>OX421447.1:64691836-64706836 GCA_949126865.1 Montipora capitata | reverse complement strand
GCAAATGCCGTGGTTGATTTGATGCTAAATGTCGAAGTTCGTTTTCACTAGCGTAAGCTTCTTATGCTTGTGCTTGAATTTATCTTAGAATTAGTTACGATTCAAAGGCCCAATAAAGATAGATGATGAAGAAACTAGACAGGAGTGTCGAAACGTTGAATCTTTGAATTGTAACTTTTAAAGCAACGTTCAATTTTTTTTCAAGCCAGAGTCTCAAACTAAGGGTGCGTTCGATTGACCGTATTCCGGAATAGGAATATATGGAATATAAGTTATAAATCCTTCTTTTTTACGGAAATTAAAATTAAAATTGTCAAACTGCTAAAATGCTATTTCAAACATATTTTTATCATCCTTGCTGCTTCGAAACGCGTCAAACATACCGTTTTAATCATCACTCCACGTATTCTTATTCCGGAATAGGGTCAATCGAACGCGCCCTAAGTCTGCATGGATTCGAACCGATTACCGTACAAATTCGCTGCATATTAAACCATCTGGTACCTGACTTATTGCGAGTTCGCAGTATACCCGGTGAGAGCTGAAAAAGTATAATGGAGGATATATTTAATCGTTATAATGGATCTTCAGATATGTAGTATTTTCTGATTAATCGTTACATATCCGCAGTCAGTACTGATTTGTGAATTTTGCATATCTTCTTGATGCCATTAATTACAGTTTTACTGCTTTGCACCCGGTGTCACAACGGATTTGGACCCCCCGGTCTAGATACGCTAGCGGATTTAGATCCCCCTGAAAAAAACGTTCATTTGATTAGTATATATAGTTTCATGGACCTGAGGGCGATTAAGGATTAATTTAGGGGTGCAGTGATGGCGCAGTGGTGAGAGTACTCGCCTCTCACCAATGTGGCCCGGGTTCGATTCCCAGACTCGGCGTCATATGTGGGTTGAGTTTGTTGGTTCTCTACTCTGCCCCGAGAGGTTTTCTCCGGGTACTCCGGTTTCCCCTCTCCTCAAAAACCGACATTTGACTTAATTTACTTTCATTGTTCATTTCAGTTTACAGTGTCCCCAATTAGCGCTCCAGCGCTAGAACGACTAGACACTTAAATAAAGTTCCTTTCCTTTCCTTTCCTTTCCTTTCCTTTCACGCGTATTTTCAAAGTTTTCACAAATGAATCCTTAATTGCACGAGGGCACATAGCGATTACGTGCTTTTTCACATAAGGGGCAAAATTATTGCGGGAAGCTCGTCCAGTGCATATTGTGTTTTGAATTGCAAAAAAGGCAAGTCTGTTAGAATAAATATCGAGAGCGGTTCTTTTAAAGCGCCGACCATTTAAAATATCAATTCAAAGCAAACGAACTTTGAAGAAACAATGCTTTCAAAGACAAGAGTTAACATTTGCATCTACTTTACGAAATGCCGCAGCGCATGCTTTCAACAACTTTTACTGAAACTTAAGTCTAACTTCGCTTTTTCTCCTTGTTGAAAATTAATACGAGAACTCATGACTTGACAAGTTTGGTTATAAAAAAGGAAAAATCTTCTGAAGCCTTGTAATCAAGTAAACTTTTAAGAACGCGTCTTCCAACCAAGAGGTGATTCTTCAAAAAGTGGAACCTCCTTTGTGGAAGCGCCGTCCATTGAAAGTCACAAATGGAAGAAAAAGCAACGCTTTACGAAAAAGCCTCAGCGCGTGCTTTCCCTTATTATTATTATAAAGATAACACGACAATTCTATGAATTCCAAGTGCGTTATTTAAGCTTCTATCAGAAAGGAGTTAAAATTTGTATCTATGTGGTCTGGTAATTGGTTCCACTAAATCCTCTCAGTGTAACGGTGCAGGTTAGTGGTCGCTTTTGCGGGGTGGTTCCCGCTTCTAGGGTTGCCATGGAAATCTCCTCTCTGCACATTGCAGTGGGCATTCCGCTAACCTTCAAGACACCAATAGACCTTTTTACCGATACGGCGGCCATTTTGATTTCTATTGTTTCAAATAGCTATTATGGGATGCCCAGGGAGCAAATACATATTAATTTGCCCCCTGAGCATCCCATAATGTCTTTCGAAACAATAGAAATCAAAATGGCCGCCGTATCTGCAAGAAGGTCTATTCCCAAGCTCATCTGTTTGTGATGAGTTTTTAAAACTGTTTGATATATTATATGCAAATGACAGCAAACCTAAAGCTCATTTTAATCTTTTTAATCAGATACTTTCTTTATCAGTTAACATTCAAAATTCAAGTTGGATCATTTGATGTTTTCTTGCTCCTCGAAACAACAGCGTCCTTCGGCTCTCTCTGCTCTCATTCTCTCAACAGCGGCGTCAGGCTTCTGTAAGTAACCGGAAACACCTAAAAAACAGCAAAGAGGGTTATGGGCTCCCGACTGAAATAGATTTTTTTGCATTCGGTTTAAGGGCGGTGCATACTAATTCGCAGGTATTTTTGCGCGGTTTACTGAATATACGGGAAAAGCAGATCTTAACAAGTGTTATTGAAATCCAAAAAGGATAATGTGGGTAATCATGCACAATATTCGAAAAAGCTTTAAAATACAAAGCAATCTATGGCGTTGTTTTCCAAATTGAAGCTTAATTATCTCTGAAAAATGCGTGGTTACCCCCAATTTTCTTTTTGGATACCAAGATCAGTTGCTAAGTTCTGCTTTGTCCGCATAGTTTTGAACCGCGCAAAATCTCGAGATGCGCAGAACGTATGCGCAATACCAATAGTAGGTCGATATTGTAGGCGCCATTCTGCTCGCGCCTTCGCCGCCAAAACTTTATTCCGCGCGTCTACAATACCTCCAGCTACGCAGGCTATGCTTCGAGTGATCATGTCTACGATGATTGCGTCATCTTTATCACTCCTACTCTGGTCCCCAGAGCCCCTTGGTCCTCGACCCCTGCCTCTGCAACCCTTTCTCTTCCTTGAATAGGCCATTTCCGAGTTCATGTCTGCCTCCTTTTCAAAGCGAGTCTAAGTGCGAAGTTTTTGTAATGGTAATTAGTTCTACTTTACATATGAATGAAAACTAATTTTCATAACAAAAACTTCGCACTTAGACTCGCTTTGACGATGAGGCAGGCTTAAACTCGGAAATGGCCTATTAACGATTATCGTTAATTCTTAATTTGCTCTGAATTTAAGCCCCGTTGGGTTGGGTTAGTTACTGGATGGGTGACCATCTAGTGATAACCATTGCCGTACGCTCCAAAGTTCACTCAGCTTTCCATCCATTCGTGGTGGGTAAAATGAGTACCAGTACTACTGGGGACAAGTTGTGTATACAACGGGATAGGAGTTGCGCCCACCCTTGCCATGAGTTGCGATAGATGCCGCAAGTCATGGTAGAAGCATTGAAAAAGGAGCCTTCGGGTTGCCTTCGACTGCGGTCGCCCACTTGTCTTGTCTTGTTGTTAATTTAGAAGACTGAAAGCTTGATATGGATTATGGGAAGTGGTCATATATTTTTTAAAAGATAACCCAAGTGCAAGGAAGTAGGACTCGAACCTGGGAATGTTCATTGATAACCCGTCACCTAACCACTTGACCACCGCACCGCTAGCTGCTCAGGAACAATATTTTAAACACCATTTGATAATGCTGTGTTATCAAACGACGACAAACAATATTACACTTTGCAAAGGTCGCTTTCCAAACTTCACGACAAAGCTAAACATTTTAAATCCAAGCTTAGGCTTAAATTAATAACCTAACCTAGGCCTAATGTTTTTTTCAGCAGCGATATTCTATGGCAGACTTTAAAAAATGTTTTTTTACAAGCGCGTTGTATTGATCTTTACTGGTGAAGCGGAAAGAAGCGGTTCCTATGGAGTAGAAGCTCCAGGTTCGAATCCAATCCACGGATATGTTTTTTTTATTTCCTAATTTTCTCTGCTACCACAAGTCCTGGGACACAGTGTCCTAAATTAACGATAATAATAAATTGAAAGCAAATTAAGAATTAACGATAATCGTTAATTTAGAGAAGAGATCATGTTGGCCTCTGGCAGCAAATTAGGGCCAAACCGAAATGACACTAATCGTCACCAAGGCGCTTTTCCAAGCAAACGCGTGGCGTAGAAAAGCCCTGGTAACTAATTGTAATACCGTTCCGACCGATCAAAACTGACCGCCATTAAAGGCGGTTCCAAATATCCCGGTAGAATGGTTCCATTTGACTTCCAACCAGATTACACTTGGAACTTTTTGCGGGACAGAAAACGCCCAAGTATAGGCTAGCACATTTCACAAAAAGGGGTCACGGAAAATCGTTTGCGAGTTATTACTTCTTGCGGCACTGCTACTGATAAACATTTGGAATGCTGGTAGCAAAATCCTCTTTTACAGAGAAAACTGAAACAAAAAGGGCGCTAAACCAGAAGATTCAGTAACTTGTTACGTAAAGCAGATAGATGACACTTTTATTTGGTCTACGGAAGACCAAATCAAATTTTAGTTTCACGACGGAATTGAAGTGTCATCACTGTATGAAAATGATTCGAAGAAGCTTTTTACACGACTCCAAAAGACTTAGGTGAAGCCACCTCTGTAAACTTTTGAATATGTGTCCGAAGTCAGGACAGCTGTAATTACTGTAAGACAAAGTTTTAACAAAGCTATTTTGAAAAAACGAAAATTTGGTTTTATTGAACGAGTCGATAAAAGCACCATCATGAGCGTTGCGCTCTAGCACCGTGAGCTCACGTTTTGTGTGCAAATGGAACTTCAGCTCACAAACATTTCTTTGGTGGTTTCTTCAATAGGTCACTTTCAAAAATACCATAATACTCTTTGTTTGCCCTCCAAAATTTTGCATCAGCATTGTTACTTTGTTCGAAGAACGTAGTATAGTTTTCTACTCCGTTTTTGGACTTTGACTTTTCTTTGGATTTGTTTTCGGGTCGCGCTCTGGCTGCGCAAGCGTAAGGTATCTCTCTCTCGAAGAAGGCAATGTAAGTGGGATTCGAACTCGGCAGCTCTTCCTTCAGAGGCAATCGCGATGAGCACTGAACCACGAAAGACTACGTGACAAGCCCACGGGGAAATATATATTAACTAGACGCTCGATGAGCGTACGCTGGGTTACTTGTGGTACGTGTTACTCAAAAAGAGTAGGGACTGAGTTAAATGGAATTGAAATGCAGCCTTGCAGGCAATTTTTTCAAGTTGGGGGACATTAAGACCATTTAAGGGGTCACCCAGAAGTCGTGCCAGCAGAGGCCCTTTGGCTCACACGTTCATACGACGTAACGGATCTTTTTCTGAGGTTAAAAACATGGCTACCAGCCTGTTAATCATTTGTCACAAAGAAAAAATTCCCGTCATTTTTAGAAAAAATAGGCACGCATTGCGTACGTGTTGTAGTGCAGTAACAGCGCTTTATTCCATATTGTCAACTGCCTTCCAGGTGATTCAAGTTGTCTTTGCGTAATATGTAGCTCTAATAGTACACGATATTGTTTCGGTATTGTATATCATTGTAGTGCCATGGTAGAAGTCTTAGGTAAATAACTCCCTGAGAAGACATGTGGTTACTAGCAAAGTACTAAACACAGAAAGATTGAAGAAAATAAAAGGGAATCGAAAAACATTGGCTTCTAGGCTGACATGCTGATTATTTTCAAGTTCCCTCACAACTTCTTTACACCACAAGTTTAAGCGTGCACTGTGAGCTTCTGACAGCTTTGTAATACAAAAGCCCCTGTCCGGCGGGTTTAGTATCTGGATGGGTGACCTAAATAATATACCACTTTGTAACCGGAGCACAGAACCAAAAATTCTATTTTAACGCTCAAAAATGCAAACTAATAAAGGCACAGATTTTGTTATACAAAAATTTGGTTTTATCAACGGAGTTGATAATGTAAATTGGCCACCGTACAGAGATTCTAAAAGCTGACGTTTCGAATGGATTCGCTCTGACGAAGGGCTAACGCTCGAAACGTCAGCTTTTAGAATCTCTGTACGGTGGCCAATTTACATTATCAACTCCGTTGATAAAACCAAATTTTTGTATACTACTTCCCCACCGACGCAGCACCACAGTTTCTTTACAAACTACCCCTTCACAGATTTTGTTAGCTTGCTTTATGCAAAACAAATATTGATGGAAAAGTAAGTAAATATTGAAACACAGTAATTAGGAAGAGCAGAAGGAAGTTTTCAGGACGGTCGATCGAGAATAAAATATTTTGCCATCAGCAACAAAATTTACGGCATGAAAACAACATTAATTTTGAACCACGAATATAAAAAGTTACCATCAGGGAAAAACATTTTAGGAGATTTTTGCTACGTTCAATTTTGTTATTGTACTTTTGGCTGCACAAGTAAATCGCAAAATCGAAAGTGACATCGGATTCGGCGGGCGCCGTGATGAAGTTACCGCGGCGTGTTTACTCGCGAAACAGTGTAGCATCTGTGTCAAATGATGGCAAGATACCTGGTTTTTGTTTTTGTTAATTTTTTTTTCTTTCAAGCGTTATAAAGTTTGACAAGAAATGTGCGAATTCAACACAAAGATCACAATCGCCCAACTCTTGGGCCGGGTTGACCAGTGTTTCTGCAAAGTGAACACTTTACTCTCCAAGACGAGGTAATTTATCACCAGGTAATTCCATCGTTTTGGAAATAGCAGCTACTTTATTATTCATCAGCGTCACAATTTTTTGCTGGTTTTGGCGCTCATTTTGTTGAAACTCAAGCACGCTTCCAACAGACCTGTTTATTTTCGTGAACCCTTCCTATTTCAATTGGGTGCGTGCAAACAAGACACACAATCGGTGTCACAAAGCATATGCAATTAAATAAATTTCTGACAGTTCACATCAAACCCTTTGCGAAAGAACCTTGACCGTAAATAATGAAGCACAAAAGAGACAACAAGCTTTCATTCAAATAATTCTTCACTGTCACATTTCCAATTTTTTTTACCTTTGCAGAGTTGAGTACAAAAGTAAGTATGTTGCCAGACAACTTACATGCGACTTCAGTAAACACTGTGATGCATTCAAGGCGTTCGATTCCTTCAATGTTTGTTGAAAAAAAAAATCTCAGCAGGCTACAAGACAGATCACTCCTTGATAACTATTAAAATTGCGCAACACTCTAATACCAGAGGTGCTGGATTTTGGAAGCTAAACACGTCTCTTCTCAAAGAAACTGAATATGTTAATCAAATACGAGAAACAATTCAACAGGTGAAACTGGAATACCGAGAGGACAAATACGTAAACCCCGCTCTAATGTGGGAGATGATTTAACTTAAGATTAGAGAAAAATCAATACGCTACGCTAAAAGTAAAAGGTCCAGAATGTTGCGAGAAGAGGAACAATTGGAGTCTTTAGTGAATAATCTACAAAAGGACACAGAAAACGGGAAAAAAGAGGACAAAGAAACAACCACAATTCAAAGAAAGTTAGATGAAACAACAAGAAAGTTGGAGAAAATAATTGAGTATCAAACAAAAGGTGCCATCTTGAGATCAAAGTGTAGGTGGCATAATGAAGGTGAAAATAATACAAAGTACTTTTTAAACCTAGAAAAGAGACATTACAAAAGCAGTGTAATCACTCAACTCAAGGTGAGTGACAGCGATTTCATCACTCCAGACAATGAAATTTTGAATGAATGCGAAACCTTTTATCGCAACATTTACAGCTCCAAAACAAATTCCCTTGATAGTGGCCACCTCTTTTTTGACGCTACGTGTCTCCCATCCTTGGACCCAGAGGAAAAGGAAAAATGCGAAGGCCCCCTAACTAAGACGGAATGTTTTCAAGCACTAAAAAGCATGAACTGGGAAAAAACGCCTGGATCGGATGGGCTTCCTGCAGATTTTTATAAAGTTTTTTGGAACAATTTAGCCGATTGTTTAGTAAATTCGATCAATTATGCTTATCAGGTGAGGCAGTTTTCAGTTAGTCAGAGGCGAGGAATAATAAAAGTAATACCCAAAAAAGACGCAGATCCATGTCTTGTTAAAAATTGGCGTCCGATAACACTCCTAAATACCGACTACAAAATTGTGGCTAAGGCAATTGCGAATCGTCTTAAGATTGTGATCCCAAAGATAGTTAATAATGACCAAACTGGTTTTATTAAAGGCCGTTTTATCGGAGAGAATATAAGATTAATCGAGGGCATAATAAATTACACTGCTACCCAAAATATCCTTGGACAACTTCTTTTTCTGGATTTTGAAAAAGCCTTTGATACGGTGAAAAGGTCATTCATATGGAAAACACTAGAATCTTTTAACTTCGGTTCATCAATTATAAATTGGATTAAGCTCTGTTACCAGAATATTGAAAGCTGCATCTTAAATAATGGATGGGTAAGCGGCTATTTCACCTTAGATAGAGGTGTTAGGCAGGGCTGCCCTTTGTCTCCCTACATTTTCATTATTTGTGTGGAACCTTTGGCCGAAAAAATAAGACAAAATAAAACTATTAAAGGAATTTCGGTGCAGGGCGAAGAAATAAAAATCAGCCAGTTTGCTGATGATGCTACAATTATCCTAGACGGCTCTAAAGAATCATTCACAGCGGCTCTACAAGATTTAGAGCAGTTTGGGTCTATATCTGGTTTACGACTTAATAACAAGAAAACAGAAGTTTTGTGGATAGGCTCCAAGGCCGGATGCAACGAAGTTTTTTGCCCAGAAAAAAATCTTAAGTGGGTTAATAAAGTTAAATCCTTAGGAGTTTGGATATCTACAGATTCTGAAGCAAGTATAAAAGCAAATTATGATGAAAAAATAGAAAAAGCACAAAATGTCTCAAGCTCCTGGAAATACCGGAGACTGAGTCTGCTAGGGAAAATAACTGTGTTGAAGAGCCTTGTTGCATCTCAATTTGTCTATATTCTGGCTCCCCTGCCATCAAATCATACAGCCTTAGATGAGATCAACCGGATCTTTTATAACTTTTTGTGGGATGGAAAGGGAGACAAAATAAAGCGAGACATTATCATCAGTGAATACAAAGCGGTGGCTTAAGGATGATAGACATTAAATCTTTCAATAAAGCACTTAAGTCAACCTGGATTAAAAAAATATTTAGATAAGGACAACCATGGAAAGTGGAAGTTGTTTTTTGATCTCCATTTAACAGATTATGGAGGAACGGACCTCTTTAAAGGAAATCTTAACAAAAATGATCTACACAAATATTATAAAATATCTGATACTTTTCTTTCCGAAGTCTTGCAAATATGGTCGGAAATTAGCTTCAATGGTAACATCACCTCGAACAAACAGTTTCGGTCAATGAACCTGTGGCACAATTCTCTAATTAAAGTGGGAAATAGTCCAATTTATTATAAAACGTGGGCTACGAAAGGGGTACGTGAAGTTAGACATTTAATGAAAGATGAAAACAGTTTTCTTTCCTTAACTGAGTTCAGGGAGCGCTTCAACATAAAGATAAATTATCTTCCTTTTCATGGCATCATAGCTTCAATAAGGCCCCAAAGAAAACTCTTACGTGGAAATGACGTTCTATCAGATACCAATGAAGATACTTTGGCCGTTAAATTCTTTCAAGCCAGTAAGCCAAATAAACTTGTTTATAACAAACTCATCAGTTTAAAGCAGACTAGCCCCAGCGGAAGCCAAAGCAAATGGATCGCAGATTGCAACCTGGAATTCCCTCAGTCGATAAACTGGAATGCGGTTTATGAAACCCCTTTCTGCTGTACAAAAGCCTCCAAACTAATTGTCTTCCAGTTTAAACTTCTTCATAAACGATTAGCAACAAACGACTACCTTCACAAAATTGGGCTCAGAAATGATGACATTTGCACTTTTTGTAAGAATGGTAAAGAATCCCTAGCTCACTTATTCTGGCATTGCAGAGAGACTTTTTCTTTCTGGGGAAGATTTCAAGACCTACTCACAAGGAATCAAGTAACAATAAAAGAAAAGAATTATTCCATGGACTTAGTATTAGGACTAAAAATAGATGTCTTCTCCCACTTACAACATTATTTCTACTTTCTTGTTGCTAGATATTTTATATGGACGTGTAAAATGAAGGAAATAATACCAAGTATAAACAATTTTCCTATTTTCTTACAACACTTTTGTGATCTAGAATATGACGAAAAGAAAAAACCTAAACCTCTCAAAAATTGACAGTCTTGGTACAGTTGGAAACCTAGCCAATTACATTATGAAAATTATTGTAACGTAAGAAGAGTGCTTGGAACCTATGCATGCTATATGTATGTTATCTCTTCGCCGGTGTTTTAATGTACGTAAGATTTTAATGTGTTTGTTAAAATAAAATTTAAAAAAATAAAAAATAAAAAAATAAAAAATAAATAAATCCATAAATAAATTGCCATTTGATTTCGGTGTTCTAGATAATACCAAGTTAGTAAAATATTAGAAACAAAGCTCACTTGATATCCAACGGCAAAAAATGCAATTGTTGTCGAAGACCATTACTCGTCGCTTTAAAGATTCCAGATATTTATTTTTCACCGCCTGTCTTGTTTATCCAATTGACGTTCCATTCTTGAGCTCCATATGGGTATATTTTGTTTAAAGATGCACTAAAACGCCATACTCCTTACAATGACTTTCGACGCCATTGCAGGTTAATTAAATGTTCTCCTGTGCATGCACCAGAGAAATCTACGCATTACCCCAGCCCCCTCAAACCTAACAAAATACGCACAGAAGACTATACACAAAGACGCCACTTAGCAGGGGAGTGAAAGGCAAGACTTTTACCGACACGAACAAAAAATAAATAATAAAATAAATTTAAAAAACCGAGAAATGAAACGCAGATTCTGACTGGGTTTGGCAACCCAGTAAAAGTACGGAGAAATTAAACGCAGATTCCGACTGGGTTTGGTAACCCACTAAAAAAAATTGTGTGCCTGACCGGAAACGAGTTTTTATGTTTTCCTTGCACGCAATGCAGTATCCGGTTTATGCATGACTCTGTGACAGATATCGTTATTTTATAGTTCTCCCAGTATTGTTGAGAAAAAGTATTAAATGTTTTAAAATATCATCGTAGAGACTTGCAAAGCATCTGTTTTCTGGTTTTGATTGGAATCAATACAGTTAACAACAGTTTTAAATGTAAACAAATATCCTCGATCGCACTTAACCCTATCATTGGGTCACGAAATTTGGACTTCGGACTACGGAATTGAAACTGGATATTTACCAAGATATTGTAACATCAAAAAAACCCACTGAAACACTGTGAACTTAAAGGAAGTCGGCTAAAAATCCTTCGAACAAAGTGGAGGCTACCCGTAGCCTCTTGTTTTTGTTTTCTCTTGGGACCTTTTGTAAGTCCCAAGATAAAAGGGCGCGAGCCAAGCACTAAGCGTAGCAATAGACGATTTTCGAATTCTCATGGCTGGACTGGATCTAGCATGGAATGGAGGCTAATGCGGGCAAATCTTTTCAAATGCAAATTAATTGGCCCGCATTAGCCTCCATGTCATGCTAGATCCAGTCTAACCGTTAGAATACGAAACTGGTCTATTGCAATCGCGTGATTTCTTTCGACAGTCATTTGGAAACTGCTCTAATAAACTTGAAACCAAATTTTCGTGTTTCAGTTCCCACCGATGCAGTACCACAGTTTCTTAAGAAAGTAGCCCCTTCATTAGTTTTCCTTACCATTACGTTTTCCGCCGCCGACTTGTCTGGTACGATATAACCACGCCTCGTTTACAGTGAAAAACACAGAGGTTAAGACGAACAGCACAAGAAAAGTCTTGAAGAGATTCATCACCGCGCCGACTTAATATTATAATGGTGTACTACAAATGGAAAACAAATGTGGCAATGACTAAGAGGAACACAAGCGCTCTTTCTTTATACCTGAGGAACAGAAAAAAGCCTCACTTCGACATCTGCTAAATGAAGATAACATTACAAATTGGTTCCTGTAAGGTGGAAGTGACAGCCCTTCTAAAGCCTGTGATCTCTTTGCAAATCCGTTTGATAAAAGATTAAAACTGTTTTGTTTCAATCGGCGGAAGGCAAGAGAAATTCAAATTAATACAAATCAACCCGATAAGAAAGGTTGGTGGGATTGAAACGTTTCCTTGCACGCAATTTAGAGGGGTGCCACGTTTTCAACTTTTTAAGCTCCCAAAACCCTTGCTGTAATGTGCCTGGTGATGAAAAGAAGTACGTTGCAGGGTGGATTAGGGATCAACATGTAAAATAAGCAGTATATCGCGAGGGGTTACGTGACAATTGTGACAATTAAGTTTTGTAGTCGCAAATGTCGCAAATGCAAACGACCAATTACAAGAAGAGTGTAAGGAATTGTTTTATACTCGAGGATATCCTTAAATTTTCTAGTTAGACCTAACAACTGACCTAATGACGGGCCCGGTGACGCGCTATAACACTTATCAAATTAAGCGCTAGCTATTTCCCAGTAGCTAGTAGTCCCAGTCCCAGTTGCTAGTAGCAAAAAGCTGTATGACGTTTATTAAAGTCTGTAAATTGATGAGGATTTATAATAGGCTAATAAGGTGCATCGAAGATAATTTTTGAGGGTTTGATCGGAATTCGAACAGTCCTAGCTCCCTGAATAAATGTAAAACTGAAACAGTTGATTGGTCAAAGCAAATTAATAGCCTCCAACAAGGGCGATTTATTGAGTGATTCACACTTAATGTAACCGCCATAACTGATAGAGATAGTGCATACTCCCGCTGGGTGATTGAACGGGAGAAAGAGAGAAAGACTGCTTTTGCACAAAGGTGCAAAGAGACATATAAGAGAACTCAGGGTTCTCTACGAGGTAATTTCACGCAAGGCCTGACCCCTTTACCACGAACTCTGCGCCCCACTCCAAGCGAACGCGTGTTTGGGTTCTTTACAACACGGCCTCAGGTACTTAAAGACCCTGGGGTGTCATTCTTTAATCTTTAATAAGTATACTCCTAAAACAGAATAACTATACTAAGGAGTTTTAAAACAAAAGCTGAATATATAAATAGTTATAAGATATAAGTACATATAAACCTGCAATAAAATTTGTCTATTAGAATTAAACAATTTAAAATAACAAAATAAAAATAAAGTAATCTACATGCTTGAAATTATGGCCTTAAATTCATCTAATGAATTAGGAATTAAAGCTAAAGGTAAACTGTTCCAGTTTCTTATAGTTCTAGGGTAAAAAGAATATTTATAAGTATCATTTAGTGTCGCAAGTTGGCAAAATGGTGCACAATTAGGAAGTCTAGAGGCTCTTGTATTACAAGATACTTCAGGTGGTAATGAAATACCAACAAGCCCTGCGTAAATCTTTTAAAACATAAACACTTGGTTAGTCAGTCTACGATGTTACAAGGAGTCCCATCCCACGGCTTTGATTAATTAATGGAGAGACATGGCTGAAACGCGAATAATCGTTGTAAACAAATCTGACTGCGCGACGTTGGACCATCTCTATCTTATCGATGTTACACTGCGTGTGAGGGTTCCATACGCAACTGGCATACTCCAGTTTAGGGCGTACAAGTGTAAGATACGCTGTGCTCTTAACCTCTGGAGTACAACCAGATAAGATTCGTCTTAGAAGACCAAGGGTTGAATTCGCCTTCTTACAAATAATATCACAATGATTGTTCCAGGATAAATTATCAGAAATAGATATCCCCAGGTAAGTTGCAGAAGAGACTCTTGAGATAAACTTATCATCCAAGGTATAATTAAAATTGACAGGTATCCTCTTGCAGGTTATCCCTAGATGGTAGCACTTAGTTACGTTGAAGGTAAGTTGCCAAGTCTTTGACCAAAGGAAAAGACGATGAAGATCTTGCTGGAGAACTAGACAGTCCTGATGGGTAACTACCTCTCTGTATAATACACAGTCATCCGCAAATAGACGTAGATTTCATTGAACAGAGCATGAAATATCATTGATAAACAAAATGAACAGCACCGGTCCCAAGACAGAACCCTGGGGGACTCCAGATACCACAGGTCTCGATGAGGAGAGAATTCCATTGACTGAAACATTCTGTGTGCGGTTAGACAGAAAAGCTTTAATCCAACTAAGCATTTTACCTCTAATTCCATAAAAATCAAGTTTGGCAAGCAAACGTTCATGGGGTACAGAGTCCAATGCCTTGGAAAAATCCAACAAGATCACATCAGTTTGACGACGAAGATTGATGCCTTTCGCCCAGTCTTGTACTGCAGAGATAAGCTGTGTCTCGCAAGAAAATTTCTCTCTAAAACCATGTTGTTGATCAATAAGAATATTATTCAGTGAGAGGTGTTTGGACATATGACTAAGAATAATGTGCTCTGGTATCTTGCAGCAGATACAAGTTAATGAAATTGGGCGATAATTTGCTGGGTCAGACTTGTTACCTTTCTTAAAAATTGCTGTAACTAAGGCAATGGACCAATCCGATGGAACGGTGTTGCAATCATATGATTGTTGGAAGATGAAAGAGAGCCAACACAAAACTGATTGTGAAACCTCCTTTAGGACTCTCGCTGGAATTTCATCAGGCCCACATGCTTTCTTGGGATTCAATTGAGACAGTTGTTTAAAGACCCCTGCTGGTGAAATCTGTAAGTCTGAAATTGATGAAAAAGGTGACATACCAATATTAGGAACTGGCATCTGCTCCTGAGTAAAGATAGAATGGAAGTAAGAATTTAGACTCGGCTTTATCCTTATCAGTTACACATACTGATGAGTCACTGTTCTTTAGAGGGGGAATACCAAGGTTCTCGGATTTGCTATTCCTTACATATGACCAGAACTTCTTTGGGTTGTCTGTTAGACTATTACCAATAACATCATTAAGATAGTGATTGTGAGCTTCCTTTATAAGTTTTGAAACAAGGTTGCGTTGATACTTAAATGCTTCCCAATGTTGGTTGTTTTTAGAGTGAATAGCCTTTTTATGCAGGCGATCTTTCTTCCACCATGCAAACCGGCCGTTTTTAAGTAGGCAAAAAAAGCGAGTGAATAACAAATGCAGTTTTTTTTAATAAAAGAAGGA
>OX421447.1:64666836-64686836 GCA_949126865.1 Montipora capitata | reverse complement strand
CCTCAGGTCATGAAAAAATATTTAAGACAAGCAATTTTTTTCCTTTTTTCAAAATTTCATGATAAGTCGAGAAAATCTGATAAAAATTGGGAGAGTGGGAGACAACACATCAAATCGGGAGACTCATGATCAAATCTGGAGGGTTGGAATGTCTGATAATGTGAGATCCAAAATGTGTGCAAAGAACTATCTTAATGTATAATAATAATAATAATAATAATAATAATATACAAGAAAAGACATGATAATGTGGCCAGGGCAATTCACTGGGATCTGTCGGGAAAATGCGGGTTCCACCGGAATGATAAATGGTACAATCACGTCCCTGAGAGCGTACAGGAAAATGAGAACTACAAACTCCTTTGGGACTTCAGCATACGGACAGACAATAACATCGAGGCTAGGAGGCCAGATCTAGTGCTTGTTGACAAAAGCAAGAAAAGCTGTCATATTATAGACGTGGCAATTCCAGAAGACAGTGGAGCAAAAGAAAAGGAGGCCGAGAAGGTTGAAAAGTATCAAAATCTGGCCAGAGAATTGAGGAGGATGTGGGAAGTGAAAACCAAAGTCGTACCAGTTGTATTGGGGGCTTTAGGAACAGCACTTGCCATTGCCACTGAAGGGCAACTTAAAGGGCATAGGAGTAGACACATCAATTACCTTAATCCAGAAGTCTGCATTGCTGGGATCAGCAAGGATACTAAGAAAAGTATTGGAAATGTAAAGGACAGGGAAAAGAAACATTTTGGTGTTCATTGGCAACTTGTTGTTGCCTGACACCACAAATTTACCAGCTGTTAAAAACTTAAGCTGAGCAGTATGACTATGAAATAATAATAATAATAATAATAATAATAATAATAATAATAATAATAATAATAATAATAATAATAATAATAATAATAATAATAATAATAATAATAATAATAATAATAATGACCTGTGGTGACTTGTTGTAACCAGCTGCTCCCAAGGACTATAAAAACCAGGCTGAACATCCTGCCTGAGTCTAAAAATTTTATATTCTGGAACAATGGTACAATCTGAAAATTTTATATTCTGGAAATAAAGTTCTGATTTTTTTTTTTTTTTTTTTTTTATAATAATAATAATAATAATAATAATAATAATAATAATAATAATAATAATAATAATAATAATAATAATAATAATAATAATAATAATAATGATAATAATATTAATGATGTACTTATTTACGGTAAGTGTTGTCTTCTACTGTTGGGGCATTAAAAATTATTTAGGACACTGATCATGGAAATCAAATCAATTTATCTGACATCAAGTCAAACATTGCTTTTTGAGGAGGGGGACAGCTGGAGTATCTGGAGAAAAATCTCTCAGAGCAGAGAAGAGAACTAACACACTCAATCCACACATGACACCAAGTCTGGGAAAAGAACCTGGACCATCCCTGCTCCGCTGTATTAATTCCTATTCCTATAATCAGCTGTGATTCAAACAATTTGGACGAACCTTGGGTCCAAATGTCAACTATGTCATCTCTATATCTCCACCAGATCATTGGTTTTATGCTGCTTTGAAATAATTTTTGCTTTTTCGTCAATAATTGGTCATTTCTTAATCTGCAATTAACTACCCGCAATTTTTTTGTTCCATATGCTGTACCATGTTTTCAAAAATAAAAAATAAAATAATAGTAATAATCATCATCATCATCATCATCACTGCTCCTCTTAGAGTTGAGTGCTCTTTTTTAATAGTAGATGGAACATAATTATACTGCATAATGTTCACAATGGTATAATATTTATATTGGCAAACTCTCTAAGCAGTCCTGAAGTGTGATTTAATAACATTGAGTGGTCAATATACAAGTTTTTCCTGTGACTTTCTATGCTGAAAACGTTTCCTTTTTTTTTCCCTTGTACACGTAGCTGAGATCCCCTGCTTAAGTAGGCAGAATTGCCAAAACATGAGTAAATCACTCTTCAGGACCAGTTACAAGTTTGCTGATATTTTGCAGGTTCTTTTGGCCTGGTTGGTGGGGAAACAGTGGTATCTTCAGATGTTACCAGCAAGTATGGTAAATTAAGTGAACCTTATCAGCAAGGGTTTGTTTTGGAGACATTTAAGGCTGTGCCTGGTGTCAACAAGATAGGATGGAATTCAAGTGAAATACCTTACCAAGGGATCTTCTCCAGACCTCAAGGGTATGTTACCTCATGCCCACTTTCCCAGTGCAAAATTGTGCTATAGTGTTGCTAATTTGACAGGATTTTATTGCACATAGCTCAAAACTATATTTGAGGTGATTTTATAATTTATGATCTCAGTGGTTTTCCAATATTACCATAATTGGCCATTTGATAAATATTTCAGAGAAGAAATTAATCCTGAACTTAATCTAATTTGTTTATATTTTTATTAGGAATTAATTACAGGTCATCAGTATTGATATTGATTTGTTTATAGGATAAAATAATGTACTGGGTTAAATATAATGATGTAATGTTATTTAAATATCATTTTGTGGACTAACGTTGGATAGATGGTGGTAGATATACAAGTCATGTAGTACCCAAGTATGGTGAGCGAAGCTTTAACTGTTCTGATCAAGAAGTTAGCTTATTATGGCCCAGGTTTTCATCCAAAGATGATAGCTTCAACTTCTGTTTGGAGCATTCAGGGTTTTTTTTTCCAAGGATGCCTGTGTCATAACAGAAAAAAGTTTTCATTTCAACATCCTTCTCCTTTCATTTGGTCATAGTTAATAGAGGGGAATGGTTATGAAACCTGACAAATTTCTTTGTTGTAGGTTTTTGGCCTTGACCATGCACAAAACACAGTTGTTTACACTGTACTGAGGAACTAACCAATAGAAACGTGTTGGTTACATAATTCATGCATTGTGTATGAGCACAAAATAAAAGATTGTCCACGGTCGTGGACTTTCCGACCTAATTCTTGGCATCTTTGTTTGCTTCTTTGATGTTTGCCAAGCTTCAAAACCAGTCCCCTCTATTAACTATGATTTGGTATATCGAGGGAATGACAAATAACAAACTAGAGATTCGTGGTTAGGATTTCAAGCAATGCCAATTATCACTTTCTAGTGCTCCAGTGTTTCATTCTTGGCAAGCCTTAGTTGTTAAGTCAAGAATCCAAACTGTTGAGCAAGCTGGACTGCTTGAACAATTGTCTGGTCGAAGCAAGGATGTTACCAATCAGTCAGACATCATTTCAAAGGTGAGCAATCAAATGAAAAGTTCTTTTATTCAACAGTTTTTCTCAGAAAAGATTTGTTGCAGTCACTCTTCTACTCATATTTGTGTTGCTTTGTGGGAGCAGAAATGACATGGTAATCACCTCTTGGAAATGTTGTTGGAAGACTGGATTTAGGCCTACTCTTGAGACCAAGCATTATTAAAAAAATTTTACTATAATTATTATAATAATTTACCAGTACAATGTAATTGAAATACAAATGCCGTAAGAATGATCTGTAAGAGAGTCATGGACCCATACTCCCTACTTTTACCATAACTTGTGGCTAAATTTTCATATATTATGGTTGCATCTTTTTAAAAAAATAATTTCAAGCCTAGGAGCAAGGGTATGTTTAACTAGAGTCCAGGCTCATTGCCGAAAAATGTGTGGAAACTGCTTACGAACTTTCATCTTAAGAACAAAATGATGTGTTTTCTTCAACGTTGAAGAAAACACGTCATTTCCTTTGCAAGCAGTTTCCACCGATTGTTTGGCAATGAGCCTGGACTCTTGTTAAACTGTTTTCATAAGTTTGTGGCTGTACCTTTTTATATTAAAACTTTACCTTTTCCTTCTTTTATGGAACAGTGTAAGCACTACCTTCTTGACAGCCAAATATAATGATATTATATTCTCTTCCTTCCTAATTATTATTATTATTATTATTATTATTATTATTATTATTTTTTTTTTTTTATTATTTTGTGTGTTTGAACTTAATGTAAGACTCCTTAGATGCAATTCATTGATGTAATTAATATTGCATATTTATGTAAATTTGTCAATTTCTTAATTTATTACTATTAATTAATTTAATTTTTATCTGTACTATCTATTTTGCCAGTTCACTTCTATACTTATATGTTTTTTTTTTTTCCTTTCATTTAATTCCTGTGGTAGTGGCCATCCTGAAAGCATTTGCTACTATGGCCACTACGCACTTTTCAACTTTTTCTCACTCAAGTATAATTAGTCTGTTTCCTTCTTTCTTTTAATTGTTATGTCCATTATGTATTTTCTGAAATAGTGCATAATAATAATAAATCTTGAAATCTAAATCTTGAATCTTGCTGTGTTAAGGTCACATGTTGCTTATTTGTACCCATTGCCACACATGTACCCTACCTCCTAGACTCAAATTTTTAAAAAAAGATGCAACAAGATATGAAAATTTAGCCACAACTTATAGTTGCAAATTAAATTGCATCATTTGCAAAAGTAGGGACAATCATTGTGATGAAGTTTTACAAAACAAAAAGGAGCCTGCAATACGTATGTGTAAAAAAACCGCTGAAAATGGTGAATGATCGAGGGAATGGATTGTGGTCCAACCACAGTACAATTTTGCTCCCTATCTCCAAATTGAAACAAAATTCATGATGAGAAACAAGATGTTTTTTATCACTTTATTTATTTTAGTAAGAGTTTCTGCAAAATACTATTTGCTAAGTAACCCCTTTTATTTTAACGATGAAAGCTGGTCGCAAATGCGACTGTCTTGGTCGCAAGTTTAAGTCCTGATTTAGCATAAGCATGTAAATACATTGGACGGGCCTAATTGTTAGATCTATAAATTGTTTAAATTTCCACATAATCAATGCATGTTTACACATGTAATATGGCCAAAATTTTCGGCATAATCTTTAATTTTTTTCCGCATGCTATCAGAAGCCCAGAAATTGCAATTATTGTATACATATAGTGGTAGTAAGCCTTGTAATTTTTTCAGTATCTGTTTTATCTGAGCATCTTATTCTACACAAAGTGCATCTACCCAACAATTCTTTTTTCCTCACTTTAGAATAATGTTAATGTAAGGATCAGGGTTTTGTCCCACCGTTGTTGGTCAATACTATTGGAATGACCTCCCTCTTTCTGTTCATAGTATTTCAGTAAACTCCTTTATAAAAAGGCACTTTTAATTAATTGTTTACAAATAGCTATTTTTTTTGCTCAGTATTGAACTTAGTTGATTGCAGTCATGGTGTGTGTGTATGCTCGTGCATGTGTTTGCCTCTTTGTGCTCGAAAATGATACATTAAGAGAAGGTATATATTTTAAGGGCCTTAACTAGTCTTTACTATATTGTGCCCGTCTCCATTCTTGTTCTCTTCTTTCTTGTATCCTAATATATTGCAACGTGATGAATTGGAGGAAAATAATAATATTTTAAAAAAACTCAACAGACCACAGGTACCCCAAGCTCAGTGAGAGGGAAGCCAACAAAAATGTAAGGATTTCCATGGGAATCCCGAGAAGACCTTTATTGCTATTGTGGGTCACTTCCTTGTGTGGTTTTTTTCCAGATTCGATGCAATGCGAAGGATGCACACTAAATTCTCAGGAACCCAGCAAATTAAGTCAAATATTCCTGAATAAAATTTTGCCATGGTTACAATTCCACATCAGAATCAATTGACAAAGAAACTTTCATTTCAACCCACCAACAACGCAATAGCAGCCCTGCAAGCGACTTCAGGCGGTAGTTTGTTAACTCAATCCAAACCAAACTGGCTTAATTGGAACATGCTTGGGAGAGCTACACTGTATGTTGGACGGTTGAAATTTGTAACCCTGCCCACTTTTTTAAACTGAACCCTACCTGGGGTCCTAGACCCGTAGCTGGTCAACAACACATTTTTTTAATCCCCCTGGGTCCTGACGTGACTGCATTCACGAGTATTGAAAAAATGCTTTAAAAGCCAGGAGGCCTAGCGTAAATGGAAGTAGTATTGTACAGCCTGAGGTAAAAAACTCACTTCTTCGATGCAAATCATGGTAACTTCGCTCCTTCATCCATCTTTTCTTAGTTTAATTGATAGGACATTTGTATGCTGTTGGTTGGTAACTGTTACATTATTTACCAAGCCTTCAAAAAATACAATTATTTGTTTTTGTAGGATATTGTGCAACTACAAATATTCTGTGGGTGAACTTACCGAAGCCAGTGAAATTTTGTTATTAGCATCTAAACAAAAAGCCATCTTTCAACACACTTTTCCACATGTTTTTGTAGTTTGTCAACATGGAGGAGGTGTGGCTAATGCAGTCATGTTGGGACCCAGGGGAATAAAAAAATGTGTCGCTGACAAACAATGGTCATGCACCAGGGTAGTGCTCAGTTTGTAGAGCGTTTGGTTCCAAACTTCAACCATCCAACATAGCTCTCCCAACTATGTTCCGAAAGCCAGTTTGGTTTGGAGTGAATTGGTGAAGTGAATCTATTAGTCTCTCCCCATGGGGCTTTTTAGGACTAATTTACAATGCTTTGTGGGGAACTTTAGCCAGACTGCTTGTTACGCAGTTTACAATTATTTTAGGAAGTGCATTGAGTGAACAAACTACCACCTGAGGTCACTCACAGGGCTGCAACTGTGTTCTTGGTGGGTTGAAATGAATTCATACTTTTATCTTTGTCAATAGTCCATTTTACAGTTGTTTGCTTAGTTACCTGGCCTTTGAATGAAAGTGAGGCTGGAGTTGACCTTGTTTTGATAGAAACCTCACTACCTTTCTTATGTAAATTCTTACTGATTAGCATGACAACAACATCATTAACATAAGAAAAGGAGAGAGGTCTGTATCATAACAAGGTCAACACCAGCCTCACTTTCATTTAAAGGCCAGGTAACTAAGGACACAACTGTAAAGAGGTCTATTGATTCCGATGTGGAATTGTAACCATGGGAACATTTCATCCAGGAATATTTGACTCAATTTGCTGGACTCCTGAGAATTTAGTATGCAGATCGACTGTCACCCGGACTACCAACCAACTGTTGATTGACTATAATTATTGACCATCAATCGGTCAACTGTCAACCAACTTACCAACTCTCAACCGATTGTTAACCGACTGTCAACTGACTGTCAACCGAGTATCGACCGATATATCAGGCAGGACTATCTACAGTAAACATGATCCCTTAACTCTAGAGGCTAAATCCAACAGTACGTAGGATTTTGAAGAGTAGTTGAACTGATAAGGTGGCATGTTATAAATTAAAAGATGAACTTCTTTTTCCAATTCTGGAAATTTGAAAGCAAAGGTTAAAGTATGTTAGAACTGACAAGGTAAGTGTTGTGAGAACAGACCATTGTTGGGCAGCAAGTGTTTTGGAAATATTTGATTGACCTTCCATGATGTTATCATTCACTACTTGCACAAATCCCATATAATGCACCTCTTTTACCCCCCAAAAATCTGCATAGGCATTGTTTTTGACTTCTCTTGGGACATTTTCATGTCCCAGGAGAAATTGCAAACAATGGTTATGCAAAAGTAGTAAGATAATGGTTTGACACTGACTAGTTTTTTTGATGTTTCGTGCAAGATGTTTCGGCTGGTGCTTAAGCCTTATCAGTTGCAATATAACGGTAGCACACGTGATTCAAATAACAGCACACTGAGTGCGCGCTGATGAAAATCCGCGTGCAGTTTCTTGAAAACATAGCGTGAGACTCCTGACTGTGCACCTGTGGCTCAGTTGGTTGAGCACCGGGCTGTCATGCGGGAGGTCATGAGTTCAACTCCGGCCGGACCAACACTCAGGGTCTTTAAATAACTGAGGAGAAAGTGCTGCCTTTGTAATTACATCTGCAAATGGTTAGACTCTCTAGTCTTCTCGGATAAGGACGATAAGCCAGAGGTCCCGTCTCACGACCCTTCAATGTTCATAATCCTGTGGGACATAAAAGAACCCACACACGTGTCGCAAAGAGTAGGGCATGTAGTTCCCGGTGTTGTGGTCTGTCTTCTGTGGTGTATCATGGTTGGGAGGGTAAATGCTCGGAGATATTAGCTACACCAAGCTACTCTAAAATCCGACGGTAAATAAAGATGTATGATATGTATATGATATGACCACTACTCTATTTTGAAACGTTATGCAAAAATTTTGGGGGGTAATAGAGGTGTATTATGGGATTGTGCAAGTAGTGAATTAGTTTTTTTGGTACAAGCCCAAGGAAATGCCTCATGAAACAAACAGTATCTATGTATTAAGCATCTTTTTAAAGATTATCTTCATTTTGAATTTGGTAGATTGCTCAATACTGCAAACAAGGTTGTCGTTTAGTGTGCGTGGAGCTGACAGGCCAGAAGCAAAGTGCTGGTGTGTTGGCATCAGTAAGTGGCAAAGGAGCAGGTGTGTCAAACAAGACATTTTCAGTTTTTTCAGTTTTCTCTTATAACCTTACCGAAAAAGGCAGAGTTTAAAGGCAATTTTACAATTATTGATGAAGGCGCTTGGAGGCATTTTAAGTTAAAGTGTTTATATAGTATGGCAATGTTAAATAATAAAGTTTATTTAGAGTCATTTGTCTCATGATATAGTCACTGGTTGTAGAACTGATTGTGTGCAGTCTACAACCGAAGTGACTACGCTGTGAGACAAATGATTATATAATTATACGCTTTATTATTTATAAATGTCACTGTTCCTTGGTATCAACATAATTAGCTTTTTAACTCATAACGCAAGGCACAATAGAACAAGACAACAGACATATTCATTTGGCATTTTTTGAGGGGAACACTGCCTTGCGGCTGGTTAGCCTATTCGACTTCCGGATTGCATGACATAGAACAACCTCACTTATCTCCCCAGCACTACGAACTGAGTGGTAAACAGCACGTGCTGGATCGGACAAGAGTATTGGTTAGCGAGCAATGGACAAAGGCAAACGAGCCAAAAATCTTGGGGGAAGTCGCTGCGCAGACTCAACCGCACCAAACAGGAGTGACCCAAGGCAAAGCGACATATCCAACCCATCTCCCAAGCGAGGGAGGGAGGGGAAAACCTTTAACAAATTGCAAACAGCTAGTTGGTTTACTATAGAAGACAAACTGCCAAGTGAAACTTGGACGGCTAACTGAGCCTTTTATAGCTAGACTCTGTGCATTAAAGTAGCCAGTTGTACAGGTTCTACTATGTAGCTTGTAGGCATTACACGTGCTCTTCAGTAGTAATGAATGAGGCCTTAACAGATTTGGCCAATGCAAGTAATTGTATGTTATAATCTGAGGTCAAGGAACAAAGTCTTTATGTCCTCATTTTATTCGCAACAGGAACATTGATTTTATGACTTTGAATGACCGACTACAAAGAACACGAAGATAACTATCGCGACATGAATAGCCCTTTTAGTACGGTCATGTTCCATTAACCATATTTTACTGATGGTGCAGTGAAATCTCATTTTACCACCACAATGACCAGTAACCACGTCTTTTACATCCTGTCATCTTTGTTTATTTACAAATGTATATGCTCTGGGAGGTATCGGTCGAGACCCCTTCTTGGGCAGATGCAAATTAATTTATGCTCAAACCTTTCAATAATAGCCATTAAAACAAAAGAGAACAAAGTGAGCACCAGTTTTCCCTTTGGGATGGAGCTGAGGGGTTACCCCTTTGGGTATTTGTAGTATAACTGTCGCACACTGCTTTCAAGAGGTTCAACTGTATGACATAGCAAATTATTATTTTTTTTCAGTACATGGTTGTGATGTATTCTTCAATATGCCTCATCACCCCAACCCGACCTTGTACACGTATCAGATTGTTAATGTTCCGGTGCAAGTAACATACCTTGCACCCAAAAAACTGGTCAAAGTCACTTGCGATTGGATGGCACACTTTGCTCAGCATCTGCAGCAAGGCTGGAAATTGGCAGATATTTTTTGGGACCAAGGGAAAAAGAGCCAAGGAGGTATTTAAACGGAGATCTAACTTAAAGTTAATTAGTAAAAAGTGTAACAGCAGTCACCATAATCTTGAAAAAAGCTATTAATTTAAAACTTTACAATAATACTCTTATTCCACTTTCCCGTGTTAGTTTTATTGTTGAAATGAGTGCAGAAGACATGCAACCATATATAGGAGACAATAATGTACTTTTGAGGGGGAGGGGCAGGGTTCTTACTGTGACAAACTCATTAGAGTGGAATGGTGATAGTCACCTTGCCCACAGCAAGGTGATGGTCAATATAAACTGTACACACACCCCTTGCAGCTGCATTGTTTTTTGGCTCATTTAGGAATCACTTAAATGCTTGAAAAGAAGAGTATTAATTGGAAATGGAAATGAAACATAAACACAACTCATGGAAACTAACAAAAAGAAGACTCAACCAGCCGCCATTACGGACTATCTACTGTGTAGTCATCTGTGGCAGACTAATTGTCATCTGTTGGGTTGCCACAAGAAGAGGGCAGCGATGAGCTTATCATCTGTGACAGAGGTGATCTAATGATGAAACTATCATAAACTTTGGAAGAACAAGAAGAGAAATGTCCATCCAGGCAAAAAGAGCAGGTCATGGCAACTTAGTAATACTTATATTGTAAAGACTGAAAACATTATTCAGTTTAACAACATTGCCCCAAGTCAATTATTAGGCAAGGCTTAGTCCTGAAATTCAGATAACCTAATGATAATGAAAACTGCTAAATTTGGCTCCACACCATGCAAGATCATACTGAACAGCATGGTCTTAAATGCATGCTTGCTTGTCAAACCACTTGCATCTAGTGATTAAGTCACTGATTTTTTGATTGACTTGCAACTTACTGGTGTTAACGCTGGTTCGAACTGTATCCAGAGAAGGAATGGTGGATGGCTTTGAGGAGCTAGTTGGCATCAAAGACTGTGCTCTTGCTTGCACCTCAAATGCCAGCAGACGGATCTCTAGCTGCTGTTTGTAGAAATCTGAAGAATTGCTGGGGGCAGTGTTTGAAGCTGGGAAAACATGTGGAGTAATCATTATGGTGTCGATTTGTGGCGCAGATGTGGCGGCCATTCGAAGGAAGGCAGGTCATAAACAAAACCCGAGGGCAAGGATGGGCCCTTTGTCTTGCGCTTTCCAGCAGCTGCGGCCAATATCAGGAAACAATATGGGAGATAGAAATACTAAAGAATAAAGCTACACGAACTACTGAATGAGACAAGCCATCGAATTACAACAAATGTCAGTCAACACCCAGCTGGAAATGGCTTGGGGTGCTGGGGCTAATTATAAAGTTATTCTCTCTGAATATGAACCACATACAACCTATGGTCCTGATGAGCCTCCTTATTGGAAATGGAGACATTTCTCCTATCTCCTGTGAACATGGAATTGCTTTACTGTTCATTGCAACATGAACAACAGTTGGTGCCTGGTTGAAGAAACCCACATCCAAAGGAGTTGCCCTCAACAAGTTGTAACCAGTTACAACCTTTTTCTTTGACTGACATCATTCAACTCTGAATTTGGTAATCTATTTGAGATGTCTGTAGTCCTCAAGTCACTTATCACAAAACGTGATTCAAATGAATTTGCCTACAAAAGAGACTCAAATTCGACTAATAAACTTTTAAAAGGCATCAGACACAAACACCTATGTCATCAATGATTGGATCATAGGTTTTCTGAATCACAGATTTTCTGAATCACAGGAAACAGAGTTTGTGGACAATAACTGGGGTATACCTTAGGGAACAGCTCTTAGCCCCACCTTATTCTCGTTGATGGCAAACAATATTCAATTTGCCAATCCTGAAAGGGACCTTATGGTGAAGTTTGTGAAATATATCACCATTATCATCCCTGTAAGTAGAGGCAGCAAATGGTTTAATGGTGGATAAAGTCAGCAACAAAACTTTGGGATGTGAGCAATAGAATGACCTTGAACCTTGAAAAAATGTGGGAATTGCTGATACAGGGTAACATCAATAAACCTGATTGACCAATGGTGCTCTTAGACTATCAAACATAAGCATTTATTTAGCTCAAGTTTAACTTGGTATTAAATTGCAAGAAAACCCCTGTCTCTGGGACCTCCATTATTTTTGAAAATCTAATAGCCAAAGCAAGCAAGCAGTTGTACATGTATTGAGTGCTTGCAAGTGTTATCATGGCTATTCTTGACACCAACTGGTTGTGATGTCCTTTTTGATGTGGATATTCCACCCCAGCTAATTTTGAGATGTTGACTATAATTGAAGATCAGGTTTTCAACTTGTTCCAAAAGATAGCCACTAGGAAATCATCCTCTTCAAGAATTGCTCCCATCACAACAAATGAATGTTCAAAGGAAGCAATTACCAACATCCCTGGATATGGACTGAAAGATGATTAAAAAATTGTTTATGAACAGAATAATGTGATGCCTCTTGAAATTAATTTGTATGTAAACCACTTATTGTGTTTATTTTAAATTAGTAATTTAGCATTACCAATTTTTCTCACATCTGCTTAGTCTAGTTTCCAAGTAAGTTATTAATTAAGCACGATGATCTTGTTCATTTCCTTACAAGATTCCTCTCTCTCTGGGGATCACAACTCAGTGTGGTTTTTTGAGAAAGAATTTTGCCGCATCCAAGATCCAACCCCAGTTTATGAAGGCATTATTATTGAGTATCAGCATACCGTCAAGGTAAGAGCCAGTTGCTTATTCACTGTAATTATTACTGCAAGAAAAGGATCCACAGCTTTTCACCCATTGTCTCCTGAACCACCCTTCATTGACAAGTAAAATAATCTGGCATTAGACAGTCTCAATCCTAGGACTCAAGGAGTCAATGGCTTTTAAGGTTTTTAAGGGGGTCAGGGTGGTTTAGTGGTCATCAGTCGTGCCTCCCACCTCTGTGACCCAGGTTCAAGTCTGACTTCGGGTCGTATGTGGGCTGAGTTTCAGTCGATCTCAACCTGACTCCGAGGGTTTTTCTCTGGGTACTCCGGCTTTTCCCCCTCCTCAAAATCGACTCCCAGTCAATTACATCTGGCTGGGTTTGCAGTGCTCCGAGATCACACATGGATCATATGGCGGCAGCCATGGGCACCGTCACATGTTAAGTTATTGCATGAAGTACACCTAATTGACTGAAGTGCTCTGGCTCTGAGGGCATGATAGCTACAGTATGTGGCTTAATTGGCCTGTATATATGACAAAGTTGACCTTTAGATTGGTGTGGTGAACATTATTAATTTTTCAGTTCTGAGAACGTGTGTTGGGTTTGAAGGTCAAATCTTGGTGCATTTTTATAACAAGAACCTTGAACTTTTAGTGGTATTCACACTCCAATCTAAAGGTCACTATTTTATCACGGTAGCTACAATCAGTTGGTAACCTCGCTTTTACAGGAATTTAACCCAAGAAAACCCTTTCAACTGCCCCTTCCTTCTTGATGGTGGTGTAATCAACAAACTCAACGACAAAAGAACTATGCATTTCATATCACCAGCTTGTTATAGTTGTGCTGAAAGTTTCTCTTCTTGCATCATGTTAATGATACAATTAACCATCTGAGTGTGACTTGAATTGCTAGTGGTATAATTATATTCTTGTGTAATACATCTGTGAGTTAGCCCTAGCAATCATGGAAAGGAGCCCACATACGGACTGACAGAGAAAAACTCTGACTAGGGTAGGAATTGAACCTGTGATGCCCTTGTGTTGTCCATATATAGCACTTAAATTTAATGATTGTTTTGAAAAGGGACATTGTTCACAAAATCAGCAAACATTGCAAATTAATCTATCAACCACTCATAGGAAAAAGGAAGTTAACCATAGATACTTGGTTGCTTTAGCCCTTTAACTACCAATATGTGGTATTAACCAAGGTAATATACAGACAATATTACATACCGGTACACAAAAGTCATGTACATACTTAATTGACTGCTCCCCATAGGGGCTTTTTGGGGCCAATGATACACAATCAACAAAATAACTGAACAGAACAACAACAACTGTTAAGAATCCCAACTGTCTGGAGGCAAACCAGTTAGCTATTTACAAGTGCAGCTGGGCATTTGAACCAGGCACTACCACGAACAAACTCAGCAAGTGGTGAGAGCAGTTCATGAACCCGGGATCTCCGGATCTCAAGGCAAGCACCCTAACCACTGGGCCGCACTGCCTCGTCATATTATTGGGACTAATATTGTTATGGTACATAATAATTTTTCTGTTAACGATTTCCTGCAGATGGGCTTTTTTGAGACAAAAGCAAAAGGAGACTGGACATCAATGATGGCAGAAATGGGAAGCAGAGGCTGGGAACTAGCCTGCATGTTAGAGACTCCAGAAATCATCAAGATAGGCTTTGGAAATATCACATTCAAATTGCTTTTTTTCTTCCAAAGACAGATCATTCGCACTCAACCATGTGTAGGCTACCCAGCAATGAACCCCCAGGGAGTACATGGTCCTCATGTACCTCCCCCTGGGGTACAATACCCCATATCTCAGCAGGTGGGAGGTCATTATGCATCTACTTTGCCTCCTCCCTCTGGGTATGCAAACTATGCCCCTCCCCCATACAGTGCCCATCCACAGCCAAGTGCCCCCCCTCCCTGAGACCCAAGTCTCAAGGAACCCTCTTTTAGTTGGCTTGCCTGAATGCCAGCACTGAAAAGAAACTTTTTCTTTTTCACAAATAACGCTGTATTGTAGCCTTAGCAAAGTCAGGCTTAACTGTACGTTTTATTGCCCTGGTGATCACGAGGGGTCAATGATTGTTCAACTCATGGAACCCTCACCCAACCTACATTTAAGGTATCATATTGCAACCTATTACAATTTATTACAATTTGGACTCAAATATGGCTCACTAAGAGAAACAAAAGAAAGGAAGAGAGAAATAGCATTGTCCTTTATACTGTTGCCTTATTTCAAAAACATTTTTGCCCTGATTCATGCTTAACAAAGTACAAAATGAAACCCAAAGGTCACTTTATATTTACTGAGGTTATAAAGTAGTATAAAGCAAACAATTCCTGCTTTTGATTGAGTGAATGTAAAGTGATCATTTCTTTGTTGTCATGAATCCTCAAGGTGTCCTGATAAAGCAAAGAAAAGTGGGTCATTTACTTTACAAAAGGCAGCTGTTGTGGTGTCATGGGAAAGACTTACTAGCAATTTCCATTTGACCATAATATTCAAAAGTAAACATCTTATGTCTAATAGAAACAATAAAGAACTAAAGTCGTCTTCCTTTATTTGCCTTTCCAAAGAATTTCATCGTCACTTCTCTTCAGGAATATATCTAACTGTGATGTAAATTAGTCATTCTCTTATTCAGTACACGTTTTGAGATTTAATCTAATCAATTAGCTCTTTTAATTTTCCTTATTTTTTGAAAAAATTTAAAGAATTTTATATATATTTTTGGTTAATTTTGTGAAAATCGTATGGGTTTAAACAACATAATTTTTATCTTTCATTTATCAACATTATAATAATTTATTGTATTTTTTTTTTGCATTTATCATGATATTAGACAGTTATTGTTGTACATGTATATCTAACTGAAGAATAACAAACATTGTCTGACTTTTTAAAACCATCTACTGTCATTTTACGATTTGATGATATTGGGTAATAATTTGCAATGAGGGAAGAGGGACTGCAAGTGCAGCAGTGAACATCATTTGTGTTTTATGAAATACATGGGTTGGAAAAAACAAAACAGGTGGCATGTAGAAGGGGAAGGAGAGGGGAGATCTTGCTTTATTTACATTTTACCCCCAACCTTCAGATAAGTATTTGCAGGGATCAAGGAAGCTCACAAAATACGGCAAAGTAAAGCCATTTATTTCCAACAAGTTAATTCAACAGTTAAATGCCCCAAACAATCTGAAAATGCTTAACACTAGTGAAATCATAAGCTTGATGCCAAAATATTGTGATCTTGCTCTTAAAACTTACAGCAAATAACATTTTTTTGCCAATGTAATTCTCTTTCTTCTCTGCTAGCAGGTCTCTTTCTTTTGTGTTTGCAGGGTACAAGAATTTAAGAGGCATCTGCCATGGATCCTTTCTCATTCCCAGAGCTGCGATCCTCTTAGCCATCCGTGGTGCTGGCCAAGAGGACCACAGCTCTGGGAACGAGTATGCCATGGGTCGAAACTCACTGTGTTAAGCATGCACGGCAGTTACTTAGCAAATGATACTTCAGGTTGTGTAGGCTCACTGAACAAAAGCAGAATCACTGTCAAGGAATAAGCGGCACATGGTGAGATCAAGTCACAGTCAACAAACATAATTATTATGGGGTATGCGGTTTGAAGAATGCCATCCAAGTGAGTTTCAACCCATGGGAGTGAGTCTCGTCAGCCCAGCGAATGCAAAGGAAAGGAGACCTCTGCTAAGTGGAAATTCCATTTCAAGTAAGAGCACAGATCACTGATTGATTAATAATAATGCTAACCCTGAATACTCCCTCTGCTTGATTAACAATAGTTTGGAAAACACTGTTAGAAAACGCATGGAATAGTCTATGAGCAAGTGTTAAATATGAGACGAGATACATGTAGCCAATGAGGCCCATAGGGCCAGTTTGGCTATAATCATCTCATATCCAACAAGCACAAGTGGGATAATAATAATTTTTTATTACATTTCATCATAAATGCCCACAAATTATTGTTTAATCTCCCCTACTTTATTTTCTAAAAACAAATAAACTTATACATACAGTTGCGGATATTTGTAGAGCATCGTACAATAGCTCACATACCATGATGGCAAAGCCAATCAAAACTCTAGAATTGCATTATTCAATTATCTAGTTTTTAATTATTATTATTATTATTATTATTATTATTATTATTATTATTATTATTATTATTATTATTATTATTATTATTATTATTAGGTGCTTTCTCAATGTTCCTTTCTCAATGTTGCAAAAATTATGCCTGTCTATGCAGTTACTACAAAGCTAACTGCAAAAAAAAAAAATTCCAATTGCTTAACACTAAAACAAAACAAGAAAAAAATTTAACACAATCATGATAAACACTAAACTATAATACAATTTGTAAACCAACGAAATGATATATGATCATGAATCATTTTAAGCAACCTTATAAATACATCCATTGGGCAATCCATTTGCCCAAAAGTTTCAATTTCTAAACACTGCAAAATAATGGAGTGTTTTTCCCACTTATTGATGGGTTGTATTCCACAATTGCACAGCTCAAGATTCACCTGCATTTAATTTTCTAAAATACATCTTTGGAAGTGTAATAATCAAGACAATTGAATCTGGAATTCAATATTCTGGTCCACCATACAACCTTACTTGTTAAAGTAAATGCTCTAGGTATTTTGGCTTGTTTCAATTCTGAGCTGAAAATATTGTTTTTCAGCCAAATGGGTTATGCCAAACATGCCATTAAATATTGGCTAGGGACAATTATTAATTCTTGTCTGCTCACTCACTCAATAAATATTGCTGAACTTAATTTCTGAGGGTGCAAAATTAGATTTCAATTTTGGATGAAAAAAAAACTGGCCACAGTGCCACATGATTGCAGAACGCAAAATTACTTTTGTACATGTATCTCTCAGAGAACTTAAGTTTAATAAATTATTAATGCTTGGGTATACAGACTCAACTTCACTAATTTCTTGAAAACTAGTGCTCATTTATAATTTATTTATTTATCGGACATTTCATTTTGAATTACAAATCTATTATAACTCTTTTGTTGGTTAGCAAAATATCACCAAGTATCAGTGAAATGAGTGGAAAAAGCCTTAAGTTGTTGTTGTTGATGAAGATGAACTATCCTTCAGAAATGTTGAATAATTTTGTTCTGCTTATCCAGAAGTGCCTGTAACAATGCAGCAATGATCATGCAGCCGTAGGTAGCATGATATTGATGCAGATGAAGATAAGCATCCTAATTGTCAACAAAATAAATTACAGGAAAGAAGTGGTCTTGTTTTGTCTTATAGTCTTAGGATGGTGACTGAAGAAGAGTGAATTGATGGTATGATTGTGTAAGTTATTCTTCTATTACCATTAATATTTTTTTTGTCTGTAAACTGTGCAGGATATAAAGAAAAATATCGGAAATGATAGAAAATTTGTCAGCAGTGCATTGGAGTCTCATCTATGTTATTTTATACATTAGTAACAAACAGATTTATTTGTGTATGTTAAGAACAAACAAAAAAATTAAAAGAGTTTTAGGCAGCAAAATATCCACTGTCCTGTCCCAAATTCCTTAATAATCAAGACCTCTGAGTTGTTCAAATTCCAGATTTATATTATGGTAAAGATCATACGGTCCACTGTGAAAATGTAACTACATGTAAGAAAAGAAAAATGCAATGACATGTCTCAAGTGGATAAGGCTGTTTCCCTTAAGTCATACATAACTTAAGGAGGCTCGAAAGGGTTTTCAGCTGAGCGCGCGCGCGTACCCACACACGCAATTCGTAATCTGCTCGCGTCAGCTCGTGATTCAGATGGGTCACAAGAAATAAGCAAATACCGCTAATTTCTCTCTCCTTTCTTCTAATTCCTATAGACATGAATATAAATAGACATCTCCTATTCATGAAAACTACAAAAATTCTACACAAACGGTTTAATGGTCATTTAAATCCGTTTGTGTTGACCTTCAGCTCAACTCGCGCGTGCACTCGAATGAGCGGGTGACGCATGCGTAAATGCCGATCTTGTAACCCCCTCATTTTTCCTAATTTTGCAACTTTACTCGTTTATATCTCTGCTTCCGGACGGTCAATTTTTTTCATTTTTTGCATGTTAGCTTAGATTAATTTAAAACGTTTTCTTTCAAATTTAAAAAAATTCTGTAGGTGAAAAAAAAAATTAGAGGCACATTTCATAAAAACTTATTTTTCTGAAAAACTGACCTACAGATTTTGTTGAATTTTAAATATTTTAGACAGTATTTCTAACATTATCTGCTAACACTAAATGGGAAAATTTCACCGTCCCGTTTCTTGAAAAAAGGCAACATAAGTTGATTTTAAGGCTCAAAGAAATGCCTAATGTCGTTGCCATGGTAACGTTATTTTGGAGGAAAATATAATGTGAGAAATCTACGATGGGTACTTAATACCCTGGCCAGATTTCGCCTCAATATGATTACCCTAACTGTATCTAAGGACAGAATATGTTTATTTGATTGAAAAAAGGAGAAACTATTTCGAGCCTCCTTAAGGCTTCTTTCACAGTGTACAAACTATGCTACTCTGTTAATTAATTATTTTACTTTACCTGACTAAAAGATTACCCTTTTTTGATCACAAAGAATTTTCCTAAAGAGAGTACATATTTTTCTACATTAATTAATGAATAATCCATCTAAATGTGGTAAAAAGAACAACAAGAATGTTATTAAAATAAAAAATTAACGTCATTATCAGCAAGGATTATTTGCCATTGAAATAATTATTCACTGTTGTGAAAATTGCCCTTGTATAAAGAACAGTAACCACTAATAAGGCCCTTTCAGACAGCAGGCCTTCAACAACTTGGACCAGATGGAAGTATTGATGTCAGCTATTTAAAAAAAAAGTAATAGTTGGCTTGTTCAAAAACCTGAACAGTGTTCCTGAAAATACAATCACTCAAGTCTTAGAACCTAAAGAACCATCTCACCAAAACCTATTCTGCAATCTCTGTAAGTTGTTTTTTAACAGTTGAAGATCAATAAAAACAACTTTTAATTATTTTTTACTGTCAGAATCGCATGTTTATTCCTGGATCACTTTCATTTTTTGTGACATCAACTAAAAACCTTTCCTGCCAAGAGTGGCACTTATACATGTACATGTGGATCTCACGCCAGACAATTTTACTTATCAATGGGGGGTCCCTCATGCAGGAAAGCATTAAAAACATCTAGGTCCAACCAAAAACTACTGTATGTTGCCATTAAGAGGATCTTGCATCAAAGGCTTGTGTTTGTGTTTGACACACAAAACACAAAGA
>OX421447.1:64659336-64661836 GCA_949126865.1 Montipora capitata | reverse complement strand
ATAATTATTGTTGCAAAAACTGTGAAGATAACTTTGCCTGAGAGGAAAATTAATAAATTTTAGTATATACTCAAGCAATCTGATTGGTTCCTATCTTGGAGTAATTGAGCTGTATTCACTCCCTACGGAGTGAATGACGAGTGATCCAAACAAACAAAATGACCAGCACAAACTCACCAGCATTTCTAAATCGGAAATATTGAGAATACAAGAAGATGTTGTGCTACAGAATACAAAGAGGGCCACAAAATTTGGCCTGAAAGTTTAAAGGAACACTTAACACTTTTGCCAACCAGTATTTGACTTCATTTTTCCAGATAATTTTTGCTGAAAATTAAACAATCTTCATGCCAACAATTTGTTTCCCTTGGAGTTATTCTATTTTGTAGGACTGGTTTGCCCAGCAAAACGAATTTGTTACTGAAATCTAGGAATTAAGAAAAAAAGTGTTAAGAATGTTCTACAACAAAGCAACGCTCACCTCAAATTCATGTGGATCCTTCACCAACTGCACTTTCAATTTCCATTACAAAATATAAACTTCTAAAACTCTGATCAAATGGTGAAAATGTTTAGATTGCTGATTTAAACAGTGTTAAATGACCATTTTGCTAGTTTGTAACGAGAATTTTAGTGAAAGTTATTTAGATTTGCCATGTTTGAAGCTTCTGTATACACTTTCAAGAATGCTTTGCACACATTTTCCCCGCATGAATTGAGATGTCAATTAAATTGAATTGGATGGTTTTCTTCCGCAAATGTTGACGACTTTGTGAGTATATACTAAAACAATTTTTATTCTTTTCAATCTCGGTGAATGGTGGCAGAATATTTACCTTGCTGCTTCATGGCTCGGTAAATATTCTGCCACTATTCACCTCGATTTCAAAGAATAATTTTTAAACATTTTCTATGAGTGAAACTGCAATCATTGCTAAGGAGAAGACAATGGAAAATTCCTCTGTCACAAATCTGCATTGCTGAAAATGTTCAATGTTGGATGAACCCCTAAGTTGAAAAATCTTAAGTGACATTTGTCTCCAAAAGCTTTTCAGCCATTTTTTTGCTATGAAATAGTCTTTCCATAATATATATCACTACCAATGATAACAACTAATTCCAGGAGCAACTCTAAAACAACAAACCTCTCGCCATCCATCCATGGGGAGATTCTCTCTGACAGTCGAGTCCAATTCTTTCACATCTCCCTGAAATTGTTTAATTTTAAAAAGAAGGATCATTGTTACAGCTGTTATGCCTTTTGATTTTCATGACTGATGTCTTCATATTCATTACGAGGCCTCTGAATTTCAGTTTTATCATTATAATTATTACTCCAAATAAATTTTTGGGAGTATAGATAAAAGAGATTGTTATTATTATTATTATTATTATTATTATTATTATTATTATTATTATTATTATTATTATTATTATTATTATTATTTAAACATATTTATTGGCAAAGTTGGCCCTAAGAGTTACAGTGCTCATCAAGAGGGCTCACTTTAAAATTGAAAATTAGTTACAAATAACAATTAGATTGGGCCAGAAACGGCTAAGAGAAAAACACGTACAAAGCAACTAAACACAAAGGGGAAAAAAGACGCCGACAGGTGGAAAGAACACTATTAAGCATTCAATAAAATCTCATAGATTCATTTTTAAAGGACTGGACATGAAAAAACAAGTCACTATTTTGTTTTAGCGACAGAAAGGGCGCACCAAACAGAAAAACCAAAATTAATTGTGATTCAGACATAGTTGTCCACTTGTAGGCAAGTATGCAAGCAGCAGAGCAGAGCAGTTTTGTTCTCAGGGCAGAATAAAGAGGACAATCAAGAAGATAATGCTTCAATGACGGTCTCTACGTGAAATCACATGAACACACTGGAGATTCTCTACACCCCATCTTAAAAAGATAATAGTTAAGGGGACAAGTATCTAAACGCAGCTGAGTGTGAATGATTGCATTTTTCCTGTCAATACCAAAATTGTACAGACTAGAACCAATAGAATTGAAGTAAGGTATGTCTAAACTGGTATCATTCCACAACTTAGTGGTAGAGGGAAAAAAAGATCTTTTAAAAAGCTTGGTACAACTTGAAATAAGGGAATAATTTGAACTACTTACATGTAAAGAATAATTTGTTCTTTCACTAACTAGGAAAAGCAATAATTCAGTAAGATAAGTAGGACAAATCTTATTCACAATCTTGAAACTACAATAGTTTATGAATAGCTCATCTAACCTTTATGTCTTCCCAACCACTTTCTTACATAAGATGTTACATGCTAGTCCCCTTCATAGCCCCTGTTATGATTTTAGCATAGTGGTACCAGAGAGATTTGGCACCACTATCTCATTATTTACACATTCTTCAAAGAACAGTTTAATGTTTTTCCACCAAGGGCTTTTGCATTATTAGCATGTTTGATATTGGATGTCTTCCGGCTTGGCAAATGCCAGCAATAAGTCTACTAAATGCAATGACGAATT
>OX421447.1:64639336-64651836 GCA_949126865.1 Montipora capitata | reverse complement strand
CTTATACCTTCCCTGTTCCCGAATTCCGTAACAAAGCCAGGGATAGAAACATAGTCCAATAACTGCGGTTGATCTCTAAGCCAGGTTTCGCTCAATGCTACAATGTCCAGTGGATATGAATTGACAGTGAGTAAAAGCTCATTAAATGTCGAAACCATGGACTGAGTATTAAGATGCATTATTTTTAACTGGCCTGAGTTAAAGCAGAGTGGATGAATATCAAGGCCAGAATCAAGAGATGCGGACAAATCTAGCGTATCATCCAACATTTCCGCATCAGAGCACTTGTAAAAAGGCAGAGCAGATCCCAGACAGTTACTGCATAACCAGGTAGAGGAAGAGGCTGTCAGGCCGGAACATTTCAGGTGGAAAGAGCCAATACAAACACAGCAAGTTATGCTCGCTTGATTTCTTCTTATCGTCTTCTCACAGCAATCACATTTCATTATGTTTCGCTTGGTATTTGTTTTTTTTTTACTTCTGGGTGCTTGATGCCACTGTTTGTGCTGGGCCCGGATTCACAGAAATATCACCACTCAGGATTAATAGCCTTTGTGTTGCGATGGAGTTGCTGTAATAAGCAACCGGCATTTTGTAATATCGCTGACGCTTACGCCTTTGTTTACATCGATGAAAGCTGGACCATACAGAATCCATTGTAGCGAGGGCGAGATAATTTGTTTCAGACAATGAACGACTATCCCTTGGGACACAGCAGTTTAGCCATATGCAAATGTCGAAAGACCAATGTTCGAATATCCAAGTTTGAGCTGAGAAACATCCTTGCTTCGTATAGCCACTTGAACCAGGACCATGCCAAGAAAATTGTATTGTTGGCAAGTGCGTTGACTTATAAAACACTGGAGCAAATTTTAGCGCCGCAGAATGGATATCTAAAAGAAAAATAACATAAAACACGGAGACTAAAAATCCGTGTCTATACCCCATCATATGCAAGGTAGTAGATCAGCGACAAACATTTTGGGAGGTTTTGCTACGTTCAAATAAATCGCAAAATCGAAAGTGACATGGCCGGAATTCAGCGGCATGTTTACTCGCCAAACAGTGAAGCATCTGTGTCAAATGATGGCAAGATACCGGGTTTTTGTAAGTTTCTTTTTTCTGTCAATTGTTATAAAGTTTGACAATAAAATGAGCGAAGTCAAAACAAAGATCACAATCGCCCAACTCTTGAGGTAATGACCATTTGTTTATGCAAAGTAAAAATTTACTCTCCAAGATGCGTACGACGTTATTTATCACCAGGTAATTCCATCATTTTGGAAATAGCAGCTACTTTATTATTCGTCGGCGTCACAATTTTTCACTGATTTTGGGGCTCATTTTGTTGAAACTGAAGCACGCTTCCAACGGGCCTGTGAAACCTTCCTACTTACAGAGCAATACTAAAAAAATTCTCCCATATCACACTTCAACCTTAAGCTCGAAAATTCAATACACAACATGATATTATAATTCATAAAGGCAGAAAATACTACAGAATCCTTTTCCAGCAAAAAATTTATTGAAACAAATAACATATTTGCTCTTAGAGGCGAAAACCTCTTCCTATTTCATTGCGTGCGTGAAGACAAGAAACTCAATCGTGTCAAATTACCATGTTTCTTCAGGTTTCCTGAAGAACCTTTTCCTTGATAATTTTCAAGTTCCCTCACAACTTCTTTTCACCACAAGTTTAAGCGTGCACTCTGAGCATCTGACCGCTTTGTTATACTAAAGTTCGCTGAAGTTAACCCCTCTCCGGCGAGGTTAGTATTTGGATGGGGGACCAAAACAATATACCCCTCAAAACAGAAGCATCAGACCGAAAATACTATTAACGCTAACAAATGCGAACTCACCAAGGTACAGATTTTGTTAGCTTGCTTTATGCAAAACAAATATTGACGCAAAATTAAATAACTATTGATACACAGTTTTTAGAAAGAGCAGAAGGAAGTTTCCGGGACGGTCGATCGAGAATAAAATATTTACGACATGAAAACGAGATAGACTATTGATCGAGTTACGAGTTGAGTTGAGTTTGAGTTGAGTTTGAGTTGAGTTTGAGTTAAGATTGAGTTAATATTGAGTTACGATTTTTTTGCATTCTTGGCACTTAAATCTAATAAATATTAAGTAGAAGACACTGAGAAGACCATCAAACACCGTTTTCGTGAAGTGCACAGGTGTATATTTGCGAAATGGTTTTAAACTGATCAAAACAATCTTGAAATTTCCTGCACGGCAGTATTCTTGTTGAACACTTTACCAGTTTCAGCACTTGGACTCCTTCGATTTGATTACTGCCTGTTTTGCTGTTATGTGGTCTCATCGATCAGTAGTCCCTTCAGAAGATTATTCCAAGCCGACCACATGGCTGATGAAAAGACCAGACCACAACACCGTACTCTTTTCGACTAGTGTGTGCGATCTTTAATATCCCACAGTTTATGAACGCTGAAGGTTGTGAGACGGGACCTGCGATTTATAGTCCTTATTCGCGAAGACTTGAAAGTCTAACCATTTGCGGATGTTATTACAAAGGCAGCACTTTCTCCTCAATTATTTTAAGACCCTGAGTGTTGCGGGTCTGGCCGGAGTCGAACTCACGATCTCCTGCATAACAAACTGATCCACCGGCGCGCGGATGTTCCTTTTAGCGATCAAGTCTATCGACGCAGAAAAGATGTCTTCTTGTAAGGCTAAGGATGGGATTTACTGTTAAGCCAGCTTATAGCCCGGGCGGCTAAACGATGAAACCTACCGTTTGTCGTCCAGCAGCGTGGTTTTCGTGATCGGCTACCAGACAAAACGTTATCGGAACTAGTGAGCTGCAGGAGTGTTTATGTAAAATCTGGAATCCGGAACCTGGAACGCGTTTTTTCCCTTACTGATCCTAGCCTTTGAAGAGAAGTGCCTTTGTCAGTTTTCATTTATGTACTTGCAAAAACAAAAGAAACCGTTCGCGAAAAACCAAAATTAATTGACAAGTAAATCAATAAACAATGAGTAATAGCTGTAAACTGCTTTATGCAGGTAAAAGTGTAGACAGAAAGAAATGTCTATCGTGATTTGGTCAGATCATAGACATACTTTCAATTTCAATACTCTGATTTCAAAACTTGTTTGTAGACCTTTTTTAACCGGTTGAGTAGGGATCCAGACAGACAATTTTAAATTAACAATTAAAGATCACCTCTTCGAACGCTTGCCGACGACTTTTCGGTTAACTATCAACATTCCATTGCGTGAGAACCAGAACCAGGAGTACGCAAAGATCCCAAGTCTTACCATGTAGAAACGGGAAACAGGTGAGCGAAACAAACTTCTTTTCATAGTGTTTTCACTGCTTAGTAACAAGTCATATTTTAGAAAGGGGCCAGTATAGATTTCGAAAAACAATGCGAATCGCACCAGTCACCTTTCTAGTCACAAAGTAACTCGCGAACCGGGCACCGTGACACTTTTGACGGGTTACTCGTGGCAGGTCATTATTTTACCTTTTCGAAAGTAACCCAAAACCCTGATTGATTTGGGTAACCATAGACCTAAACTTGGCTTTTAGGCCTAAGGTTAGACAAATTGAGGGTTTGTGGTTACTTTCGAAAAGGTAAAACAATGACCTGCAAGTACGAGTGACCCGTCAAACTGAAAGTGACCTTTGTTTTAGATCCCACCCAATCTCGGTCATAAATTTCTGGGACACTTGATGCCACACATAAATTCACCCCTTTCCCCCTTTTCGAAGTTGTTGGGAAAAAAAACTATTGACTTTTCTCATGAATGCCCAAAGTCATAGCGCGATTGATCAACATTGAAAAGGGGGCAAGGGGTTGTATTTTGGGTTGGTGTCACCATCTTTTTGGCTGGGATTGTAGCTAGACAACTAGACGTCATAGCGGACCGAAGTAGGGATTAACGTGCATTTAATTTCATAACTTACAGTTTAAGTTACCACTTAATAGCACTTAAAAGAAAAATGTAATACCATCAAGGCCAGGCGAAACAATCAAGCATTACTTTCAACATCTTGTGTCTTTCAACTTTGCAGTGAAATGGTTTTCCGACATGTGTGACTAGGTCAAACATTTTCATTTATTTAAATGCTCGGCTCGTTTAACTGCCAACATTACAAAATTTCGGTGATTAGCAAACGTAACAGTCGTGTTGACGCATTGATTTTTAGAATTTCAGCGGTTATCAGCAAAAAGAGTAATGCTGGCTCACTTCGCCAAATGTTTCCCTCTTTCGTTTACGGCGTGTTGATCGACCATGATGCCGGACGACAAATACGGTTCATAGTTCATCGTAGCCGCCGGGCCGGCTGTAACTGGGTTAACAATACAGCCCATGTATCCCTCTAAGAAGACATCGTTTTGACGTCGATAGACTTAACAGCAGCAACGAGAATGATGCCGTGAAAGGTGTAATAATTATAAGATTGTTTTGATCATTGAAATACCATGGCATTTTGCCAAATTTTATGCAAATATATGTTTCAACGCGAAGAAAACAGTTTTCGAAGTGACTTGTACTGAATATTTACTACTTTTAATTCCGAAAAACGCCAAAAACTGTAACTCAATCTTAACTCAAACTTAACTCAAACTTAACTCAAACTCAACTCAAACTCAACTCAAACTCAACTCAACTCGTAACTCGATGAATAGCCGATCCCCATGAAAACAACATTAATTTTGAACCGTGAATATAGAATATAAAAAGTTAAGATCAGCGACAAACAATTTAGTGGGAGATTTTTGCTACGTTCAAATAAATCGCAAAATCGAAAGTGATGTGGCCGGAATTCAGCGGGCGCCGTGATTAAGTTACCGCGGCATGTTTAATCGCCAACTACACTCGTGATAAAATTTTGGAAATTATCAGCTCACTTTTATTTCTGCTCGACGCGCGATAGATTGTTGTCGAAGTCCATTACTCGTCGCTTTTACGATTCCAGGTATTTGTTTTCACCGCCTTCCTAGTTTATCCAACTGACTTTCCATTATTGAGCTCCATAAGGGTATATTTTGTTTAAAGATCCACTAAAACGCCATTCGCGTTCACCATGACTTTCGACGCCATTGCATGTTGTTTATCATTCTACTGTGTCCACCAGAGAAGTCTACGCATTTCCACTACCCTCTCTATCCTAAGAAAATACGAGCAGAAGGCTCTATGCACAAAGACACCACTTAGCAGGGGAGTGACAGGCAAGACTTTTACCGAACAAATGCCACACACTTTCCGACTGGGATTGCCATACGGCAACCCAGTAATTACAATTTTGCACAGCATAATAAATATCGACAAACGTTGGCCGTGTAGCACTTATGTTTTAAACAGAGTTAACTGAATAGAGGGTAATGTGTAGTGCTAGCTTTATATCCCATATGAACCATGTGAGCGTTAGCCCTACTGATGGAAATGGGCCCACACAAGGACAGAGAAAAACTCTGACCAGGGTGGGAATTGAACTCACGACCTTCGGGTTAGATCTCCGCCGCTCTACCGACTGAGCTACAAGGTCAGACGGGAGCAGGCCGTGGGAACTGAAGATGTTTAAGTCACGGCAATGAACATGTACAAGTACAAGGAAAGGTTACGTTTATACAAACGTTGGCCGTGTAGCACTTATATTTTAAACAGAGTTAACTGAATAGAGGGTAACGTGAAGTGCTAGATTTATATGCCATATGAACCATGTGAACGAACCATGTGAACGACTGTAGCTCAGTCGGTAGAGCGGCGGAGATCTAACCCGAAGGTCGTGGGTTCAATTCCCACCCTGGTCAGAGTTTTTCTCTGTCCTTGTGTGGGCCCATTTCCATCAGTAGGGCTAACGCTCACATGGTTCATATGGGATATAAATCTAGCACTCCACATTACCCTCTATTCAGTAATTAACTCTGTTTAAAATATAAGTGCTACACGGCCATCGTTTGTATAAACGTAACCTTTCCATAATAAATATCGAATTAGTTTTAAGGGTTTAGGCCCAGCCTCCCTTCTACATACGGCCCGAAGAGCCGAAAATTCTCCGGATACCAAGCAGAATTTCCAGCAGAAATAAGCTATTTTTACGAACACCTCCGGCAGGCAGAATAGGCCATTTATGAGCAGAAGTTATCCAAGCTAGCCTACACCCAATTCTTTCACGTGTGATTGACATGATACGTCAATCATTTTTCTCGGGCAGATTATGGCGGGAAACAAAAAAAAAAATGCGATTTTAGCGGTTTTAAAATTAATTTTTCAGAATTTTTCTTTCGGGAAAATATACTTCACAGCCCACCGATTCAAGATTTGCAAAAACAAGAAATTTGAGCGAGACGCCAAAATTTATATTTATCAAGACCTTAAAAAAGCAGAATATTTTCTTTGGCCGCCATAATGAAAGAGGTCTATTACACACGCAATCAATAGACACGACTGAGTTCTAGCTGATTTAGTTCTAGCCTCTCATAAAACTTGAACTGAAGTCATAGTTCAGTACTGCATTATTCTAGTGTGACTGGTTGTCGCTAAGCGAAAATAAGAAAAGCTTATTCAAGGTTACACCAATCCTCTGAAATAACAACAGCATGACAACAATTAAGTGTCAAGAATTTGTGTCAAGACGTTGATTAACAAATAGCTGTCACGCAAGCAACATGAACATCCTTTAATTTTCTCGCCCGCTCGCTCTTTCCTTTCCATTAGCAGGCCGCCCCACTACCTTGGACACAAATGTATCCTACAGGGGCCTCCTGGCCATAACGGCCATACCGTATTCTGGCGTCTCTGCCCCCGGGAAGGGGGATTTAGTCTACTTTTTATACCCCATACCCCGGAGCTTTAGTAGCCCTTTGTTTCATCCTAAAAACAAATCTACAGAGGGTTTCCCGTGGGTCAGCCCCCCGGGGAAGACAATGATAACTGCATTATTTGAAGGTATTCCCAAAATGCTAGGAATCCTGGCATTCCGGGTGGGTACCAAGTGCTGCCCAAAACACTGCAAAACACTACCCAAAACACCAAACTGCAAAACACTACCCAAAACAGTACACTGCAAAACAATGCCCAAAACAAAACACTACTGTAAAACACTACCCAGAATACTACACTGCAAAACTCTACCCAAAACACTACCCAAAACAAAACACTTTCAGAAAACACTACTGCAAAACACTACCCAAAACACTCATTTACAACCCCTTTTCCGTCTCCAGAAGAAAGCTTTAAGAATCATTATTAATTCCCCACCACGTGCGCATACTTACTCGCTCTTAAACACATTAAAAATTCTCAACATATTTAATATTTATAAGTACCAAGTTTCTTGTTTTGTTTTCCTTCACATGCAGAAGCTCTTGCCCTCTCCTCTTTCATCTCTTTCATTCTAAACTCGATTGTCATCAATATCTCACCAGGCAAAAGGACAACTTACATCTCCATACTCACAAATATTACCAAGTAGTAGTAGTAGCAGTAATAACTTTATTACCGTGTCAGAACCTTCTAGTTTGGAAGATATCCCATACTAATGTGGGGACACCAAAAATAATTGATAACATTATTTACAAAGAAATACTATCCACTAAATTCTAAAATTAAGTCATATATACATATATGAAAAAACTATGAAATAAGAATTGGAGAAATCAATTAAGAATTACAATGAGCACAGCCCCTGCAGCCATCATCTAACAGAGAGCCAAGGCCACGCTTACGTACACGGTTTTTAAAACTGGCTAAGGAAGTAACTGATCTGTCTGCAGTTGTCAGTTTGCTCCATAAATTATGTGGGTCCTAAACAGCGCAATGAATGTTTGCCATAAGTTACTGTGTTATACCTGGGAACTGAAATGTCGGACTGTCTTGAATAGCCCTTATTCACAATAGCCGCCATGTTGGTTTTCAAATTGTCATGTAAATTAGCCATGCATGTGTTATGCTGGGGCACAAGCATTGGAATAAAGGCAAATTGCGGAAAATCGGCTCGTCGAAATATTGAATTAACATTGCTAAAAGTACATTTTCGAATTTAGAATTAAGTACCTTTTACAATAATTTTATATCTTTTGATTGCCTCTGACATTTTGACTTTCTACTTCGTTATCTGCTCAATTTTCGCTAAAAAAAACATCGAAGTAACTTGTGTAAGCATTCTATTTTACTCCTTAGGAGATAAACATTCAATGAACGTGAAACAAGTAATCTGTGTGGCTAAGATGTTCGTTATAACCTCTCGAACTTGTGCTGTTTCCCCCCTCGGAAGTGTGTAGCTAATTTGCATGATAAAGGCAAATCCAACATGGCGGCTATAGTGAATAAGGTCTATTATAGGAAGAGTTATGCTTCTGACGGATGTTAAAAATATTCAACGGGTACAGGGTCCTCAAATTTGGGACGACATTCCTCTCTTCGTAATTCACTTACTCTTTCTAATTGTGAACATAAACTAAGATATTATTTTCAATCATTATAAATTTTTTATACCAGGTAAATTAATTACTGATAGTTGAACTCTAGCTTTTCCACCTATAGTTTATACTCTTTTCTTTATTACTTTTTGCAACCTATCATTAATTGTCATGTTTATTTCCTTTTGCAGTAATAGTTCTTTACATGTTGTAATAGTTTGCCTTTTCTCTCTTAATATTGTAATTATTACGTTTTATTCTCATTGTAATGTGACACAGGTTTCTTTTTCTCTAAAATTACCACTTTATTACGCAGTAAGACCCTGGCAGCTGAACATCTTAAGGACTCGATATAAAAGTACAAAGAAAACCAAAACAGCGAACAAAACTCAAAACAGAATAAACACGCCATACACGACACCGCGGCAAAATGAGTGCGCAGGCTTGACCCACGCGCGAATCGTTTCCACGTGCGAGGGACTGGTACCAATTAAATTTGCAATAGGAACAACAGCGCGGCAAAATGGCGGCAATTTAAATTCTCTGTGTTTGTTTTCATTTTGCGATGATAAGGACAACACTACTTTGATAAGGTTTAAATTTTGAAGAGAGCTTCCTGAAAGACTAATCTTCCATGTGTCTTTTCAAACCAAAAAACTATAGTTCAAACCAGGAGAATTTTACCTTGCATTCGAGCGCTAGAGCAAAAGGACGAAGTTCGTAATGTTATTAGCCGCGATGGTCTCTGCGTTGGTAAACCTCTGGGGGGAAAACTGTGCACTGAGAAGGAAAACGCCGGGTAAACATCTTTCCGAGGGCAGAATGATAATTCCTTCTGCGAAGATGGCTTATGTTGCTCCTGTTGAATGAGGAAATTGTCTGTTTGTTTCATTGGAATCATTTGAAAGTGAGACATAAGCTTAAGTTCTTTTCATGCCCGCATCCCACTCATTCGGCAACTTGGATAAGTCACTTACCTGCCCTCCATTCTCATATTTTACAACACTAGTTACTTTTACATGAGCGAGGCAATAAAATAAAGAAAATAAGTCTTAATTTTAAGAGAGGATCGCAAAAAAGTTTTGAAACTAAGTATAAATTTGACTCCAATGCTACTTGATTTTTCCCTTTTACTTGGAGTTTGGTAGTGGTCCATCGTTGAAAATATTTTTTCAGTATTTTTCCTGCAGCTGGCTGGTAACTGTAATTTTTTTCTCCAGCTTTGTCGATCACCTTGTAGAGCCTTGCTGGGATGAGGGTGGGGAGACATGAGAATCATGATAATGAAACCATTCACCTGCATGTGCTTGGAAAATACTGATTTCACTTTTGCATGCATCGCACCAGCAAAAATCCAGCCTAAATTTTGCACTGTGTGTAAAGATACTGAGAGAGGAATGTAATCATACATCCAGCAAGACAAAAGGCATTCTGCTTCATACTCTAACATTTTATTGTGCACAAATGATCCAGTTTCACTACCCAATGATAGACCCACAATGGCTCTATCAGTCTATCTGAACCCACAATGACTCTATCTGATTCCTTTTCAACAACAACAACCACAACAACTACTGTGGTATGTGTTACCACAAAACACAATATACAGTAACTCAAATATCTCTCTAATTTTATTGTTGTAAGTACTGTATATTAATTATTAAGACTATTACAAATAGGAGCATTCTCAGAAGTTAATATCCAAACCCATGTTCAGCAAGAGAAAGACTAGAATAACATACAGCTGTATTAATGAAAGTAAGACAGTTTACTTGAATTAAAAAACCAAATTATATTTGCTTGTTCAAACATTGACTTAGAAGGTGTGGCAAGTAAATAATTATCATCCCTTTTCCAGACAATTTTGAAGAGCTGTTTGGAAACCATCTTGTATTAATCACTGATATGCTCACATCTGTGATGTTTAATTTGCAGTAATACTGTTGTCATCATGCAGGATATCATGCAGGAAGAAATGAGAGATAAATAACAACCCTGGCTTTTTTCATCACAAAACCAATAAAATATTCAATGCTGAAATCCTCATCACAATCTCTGAAAACAATCTGGAATGTTGCTTGCCATGCATGGTTTGACCAGATCAGCACACACACACCAGGAAGAGTTTTAGACTTAAGCACTGGAATAAGAATAAATGACATGTTTAAGAAACAACAGGAAACTGATCAAAGTAAAACAATAATATTATTATTTCTTGGTCATTTTCATGCACAGATGTCACTTAAGATACTTGAAAAAAAAAAAATGGAAATCTGTGCCCTATTTGTAAAGATCCCTTTATAAAAAAACTTAACTGACTCCCTTAATAAGAGGTTTTGTCTAACAATGCAGGTAAAAACAGTTGATCACATCTTGAAAGTAATGACAGTCAAAATGACAGCCAGCCAGATATCAACACTTTCCACAAGATTTCTTCAGGTCAGATGACTGGGACAATGAAATCAACAGAAATCTAGAGATCAATTAAATTTAATCATACCACAACCTAGTGTGTCCTGCAAAGCAACACAGAGCTGGAAAGGAAAGAGCATCACCATCTACCATACAAACCATTGCTCTTGCTGTGGAGAACCAGGTCACAGAAAAATCCATGGCTCTCGTATCACATGTCAGAGGTTAAAACTTCTGTTGTGTCAAAACCCTCCGCGTTTTTAGAGGAATTGCCCTTAGGCGAAAAACAGTAAACGAAAAATGTTATCAGTTTAAAATTTACAACTTTTAGGTCTTCAACGGTGTGACCGAAACACGAGCAAAGATGGTTTGGCAAAGATAACTTCCATGGAAACGACATAAACAAATAAATATTTGATGCCTAAAATAAGCTTACCTCTTTTGACTTTCTCGTTGGAAACAACTCGGAACTACTGTTTAGTTTTTCTGTCGAGTCCATGTTGAGCGTGAGATCTTGATCATCAAAAGGTCCAATAGAACTTTTCCTTCACCGCCGAATAAACTCAAAAACAAAGAGCTCAAAAGCTCGAATCAAATGAATCAAATGTGTTCGAAGCGGAGCATGCGCACTCATTTTGCCGCGGTGTCGCCATACACTATGTCATGTATGCGCATGTGTGGCCTTATCGGCCCCAGGGCCCATGTGAGCGCATGAAATATGCACTCTTACATGCTTCCCTGCTGAGGTTGGAGTCCTCGACAACCTAATAACTCAACCAAAGTCTAGATTCACTTGATCACGTATGAACAACAAGGACATTAAGCTCCTATTTCTGAGTATTCTTAGCTAACAACTGCATTAAAAGCAGGTTGGATTGTGCTACACAGTTCAGTATTTGCGGGTCTATCACTGCCGCTTCCACGCTTTCCCTCACCGCAGGTCTCGGCAAGTGGTGAGGATTGGAGTGTTTTCCAGCTCCATCCGGGTAGAACGTCTGACCGGAGGGTGGTTGTTGGTATCACTAGTTGCTGTCACCTCCGCTGCTGCGCCTCCACCGGTACTGGCCCGTAGGGCCTCAGCCTTCTCTGGATCTACAGCGAAAGTAGAAAGTTCATGATCCACCCCGTCAGTAGAAAGTTCAGGGTCTGCGGCGCCAGGAGAGAGCTCAGGATCTACACCATCAGTAGAAAAGTCAGGATCGACGCCATCGGTGGAAAGCTCAGGATCGGCTTGAACTGTGGGGGCACCACCTTCATTAACAGCATAATCACCAACTGGTGGTTCATCACCATGGTCCCGATCAGGGGCAGCCTCCTCAAGAATTTCCACTTGATTCTGTGTGTGGTTACCATCGCCATGTGTCACTTGTACATCAACTTCAGACGGACTCTCGTGTGGTACAGCAACGGGGCCACTGCTCTGCCTGGATGGTATGACGGCGTCAACAACGTCGTCCTCATCACTGCTGCTTGCTTCGGTATCTAACGGTACACCATTACCAACTGCATTTTCACTGGCATTCATACTGCCGGGATCTATGTTGTCATCATCAAAGGCAATGTCTCCCACTAGTTGTTTTGCATGGAGAATGTCATTCCTGTGGACAGTTTTTTTGAATTCCTCCTCTGCCGTTGTTGCTACCAATGGTACCACAACATACGTGTTCCCAGTGTCAAGTC
>OX421447.1:64624336-64634336 GCA_949126865.1 Montipora capitata | reverse complement strand
TTGCCGAGTGCTGGAACATGTAGATGTAGATGAAAAGAAGTTCCTTTCCTTTCGTTGATCTCATTTCATTGACCCTGAAAAGTTCGTTAGGGGAGAGGTCAATAGCCCATTTCCGAGTTGCTGCATGCCTCAGTTTCAAGGCGAGTCCTGGTGCACAACTATTCAAATGGAAATGAGTTGCGTATTCTTATGCAAATCAAACTCATTTCCCTTACAATAGTTGAGCACCAAGACTCACTTCGAAACCGAGACAAACAGCAACTCGGAAATGGCCGCTTAAGTATGTGTGTATGTATGAATGTAACATGGATTGCTAATTCTGGTATGTCGACCGCGGCTCCGTTAGCCTGCGCAGACGAATTACGGTTGTTTCGCCCGAAAGCCTGTTCGCCCGACGAAGATTCGCCCGAAGCTAAAGCGCTTCGCTCGATGATACCAATCAATGATACAATAAAACAACCTTATGACAAGGAACGTGAATGTCACTTATTAATTTTTCGAAAGTGAAACAAAGATCTCGCCTTTTTGAAGGTGTTTTTGAAAACCCTAACATCAATTATACCACGGAAAACCCCCTTACGGTCCTTCCTGAACAAACTAGAAACCTACGCAAATTGTAGTTATGAAACGCATAACGCATTGTTCTTAACACTCCTGTTAACTTGCAAAATTCTTATATTTCGAGCCTTGAAGTTCGGAGAATTTTCGCAATCTCTTTATTATGCTTTCTGTTTCTTTTCACGGTGGCCAATTTACAATATTAATTGAATTGATGATACCAAATGTCGCGTTTTAGTTTCTTCAAAAGCCAACCCGTTGATCACGATCACGCTTGTTACGCATGCGCAGAGAGATCATTACCATTGTAATGCAAATGAGAAAAACTAACCGTGAAAAGGGCTATTCCAGTGCCACAGCGTCGATGTTGCCATCTTTCATATCCGTCGCATATTAACGCCTCTTGGCGGGTCGTTACAACTTCCGAACATGTGACACAATAAAATTCCTCTATGGTATTAATTGCGTTGATCTGTTTAACGTAGCTTCTCGAGTTATGAGAGATGTTCTTGTGAACGCGTGGCGATATACTCATTTGCTGGTCTTTTTAGATTGACAGTGCCGTCTCTGAAGGATCGAAATGCCAGCTATTTGATTGGTGAATGCTAATGTTGCTTACCATATATTGTTATCATTGAAACCATAAAACAATAAAAAAGGTCACATCTTTTTAATGAATGCTGATTCCATTGTTACATAAATAAAGCACAGTGCAAAAATGCCGCGAGTGTAATCCTTAACATTTTAACTAGCAGCTAGGCTCCCTTTAAATTCGGCGGCCTTATTACACCGAGGCGGAGAAATAGTTACGAGTTTTACAGAATAGTTTCGTTACGATGTTGTGCGTATTTGGGGAACTAAATTCCCGAACTATGCTAGGTAATGTTAAATTCTCCTTTATTTATTTTTTTCACGTTATGATTGTTGTTGTGCACTAATTTAAGTCAATTAAATATCATCGGGCGAATCATCTGTAGTTCCGGGCGAAGAGCCGTAGTCTGCGTTCGCACTACCCCCTGAAAGGCGTGGGAACGAGAGGAAAAAAAAAGAGGTCAGCGGTGGCTACCGTAAAGTATTGCATGATTTCCTTGAAACTTTCATGCTTTTGTTCCGGTGTTTTCGGGAAAGTCGTGTCTCTTTGTTGAATTCAGCCGTTTTTAGTAGCAGATCACAGAAAGCAATCTATTTTTCCTCCAAAATGGATCCTAACTTGTCAGCAAAGGATTTGCGAAATATATTCGTAGACTTTTTTGTGGAGAAGCACGAACATACCTTCGTCCCCTCCTCGTCAACTGTTCCACACGAAGACCCAACATTGCTGTTTGCAAACGCTGGTATGAACCAGGTAATCATTCATTTCTTATGGGTTTAAGCTAATCAAGAGAACCTTGTGTACTGTATTTGGGAAGTGTATTGTTCATAAGGTTCGGTGATGTTTGTAGATCTTTATGTACTTTCTCGAAAGTTTTAATAGGGCGTGAGCCACGTGAAGCTATCAAGCATAAACAAAGCTAACTGATCCTAATGGAAATTGGAAAACAATTTTGTTTCGCGCACACTGTCCTTATTTCCATCTTTAACTTGTGAATGTTTGAGTGGATTTGCTTTTTCATTTACTTCTGCTAACCTGCACAACGAGCGTTAAATATTGGGCTTTGGGCCGAGAGCGTGACCTGCGAGACTCGCAACGAAAAGTATAAGCGAAACTGAAACTTTTCCTTCTCTCTTCCTGTAATTGTTTTATTGGCTGACTTGTACCATGTGATGCATTTTGTGGAAAAGTATGGAATCATTGATAGAATCAAGTTGGCATTGGGTCCGGTGAAGCACAGGCAGCCCAAGCTCGGTGTACGATTTATAGACTTTGTATCGAAAATTAACTTTGAGCTTATAAATGCTAAAATAAGCTGTAAATGTATAAATAAACTTTACTTGCTTCTAAGTACAGTTGTCCTCGCCTTTTCTGTGCAATCGGAGGGCAAACTGTGCCTGTCGTTACTTGTCATTTCCCTCTCTTTATGAGACGAAATGACAAGTAACATTTACAGCTTATTTTAGCATTTATAAGCTCAAAGTTAATTTTCCATACAAAGTCTATAAATGGTACACCGAGCTTGGGCTGCCTGTGGTTGAAGCTATTTTGAAAGCTCTTTTGCTGTTTCTCTGTAATCAGATGGCACTAGTTATGAAAGAGTGAAGTGATCCTCACACTTAGAGCGGTTATCAATTGAGTGTCGAAAGAAATTAGCGAATTGCTTTGGTTTTGCATTTACTTCACTCAATGATTGGTTCAAAGTTCTCGCGCCATTTTTTCAACCACGCAGAAGTGAAACCAAAAGCAATTGTGGCTTGCGCGAGCGCATTTTCCCGCGCTTTGTGTCGGCTACGTGTAATTACTTCGAGTTTTGATTAGTTTACTGGATTGTCTCTGACCTTTTTGATTAGCCAAAGTAATTACTTTGGTTTTGGTTTTATGACAGTCGATTGAAACTCGCTCTATCTGGACAATTTAAGCAATTATCTCTCATAGACAACTGAAAAATTCAGGTGGTTTCAACGAGACTCATACTTATGACTGAGTTATTGAGCGACTCAGTTGGGAGCAGGTCAATTTGTTGGGCTCGTTTGTTCCTGTGATAGGACTAATGAATGAAAGAAATGTTTATTTGAAGTGCAGGTTACAGATGTAAGGGTGAAGTCATCCTTGCACTTCTTTCATAGAGCATTGCACCGGCATCTAAGATGTCATGGATTCAAATTCCACTTAAGCCTCCTGAATTTTTCAGGTGACTACAAGAGACACTTTGCAGTTCATTATGTAAATTTAGTTGGTCGATCCCAAAGGTAGTTAATTAATTAATCGATATGTTTTATTACTTTAATTGTAGGAGGGCCATTATAAAAACTACTGGGTGACCAGTAATCAGTGTGCTTCACCCTCGTTAAATAAAGTTCTATTATTATTATTATTATTATTATTATTATTATTATTACTTTGCTTTAACTTTCCAAATAAGTGCTAGGATCAGTTCACTCTTTCGTCTGTAACTGGCACTTTGAATAAACATTTTTTTCATTCGGTACTCGAGATTTGGTCATCACCACTGTCCCACTCGACACTCAAATCTGTAATTCGAATTCCCTGCCAGAAATTTATGTCAATTTTCGCAGTGCTTTATTGAGTAATCGTTGCATCAAGACTTGTTTTCCACTAAAACATTAATTGTTTAGTTTAGTTTCATTGGTTAAGCCTTTTTATTTGTTCAGATTGAAATAATATAATTATTTTTATCGTTCAGCAGAACTGATTTCTCATGTTGACCGAACAAAATTATTGCGGCCTGTCTGGACAAACCAAAATGTTTCAATTCACGCTTGAAAAAACACGCAAAAAAGTTTGTCGTTCACGGCAGCTTAAAATTGGTTGTAATGATGACATGAAGTTGTTGAAACGTTTAAATCGCGCTTAATTGCACACTCAGTGTCGCTGTGGATAAGAAATCTTCCTTTATCTTTTTACTCAATTTGGTTCCCAGAATGCTGGAAATCGCATTTCAGAGCTTCCAGATTTCAAAATTTTCCATACACCCCTAGACAAAGGGGCCTAATGGCCCCTTGTTGATACAGTTGGCTACTAGACTAAAACCAGCTGCCTACTTCAAATTTTATTGAACCCTTTGTGACTTGCATGTAGAGCTTCAGCATCGAAGATGAAAACAATCTCTTATTATTCCTTGTAATGTAACAATCATTCTTTTTGGTGATGCAGTTTAAATCAATTTTTTTGGGAACTGTGGATCCAAATAGTGAGTTCTCCAAGCTTAAGCGTGCTGTTAACAGCCAGAAGTGCATCCGTGCTGGTGGAAAGCACAATGACTTAGATGATGTTGGAAAGGATGTGTACCATCATACATTTTTTGAAATGTTGGGAAACTGGTCATTTGGAAACTACTTTAAGGTGGGTATTCCTACATGTACTTAATAACAATTACTGGGAGATCTCTAGGTAGATTGATTTGTGCATCCTGCTTCAATTTCCTCAAGCTGTTTAAATTTCCTGACTAGACCTATGCTTGTACTGGTTAGTCTTTGGTCTAAGCGATGCTGTTGCATCACTGGATGTATGGATGCACTTTTTCCACAGGTGATCTACTGACGTCATACTTGATTGGAAGCAATACACTGATTCCTTTAAAAAATGTTCTGAAGTAGTGATATGAAGTATTGGGTAAATTATGAAAACATTAAAACATACATGCCTATCTATTATATACTGGGTTTCTGATTGGTCAGTGACGAATGCGTAAATCCGTTATAGATTGCAAAAGAGATTATAATTAGTGCAATACGGAAGTTGATATGGAAACAAAGTGATGAAGTGATTTTGTTGAGTATATGATAAATTAGAAATCTTATAAATGAACTTGCTGGTGCATTTATTGATTTGTGGTCACTTGGGATGTTTCGAAGTTCTCAAATTGCACTCGCCTACAGCATGTGCAATTTTGAGAACTTTCAAAACATCACTTGTGCCTATAAATCGCGAAATGCACAAGCAAGTTCATATAATTTCCTATACATATAAACATGAAAATAAAAACAGCAGTTGAGTGACTGTTACGTTCTCTTGACTTGTAACATAACCTTCAAATGTCCCTCTTTTGTTCAAGTGCTCAGTCCCTGGGGGGTGTCACAGTTAAAGCATTTGACAAAAACCCATGATGGCAAAAATATTGTTTCACGTGGTAGCTATCCACTGTCTTTTAAATTAGCAAAGTGAAAGTAAGCTCATGTCATAAAAGCATTATTTTTAAACTTGAGGCAAGTATGAATCTTGGATAAGGACTTTAAACCATAGGTCCCTTCTCACAAAATTACCCCGGTAATATCCTCCATGTTCATAAGTTCATTGCAGGATGTTAGAGAACCCACACACTATTAGAGAAGAGTAGGGGATGAAGTTCCCGATGTTATGGCTGTCCTTCGTCAGTGTATGGGTGGGTGGGTACAGCAGGTCCACATCAGCTGAATAGCTGCCAAAACTTGAACCTGCTCAAACAAATAAATAATAACAACATTGCTTGAAATTAAAAAAAATTCTAGGTTGTCCCTGTTTCAAAAGCTTGGCAACTAAACCCATAAATTTGGTTGCCCTGATAAAAGTATGCTTGGTTGCTCATTAGGAAAGCACCTACATGTATGATGTAAGCCATGTTGAGATGCAATCACATGGCATTGGAGCTGGGTAGCCAATAGTTCTAAGCATGTGCCTGTGGCTTTTTGGGTGTTACCTTGGCAGAAATTGATTAATTAATTGATACACTGTAGCTGGAAGCACACAAAACTTTGATATTAATTTTGACATTTTGGAAGAATTCATTTACCGGTAAGTGAAATACATGTAGGCTTAAGTTTCAGTTCAGTTATACCGGTAATAGCACATTTGTAAAAGAATGTGAGTCAGCTGGTAACCAGTTTCAGTTGTTTAATTAAGTTAACCAGTTTCTGAACATTGATTTGTTCAGTTTCAAGAGTTTGTAGTTTACAGAAACCCGTCACAAAAAAAGAAAAGGAAAGGAAACTAGGAACTTTATTTAAGTGTCTAGTCATTCCAGCACAGGATCACTAATTGGGGACACTGTAAAACTGAAATCAACAGTTAATGCAAATCAAATCAAATGTTATTTTTTGAGGAGAGGGGAAACCAGAGGACCCAGAGAAGAACCTTGCAGTGTAGAGTACGGAGCTGACAAACTCAACCCGGCCGCATGTGACGCTGAGTCTGGGAATCAAACCCAGACCATATTGGTGTGAGGCGAGTGCTCTTACCACAACGCAATCCAAGAAATCGAATAGTTACAGTTGTATTGTATCATCATAATTGTAACTAAAAGGTTGATTATCTGATACTCAGTCTCTGCCGTAACCTTTGAAGTTGTTGATACTCCAACTGTCCATCGGGGAAGTTTGGGTTTAAATTTGAGCATTTTCAATCTCCACTGCCTACACTGTACATGTTTGTGATATTGTCTCTTGCATTTTCCTATCTGACAATTTTTTTGTAAAAGCCACAGATATTCAAAACATGGGAAAATGCTCATCATTTGTGGCAAATTAATTTTGGTTAAATTCACGCTACTATTGAACATTGACATTAGAGAAGTGAAAGGTAAGTCAGGTGCTGCTCATGTAACTCATTTTCTATTTTTGGGTGGGTTGTCTGGTTGTTTTTTCTTTGGGCAACCAAGCTTTTCATCTTCCCAAGAACTGGTCACCCGGTTAACTTTCTAGTAGTCTGGGATGACCGGACTGCCCTAATTTTGAACACTGCAACAACAGAATGCCTTTGTAGAGGCATGAATGTATGTGTAGCTGTTAGTACATTTTGATGCTAGAGAACCTGTTTTAGTGAATCAGATGCATATTTCAGCTGTATACAGCCAGAAATGACACAATGTATTTGTCCCAAAATTTACAAAGTACATAGTAAAAGCTACTGTTCCTTTTACATTTTCTTAACTATGTATAGAAAGAAGCCATTGAGTTTGCATGGGAGTTGCTTACAGTTAAGTATGGAATGCCAAAGGATCGCCTCTATGTCACATACTTTGGAGGAGAACAAGAACTTGAATCTGACGAAGAAACTCGACAATTATGGCTCAGTATGGGGTATGTTATAATTTGGTAGGATTAAAAAAGAAAAGAAAAACAGTAAGCCCCTGGATAGTTACGAGAAATGGTCCAAAGTAATATTTCCCCAGCTACATGTATGTTTGTATCTTTAGTTTGTTGTTATGGACTAAAAGCATTTAAAAAGTGAATTAAAAATTGAAATTTAAATGGAATGAGAAAGTGGTTATTTGTCCAATAAATTTTAGTCAAATTGGAAAATGTGAAGTGATGGTTTTTTTTTTAAAGAAAGAGAGCAGGAGGGGGAGATGGAGGAGAGCAATGCATGAGAAACCCTTTTGGCGCAGAACAGTAGACCACTAACTAAAGATAAACTCACACAATTTATGATGCTGAAAGCACAAACTAAACCAGCAAGTCACTTGTGTGAAGAACTTGTTCTAGACATAAACCCATTGACCCCTCAGGTTTTCTAGGATGGTCCCCCCCCCCCCCCCCACCCAGTTGATGAGTAAATCTGTTGAATCTCACTCCCAGTTGTGAATGGGTTAAGACATTTTCACTTGCTAGGGTTTTCTGACTTTTCATGATGTTTCAGTCTTCCACCAGAGAGAGTACTTCCATTTGGTATGAAAGATAACTTTTGGGAAATGGGTGAAACTGGGCCTTGCGGACCTTGCAGTGAAATTCACTATGATAGGTTCGGTGGACGCGATGCAGCTTCCCTGGTAAACATGGACGACCCCAGTGTTCTGGAAGTGTGGAATCTTGTGTTTATTCAGTTCAACAGGTAGAAAGTAAAATTAAGTTTCAATATAACCTTCCCCAATGACGAATAAAATTATTGTCCATCACATACACGTGCTATAGATTATGGAACAAAGTTAAGAAACATGATCTCTTTGTTATGGTGCAACTATACTTCCATCTTGCATTTTTCCATCCAAGTACCATCATTTTGACTCTTAAAGACATCCCTGGAGCCCTTCCACCTTGTCAAAAGCATCTTAATGTCCTGTGAAGTACGTGATAATAATTTACATATATTTTACAAATAAAGGGAGACAGATGGCAGTCTGAAAACCTTACCCAATAAGCATGTGGACACTGGGATGGGTTTGGAGCGACTGACATCAATCACACAAGGGAAGATGTCAAACTATGATACAGATCTTTTCCAGCCATTTTTTGAGGCAATTCACAAGGTATGCTAATGAGCTTGACTGTCCTTTGCATTTATGTGAAGAACTGTCCCTTTCCAAAAATCTTCTAGGTAACTTTTGGGTTGTTAGGTTGTTGGGTTGTCATTTTGTCATGTTGGGAAATGGCCACTGAATTCCACACATTCAAATAAACAATACTGAAGCTTTGGAAGAGACTATCAGAGTCACGCATTATGTACTGAAAAAGATGAGAAATGAGGCAAATAACATGTAAATATTTTATACTGAAGAAAGTTCAATAATGATTTAGATCAATGCTTTAGCATTTGAAAGCATTCACTTAGAACAATGTCATAAAAAATTATCTGCTGCTTACTCTCCAAAGCCTCTCCCTTGCTGTAAAAGGTTCATTCTAAAGTGGTTATTATTTCAACTACATGTAAGTGTGCACTTTGTGAATGTTTAATTTGTAAATAATGTGTATCTATGCTGCCTCTCAGGGTACTGGTGTCAGACCATACCAGGGTCTTGTAGGTCCTGAAGACACAGATGGGATTGATATGGCTTACAGGGTTGTCGCAGATCATGTTAGAACTCTGACAATGGCAATTACAGATGGAGGCAAACCAGACAACACTGGCAGAGGGTAAGGAAGTGTGAAAAGGGGACATTGGGAGAGATCTTCACAAAATACCCTTGGTCACTGCTGGTGACATACTGTAAAATTAGCCCTCTAGTTATCTTGACTCTTGATTTACCATTCTCATTGAGTCCCATTTACATTTGCTGTAGTGCAACCTTCTCTGCTAATCATGTTGTGTAAACAAATTGTTTGCATTGGAGGTCTACATTGTAGCTGCAGGGTTAATTGTATGTGAAATATGACATATGGCAGTGCTCGAAATTAGTGATCGTCTGGTCGTCTCAGATGACCACAAAGTTTACTGGGCGACTAGAATGAAAATGAATTACATACACCCTGTAAGCAGCGCCTGACTCACTCAACAGTTTTCTGTTGTCGATGTTTTGAATATCTGTGGCTTTTACAAAAAAAATTAGATTGGAAAATTCATGTGTAGGTGGCTATGGAGATTGAAGACTCTATTTTGAAAATGCTAAAACCATGAACCCAGACTTCCACAAACAAAACACACATACTTAGAACTATGGGATACTCAAGCTCCAATGCCGTGGATGTGACTGCATCTAAACATTGGGTGTATTGATCATAGGGGGTTTCCCAATATGGCCAACCAGCATTTATCACGGCAACCAAATTTATGGGTTTAGTTGCCCAGCTTTTGAAAAAGGGACAACCTGAATTTTTTTTTAAATTTCAAGCACTGATGTGGTAGACTTGATTAAATGCTAGACCAGTAATTTTACTTTCATGTGGATTCTAGATATGTGCTGAGAAGGATCTTGAGGAGGTGCGTACGTTTTGCAACTGAAAAACTCAATTGTCCTCCAGGATTTGTGTCCTCGTTGGTGTTAGTAGCTGTTGATTCATTGGTGAGTGATTTGAGGGAATTCCATCCTGACTTTTTGTTTGCCATAAATACAAACAAAAAGTGACAAAATGTGATAAATGCGAACAAAAAGTGACAAAAATCTGTCCAATAACTCAAGCCTTCTAAACTGAACTACTG
>OX421447.1:64611836-64614336 GCA_949126865.1 Montipora capitata | reverse complement strand
AATACAGTTGAACAGTGAGCTACAGGAAATATTTCAGTTCCTTGTTTGTACTGCGAACATGAACGAGGTTCCTGGAATGAACATCATCAACAAATTTGCTTCAATTAGTGTTACAAGAAAATTTCACAACTTATTAACGTCCGTCCACATCTCGCTTAATAGAAAATCAAACAGCAAGTTAACACAGTAGCATTGTTTTATTTTGTTCTTCCTTGTGTAGAACTCTCTTCTATGACCCGCGCTTCTGTCAAATGTCATGAAGTTGTGAAACGCTGCCGTCGGCCCGATTGCAATTTGCATATAATCAACGCAGTTAACGCACATGTATGAACATTGTTTCGCCTTGTAAAACCAGAAAATTTTTAAAAATCGCAAATGACTGTTTCAGAGTAACATTTTGTTCAAACATGGGCGAATTAGTAAAGGAAAAATAATGTTTACATTTTGCCCCCGTTGACGGTAAAAAAAATATCATAAATTTACGGAAATCACAACACAGTTATTTTTGTGAATGTCATGAACGTTGCGATCGGTCAATTAAACTACCGCTGTAATCTGAAGTCTGTCAACAATCGATGGAGTAAATTCTTTTCAAAGCTCGTCAAGCTTACAAACTCTTCCAGAAGTGGGAAAAGTTCTAAATTACTCGAGTTGCTTGTTTTTGTTTTTATTTTTATTTTTTTATCGGATGATAACGGCGCCAAGTCTGCTAGCTTCTCTTCAAGCGAGTTTTTTTCTTGTTTTTAAGTTTTATATGAAGTGGGCCTTTTTTGTTTTCATAATGACAGGCAGCTTTAAAATACTAAGAAACAAGAATCCAGATCTGGATTTTCCCAACGAAACGTACCTAAATTTCCGAGAAAATCCACTGCACCTGGACTTGGCTGGAATTTAATTAGACTGATTGTCTCGCACTGCACGCTGTCAGTCGGCAAATATTGTCATTTCATAAAATAGATTTTGGTCGCTTATGTACTTAGACCGTTCACATATGCGCGCAGCTTGCCATTTCCGCTTGTTTAGCCAAATCGCCTGTAGAGGAGGAAGCTTCCAATTTGTAAGAGTTATCTTTCCTTTATAAATTAATGGGTCTTGGAGCGTGGGCGTGTTTTTGACTTTGCTCGGCCCACTCACCGTACTACGGTCATAACCATATTGGGAACAAAAAACTCTTTGCACCATTAGCTCATCTTAGCTCCGGTTTTACAACTCTTGTCTGAGTTTCGCTCAAACTTAATATTTAATTTTAACTTGATGGTGTCCCCGTAACCTGAGCGTATAAGCAGTTATGAGGAAGAACAATTTTATAAAGCAATGCTTTTGATCCCATTAGTTTTCAAAATGCTTTAAACTTTCAGAGAAAATGATTTAAATACTTTTTCGCTGTGGTTTGATCTTTCAAACGGTTCTTTATTTATTTTAGGGAGCTATGACAACGGAGCAGGTAAAAAACACTGAACTGACAAGCCAGGATATAGTTTCCAGGAACATGACGGTGTTTGCTCAAGAGGTGGCTCTAGCTCTGGCCAAAGACATCCAAGGCATTAGGGCCATTTTTGAAGAGGTAGGTTAAAAAATGAAACTGGACGAAGATTACCCGTAAATGATAGAAGTTAACTTTTTGGACAAATAACAGGGACTTTCCTTATGTTTTCCCGGCATTCTTTTTTGTAGGTGTATCCTGATCCAGTTCGTGTGGTCTCTATCGGTTCATCTTTTGATGAGCTGCAAGAAGATCCCCAAGCTGGATACAAGTACTCTGTGGAATTTTGCGGTGGAACGTACGTAACTTTTGAGTCGTGCTCTGTTGGGAAAAACCCTATAATTTTGGTTGGTTTGCATGATGGACTTTTTCCGGGGGGTAAAATGAGCGCACCGTCGGCTTCCTGGGAGAATACTCTCTAGAGAGTAAAGGAACTTCCAACGTTAAATAAGGTGTATACCTTTACCTTTACCTTCTGAACTTGATTGAAACGAAACATGGTTCATACGGTTGATTCTAACCTTCATTGTTGGATGTTGTCATGCATCACTTTTTTGGCGTAGCAGCCTTTCAGCTATAGAATCACCAAGTATCCTTGAGGTCTTATAACTGAGATAGATTTAGCTTCGCGTTCACAGCAGACGGTAAAAGTGAAACTGAAATTTGCGTTTTGCCAAAAATCAAAGAAATTGGGCTCCTTTTTCGCCTGTTAGCTACAAATACCGCGCAACCCCTAAGAAGAGAGAGAAAAGTTAGAATAAGAGAATTTTCATGCTTTTATGACAAGCAACAGCCTGCCGTTTTACGGAAACGCGATGCTAAATTTCTCTAATGACGACTGGGCGTACAGAACGGAAAGGAAACGAAAACTTTTCTCCATTTAAATTTAAGGAAATAAGGGAGTGGAGATGGCACACCGATAAGAGCACTTGCCACCCACAAACAGTGAGTTAACCTGCCACTGTGCACCACCGATTTTGATTTAACGGCGCTGAAATAAAAATAGCTGTATGAGCA
>OX421447.1:64571836-64606836 GCA_949126865.1 Montipora capitata | reverse complement strand
CACATAACCTCAAATTTGGCCATTGACGTCGTTGTCAGGGCGAGAGACATGTAAACAAGTGTAAAAAGTACGTACAAGGCGTGCAGAGCTTTTGTTTTATCCCGTGACACCTGTCGTTTCATCGCGTCCTCGTCCTTGCCCAAGCTTCCTATTGTCACGGCAGTGAGCAGTATTCTAACCTGCGATCAGGCGTTCTTTTCTTTGGAGAGGGCGCTACAAGTACTTTTCACGGGTTAGCAGTATTCCAAATTTGAATATAACAAGGGACAATAGACCTTTCTCGGTGTCTTTAGAAGAGATTATCAAGACTACTTTAAGTTTTTAAAATTCATTCCAACATACTGTTGGCCTTGGCCAAAATACTGATAATTTGCGAGTTCGAATTTAAATGCTGAACTGTAACTTCCAACCAATACAGAGTTATCAAAAGAAAAAGTTAAGATGAATGGTTTAGTCGTCTTTGTTATTCTCATAATTTTGGATTTCTTAATATTATGAAACTCCATATGATTACGGATGCTCCACTGGTAGTTATTATCCAAGTCCTGTTGAAAAGGCTGGACCTCTGTAGTATCAATGATCCTTGAACTTTTACAGAGCAAGGGTGTTACCAGGGAGAACAGCATCGGGCGAATCTCTGTTACAAAAGTAACGGTCCCAGAAGGGAGCCCTGTGGGACTCAAGAAGTAACCAACATAATGAAACTCAATCTAACACCATTCTTTTCAGACGCTTTGTCAAGTAACTTACACACCACTGTAGAAGGGAGCCAGAAATTCCAAAGCTGAACAGTCAAGCGACTTAGGAAATCGAGAAAGCTGCGTCAACTTGGTGTCCTTCACCCATAGTCCTGGCCCACTGATGATCGTTAGAACCAACTATTTTACATTTCACCTCACTTCACTTTTTAAAGTGCGACCTTAAATACAGCACAACTTGCACAGCGCATGAGAAATTACACTCTTTTCACAACAGCCTCGAAGGCATTAACACTGATCCATAGGTACTGCTATCACACTAGGTGGTAGACTCTTCCAACCCCTAACGGCTCTCGGGTAAAAAACATTTGTCCGCGTATAAGTTGAAATAGACGGCTGTTCGGCATGCATATGTCAAATTTTGCTCTGTGGTATTGTGAGCTTCGAGGGGAAATCTGGATAGTGAATTTAGCCCGTGATTGAAAATGACTGATCCGATCTCTCTTCGTGTCTAAGGGGCTGCCATCCCAGATAGTTTAGGGTGTTAAGTCATTGCACCGAGCTCGTAGTTGCTGAATAATGATATTACAAAGCGCACTGCACTGTTATTTTCCTGAGCTGTTGTGGCAGATTTTGCGTGTGAGGATCCGGCCAAAACAGAACTAGTGCACTTCAATAGTGGCCGCACCAAGATAGGCTAAGGGGCTATTTACATGAGACCGGGACGAACTCAGACCGGCATGAGTTCGTATCGGCCTTCATACATTTATTTTTATGCATTTACATGAGACCGGCCCGACATTGAACTCACTGGATCGGTCTGACTTCGTCTCGGTCCAGTGACCGAGACGAGAATTCTCGTACCGGTTACCATGAGTTCGTACCGTTCCCATGTAAATGACAACAGATCTCATTCCGGGTCCAGAAATTTCAAAACTGTATGCTTTTGGGTCTGCCGTATATTTATTTGACAAAACATAGCATTTCGTCCCGGTTTCATGTAAACGGTTGCAAAAAATTCATACCGGCCTGTGTTCGTCCCGGTCTCATGTAAATACTCTCTCCTTTAATCCGTGAACATCTCGCATCCGTGAACATCTCGCCTCCGACAAACATTCCCACATATTTAAGCACTTGAGAGGTTCTGAAAATTGTTGCTCCCGGTGTTCAGAAGACTGTTTTAAAATCCTCGACTCTGCTTCCACACAAAAATTTGGTTTTATCAACGGAGTTGATAATGTAAATTGGCCACCGTACAGAGATTCTAAAAGCTGACGTTTCGAGCGTTAGCCCTTCGTCAGAGCGAATCGAGGGATTATGGGTTACGTGTAGTTTTTATAGTAGAGTAGGAGCTACGCTATTGGTGGTAACATGGCAACGTGAAAATAGGAATATATTAGTTAAATGAAAAGCGTTCGTTAATACCGTGAGGATTAAGGGTGCCGATTTGGAAGATGAATTTTTGTTCCAGATTCTTGCGGCTTTCCGTCGTACCTAGATGTAGGGAAAGGCCGCAGACTGCCATGTGTTTTTTGGAGTGGTTAGGCAGATTAAAATGGCGAGCGACTGGCTTAGATGCGTCCTTGTCATTCTTCTCAACATCGCGAAGGTGTTCGCGGAATCGGTCACCTAGTCGTCTACCTGTCTCACCAATGTATAATTTATTGCATAACGTACAGGTTATGCAATAAATGACATTTGCGGAGGTACATGTGAAACGATCGGTGATCTTAACAGATCGCTTAGGTCCCGATATCTTGCTAGTGTTAACAATGAAACGACAAGTATTGCATCGTGAGCGCGCGCATTTGAAAGTGCCGGGTTGCTCGTTAGTTTTGAGCGCGCTTCTAACTAAAAAGTTGCCTACGTTTTTGTCGCGCTTGAATGAAATAAGTGGAGGTTGCGAAAAGATTCTACCAGTCTCGGGATCATTTTGGAGTAATTTAAAATTACTAAGAATGATGCTTTTGACTGCGTGATTATGAGGATGGAAAGTGAGGGTGAATGGAATTCTGTCATTCTTATCTTTTTGTGACGTTTGTAGTGATGACTGTCGATCAAATTGTTGAGCGCGATGATGGCCCGCTTTGACCACAGAGACAGGATAGCCACGTTTTTCGAAGAACTGGCACATCTCCTCTGATTTGCTGGAAAAATCGGAGTCATCACTACATAGACGTCGAAGTCTAAGAAATTGAGAATAAGGAATGGAGTTCTTGACATATGATGGATGTGACGATGAATACAACAAATAACTGTGTGAATCAGTAGGTTTGTAGTGCACACTAGTACATAGCGCGTTGCCTCTAATAGAAACTTTGATATCTAGGAAAGCCAATGAAGTTTCCGAAATTTCCCAGGTATATTTAAGAGCCGGATGAAAAGAGTTGACGGAGGTTATAAATTGATCGAGTTCTTCTCTGCTGGATGAAATAGCGCCGATGCAGTCGTCGATGTAGCGGCCGTAGAGTTCAGGTTTGGGGCCGTCGTACTGATTAAAAAATTGGTGTTCAACATATCCTACAAAAAGATTGGCATAGCTAGGTCCCATTCTTGTGCCCATCGCTACACCATTAATTTGTTTGTAATAGTTGCCGGCGAATGAAAAACAGTTAAGCGTTAAAACTAGTTCGGCAAGGCGGAGGAGCGTTTCCGAGTTAGGTTCTTTGACAGTGCGTTGATCGAAAAAGTGTTTGAGTGCTTGAAGACCTTCGCTATTAGGAATGACTGTATATAGAGATGTAATGTCCATGGTGAAAATAAGTTTGTCTTGGCCGGAGAAATTGAAATCGCGGAAAATTTGTAGTGCGTGTGTACTGTCTTTAATGTATGATGGCAAAGATTTGACGATAGGCGTCATAATCCTGTCTAAGTAGCTAGAAATGAGTTCGGTGGGGCAACTACAGGCAGAAACGATAGGGCGACCTGGGTTGTTGGGTTTGTGAATTTTAGGCAAGAAGTAAATGCACGAAGTTCTAGGGGTGTTGATGATGAGATTAGTGGCAGTGTCCGGTAATTCTTGATTAACTATAAGATTTTGAATGGTGTCTTTCACAAGTTTTTGATTTTTGGAAGTGAGATCTTTAGGGATTTTGGCATAAAACGAGGTATCCGAAAGTTGCCGCAAAGCTTCTTTTTGGTAAAGGTCGGACCGCCAAACAACTACCGCGCCGCCTTTGTCGGCCGATTTGACAACTATGTCGTTGCGTTTACTAAGATTTTTAAGAGCCGCCCACTCTTCCGAGGAAAGGTTGGAAAATTTAGTGTTGCGATTGAATTTAAGTTTGTGAATGTCGTGACGGCATTTTTTGGTGAAAAAATCTAAAGAGGCAAATTGTCCCTCTGGGGGAGTCCATTTGGATTTGCGAACTAGAAGTGTTTCAAAAATATCTTTATTAGAAGTGTCCGAATCGTCCTCTTTGTCGTGAATAAAGGCTTTTAATTGAACGCGGCGAAGGAATTTTTCAACATCTTGCTTAATAGAAAATTCGTTGGTGCGTTTGGTAATAGGGACAAAATTTAGGCCCTTACTGAGAACAGATTTCTCTGAGTCAGTAAGCGGAAGATTACCATCTTTAAATTCCCAAGTCAAACATCTTAATTTATCCCTTTCATACTAATTAGTTTCTTTTCTTAGCTTAAACAGTTTGGTTTTTTCTGTTTTGTTTCGTGGTTGGGTGTTTTTATTCTGTTCTCGCCTTCATCCTTAATTATTCATGTTATATCTCACTTTGTTACACTATTTATTGCTCAACTTTAGTTTATTTCTCATTTGTCAACTGACGATGGATGATGTTTCATCCGAAACATGTATTGATTAAATATGAATTTCAAAAACATCGTATGGATCATCAAAGCGATATCTCTCCTTTAATATAGTTATGTCGGCAAATATGCCTATTTCATCGTAGGTCATGCATGCCTCGTGGTAATCCTCAGATACTTCCCTTTTACAGAATTCAGGCGCGTGCGCACCCTTAAGATGGTAAACCCATGACAGAGTCACAATTTGTAAGAATAGGAATAGGTAGTAATCAAGTGGACTTTTAATTCCTTATCAGTCCCCTTTAATCATCCTTTTGTATCGCAACACTCCACTCTATTTAAAACTGTTCAAGATCCACTGGTGGTGTAATCTCCTTGTCGTGAACACCTATCGCTTTCTTCTGCAAAAAAGAGGGGACATCTATGGATTTGTGAACATAGTGATAATTTGTGCAATGTATGATAGTACTTCATCATTTGTTCACGTCACCGAAGTTCATTGTGAGGGGAAGCCCACATCGCTAAAAATAAAGGATTTTTAATGCGAATCCCGATAAGAATTACATGATTCAATTAAAAAATCCTTACCTTTTTGCCATTGTGGGTAAGTTTATTCCTGTGTGGTTATTTTCCGGCTCTAATGAAAGTGGGAGGGGACTCGGGGACTCAGGGACTCGGGGACGCGGGGACACGGGGACGTGGGGACTCAAGGACGTGGGGACTCGGAGAGGTGGGATGCGAGGACGTCGGAACTCGGAGACGCGTGGGGATTCGAGGACGTGATAAACAAATAACACCTGACTTTTGCGCTGAATTGGTAAAATTCAATTTTTGACGGTCTACAAGTGTAAAATAATCTAATATGCTGGAGAGTTTGTCAGACCAGTAGCTGATGATTTCCAGCGTCCATGGTTTCTCCTTGCCTATTTTACCGTGAGAGCTCTGGGTACAGAATAGTTTCAACGCAGGTGGTCTTAAACGTCGTACTGAGTTTTCAAGTGAAGCTATGATCCTCGCAGTTATGAACGCAATTTTTGCAATTTCGTAAAGAAGTCTGAAAAATTCAGGACTTCAACGGGGTTTGAACCTGTGACCTCGCGATACGACGCTCTAACCAACTGAGCTATGAAGCCACTGACGTTGGGAGCAATTGCAAAAATTGCGTTCATAACTGCGAGGATCGTAGCTTCACTTGAAAAGTCAGTTACCTATCAGGAAAGTCCTCCGTGGCTGCCCACGACGTTTAAGACCCCCTGCGTTGAAACTATTCTGTACCCAGAGCTCTCACGGTAAAATAGGCAAGGAGGAACCATAGATCCTTTGCATATATGGTGCCTAAATTTGAATAACTATACTTTGTACATCCTTAGCCTCGTACTTATGTTTCTAGACAAAGGATTTTTCACATGAATGTGAGGCTTAGGATGTACCTTGCCATTTATGCAAAGGGTCTATGGACGCTGGAAATCATCAGCTACTGGTCTGACAAATTCTCCAGCATATTAGATTGGTTTGCACTTGACCGTCAAAAATTGTATTTTACCAATTCAGCGCAAAAGTCAGGTGTTATTTGTTTATCACATCCTCGAATCCCCACGCGTCTCCGAGTTCCGACGTCCTCGCGTCCCAACTCTCCGAGTTCCCGCGTCCCCGCGTCCTTGAATCCCCACGTCCCCACGTCCCCACGTCCCCACGTCCCCGCGTCCCCACGTCCCCGCGTCCTCGAGTCCCCGAGTCCGAAGTCCCACGTCCCCGTCCCACTTTTAGTAACAGCCTTATTTTCCACATTCAACGGGATTTGAGTATTATTCAGGAACACAGGAATTAAAAGATGGCTCAAAATCGCGTTGAATCTGGAAAATAACACACAGGAAGGAAGCTACCCACAAAGAAAATAAGGCAAGGCTTTTTAATTGAGAATTTTTCAATATAATTATGTTCCTAAATCTTTTATTGGGATTCCCATACAAATCCTCCTATTTTCGGTTTTAACACTGAGCTTGGGTTGCCTGTGATCTCTCCTTAGGCTATGCGCAGTTCATGCGCAGAGGATGGCAAACAAACCCGTGGGGAAGTAGTATGCAAAAATTTGGTTTTATCAACGGAGTTGATAATGTAAATAGGCCACCGTACAGAGATTCTAAAAGCTGACGTTTCGAGCGTTAACCCTTCGTCAGAGCGAAGAGCTAACGCTCGAAACGTCGGCTTTTAGAATCTCTGTACGGTGGCCAATTTACATTATCAACTCCGTTGATAAAACCAAATTTTTGTATACCACTTCCCCACCGACGCAGCACCACAGTTTCTTTAGAAACTACCTCCTTCATTCATTCCTTCATTCATTTTTTGTTCAACCGCTGCGACCACAATTTGCGACCACTAGACCCAAGCAAGAGACCTGGGAACGAAATTTATAACAAGATGGCGTCCAAAACGAGTCCTAAAATTGACTTCATCCTTGTTGCTTTGGGTGGGATTGTCAGCATAAATCTCGTCTCTATCTTGGGAATATCTTTTCTAAACCTAAAAGACAAAACCAAGTACAAAATTATCCTAATTCAAGCATTGTTAACTGTGCAATCAGTGATGTTTTTCAGCGCAAGGTACCTGTGGATACGATTGTGTTCTCCACTTTTAAACCATCCGTCGTTTCTCAACAAGGCTCTTCTGACAATCGTGATATCGGTTATTGGCTTATCACAGAGTAGCATTGTCCTGGGGCTCATCTTTTCCGGCGTAGAGCCTCACTGGATTTCTCTGTTGTCCTACTCAAGCTTGGGAGTGCTAATTTTGTTAACCACTGCAACTGTTTTCTCCGATTTGGTTACATGTACATTCGGCCTTTTAAATTCAAGGTCTTGTCCAAGTCCTTCGAGGGCACAGTATGCTAGATCACAAATTATTGCAATTGTATTAGTTACAGCTTTGTTTACAGCACTGGCATTACACAACGGACTTAAAGAACCTCTGGTAAAACAGGTGAATATTCCGATAAAGAATCTTCCAGCTGAATTTCATGGATTTACTATTGTTCATCTACCAGATTTGCATGTAGGGCCTACCATCGGTAAAACTATGCTGGAAAAAGTGGTTAAGACAACAAATACGTTGAACCCAGATGCAATTACAATAGCTGGAGACTTGGTTGATGCTACTGTGTTTCAGATTCGCCAGGCAGTTAAACCATTGCTCAAGTTAAGAGCGAGATATGGTGTATATTTTGTAACAGGTATAACTAGTTTTATTTTCCGGGCAAACCTTGGTTTTACAGGGATGAAGACGAAAGGCAACATGGTCCACTGGTTGGGGCGTAGGATTTGCCAGATAAGGACAGTTTAATTAGAGTGTTACTATGATGATCAACAAATCACTTCCTCTTCCATTTCTTCTTCAGATTTTGAAAGTGCGATTGCTTAAAGAGGGAGTATCACTGTATTGCTCATGTTCTAGCTGTAGTGAATGTCACCGTTTATAAGGCAATTGGAAGAGACATTACAATTAGTGTGCAAAATTCACATGTGCGTGAAAGTTACTCACTTGGTTATCTGTGAAGTGGACTGCCCTTAGCTCATTAGTGATGTTTAATAATAAAGAACTTTTTACGCATTATATGTAAATTATAACATCACTTCTGACTGGCTCATAAATGATGACATTCGTTACAGCTAGAACATGCGCAATACTCTCTTTAGCTTTGATTTTTATCCAAAGGTTTTTTACTGTGAGTGTAAGTATTGCATTACATTCTTTAACTATCAAGTCTGACATCATCAATATTTTTCTCCTCAATCCAGCTCTCTCTAGATTTTAAAATTAGTAATAGTGTACCATTAAATAGGAAAAGTTCAGTTAAAATAAACAGGTGTCCTTTTGAAATCAAGTCACATTAGTGTTTTGTTAACATAGTTTTAAAATCCAAAGAAAAAGAAGAATTGAATTTTTGGTCATACAATGTAGTAGCACTTTAATTAAGTAAAAGCTCTAAATAAAATAATATATTTTTATTAAACACTTGAAAGCTAGAAGAACAGGTAATAGTCCATCCTTTGGACTATATATTCTTCCTTAACACTCCGTGCTCAAATCCCACTCCTGTAGGAAATATTGTGTTGGGTTCAGCATCTTTGGGAAGTCAACTCACTAAGAGAATCCCTGATGTGGTTATACCGTACAGGAAAGGAGACAGTACATGCATTTTCCACTTGAATATTCTAGACCTTTTGGAAATAAGTTTGGAGGTATTTTAGGAAAGCCCTGCCCTGAAATTGCAGCATCGCATATTTCCAATATAGTTTGTGAGAGTGAATGGTAAACAATGTGCCATGCTTTCATAGATACATGTAACAGTATTTTTGTCTAAAAAGATGTCATTACTGACCAGTCACACCAAAGAATGTACTGTAATCTCTTGTTTTTAAGGAAACCATGAGTACTACACTGGTGATGTTGATGGATGGCTTAAGGAACTGGAATACCTTGGTGTCACACCACTTCACAACTCTCATGTTCTTTTAACGCATCCAAACAAAAATCAGGCAAAACTTTGTCTTTCTGGTGTTGATGACTCAGAGGGTGGATTTCTAAGGTTAGCTTAACACCATTCAAGACGTAAGGGTGATGATGGAGATGGGAATGATCACTGTAGGCAGGAGTCTGTGCTGATATTAGATATTGTCAAAAGGAACGATGAAGCACTGAAGACTTAAAGGGGACAAAATGTTGGGAGGTTGAACCTGGTAACAATGCTAGAGATTTTCTCCTAAAACAGAGGGAGTTGTGTACAACTCACACTGATTGCCTGTAAGGATCTCTGCACCCAAGTGAGTAGGAAGGAGACCAGAGATAACAAAGTCAATTTTCTGCTTATTTTCAGATCAGGAAATCATGGCACAGACATCATACAGGCACTAAAAGGAGTAGATGCTGGTACTCCAACTATTCTCCTTGCTCATCGACCAAAAGCTGCTAGACTGGTCTTGGACAGCCACAAAGTTGACCTTATTCTCACTGGCCACACCCATGGGGGGCAGTTGTTCCCTATACATCTATGGCACCTTATTAGAGAACCATACTTTGCAGGCTTGTATAGACATAATACAGGGTCACATGTTTATGTGTCAAGTGGGGTGCATTTTTGGGGAATGCCTATGAGGTTATGGTCGGAAGCAGAGATCACTTATATTGTGTTAATTTCATCTGAAAAATGAACTTTATAAAAAGAGTAAATGTTTCTTAAAGGGAATTTAAAAAAAGCATTAAGTTTATGTAACAAGTTATTTTCCTTTCCACAAACGATGCAATTTGTCAGGGTATTGTATCAACTGGATGTAATGCCCTGTGCTTCTCAAATTTAATTTAATTTAATTGATTTCATTTGATACATGACTGGTTCACCAACCAAAATTTTGTGGCTGTGTTAAGGTCACATGTTGCTTATTTGTACCCAAGTAAAGAACACCTTTTTACATATTGCAAATATGTCACTGGTCGGAGATCACTTATATCAATTTTCAAAAGCCCTCGCCCAGTGGTCCACTTATCCTTTTATGGAGTAAAGTAATGTCAGAACGTATCGAATGCATCAATACAGTTCCAGCTGTGTCAAAGGCTACAGTTATCTTTGATGTTACTTACTATAAATGAAATGCAATAAAATTGACTGTAAAAAAGAAATCAGAGAGGAAGAAAAGCACTTCTTTATTTACAAAAAATCCTCCATCTTGCACCATAAATGCACTTTCCCCTCAAGTTATTAATTACAGTAATCATTTATTGTGTACATTTATGAGCAGTATTAATATTATTATTATTCATTCCATTCCTGATGCAAATTGTATCTTGCAAATGATTGGTTTAGGGGTTGTGGAATCTGCTATCACTATCTCTTGACCATCAGTAAGTCCAATTTCTGAAATTAATGTAAATCACCATATATAAATTTCATGTTCCATGAAATGGTAAGATCATACCTGCAAGGCACATCCAGCTTTTACCTTTACGAAAAGTTAGGGTATCCACTCTCTAGGAAAATGGAGGCAACATTCCCTTCCTTCCAAGAATGAGCCTTTTATTAGAGCTGAGCCCACCTGCAGATCCATAATTCCTTTGTCATAATGATTTACCTTTTAATTTCCTGGGTAGATTATGCCTTGTTTTCTCCTCTAGGGACTTTACAGACTGTAGAACAAGAATGTCAGAATAACGAAGTTTTTATTTTCATTGAGCAGACCAGAGTGATCAAAATTCCCTTTATCTCCATAAGTCAATATGATTACCGGTACTTAATTTTCTATTTTTATTATTATTTTGGTCTTAAAGCCAAATTAAAAGAAATGAAATAAGTAGCTCACCTGTATATACAAGGTTTTGTTTTTCCCATCAATCATGGTTGTGAGACTTGGAGCTTTCATTTGACTGTACAAGAAAAATGACAATGCTGCTGATCTTCCAAATCTGCATGATGTATCATGTGCCTGAGTGCAAGCTTAATTAAGGTTATTAAAAAATTCAGGACCCCAACCTTATGCATTTTGATGGCTTGGAACCATGAGCATTGTGCAAACATAGTATGACAATAATTCACGATCACCAAGTAATAGTAATATTATAATAATAATAGTAATAATAATCTTTTTTTTTAATTGGAATGAAAATGTTTACAAATGTATGTATAAGTATGTAAAACAATCGCAAATCTAAAAAACTATTCCCAATAAACAAAAACAAATAACCAAAAAAAAGTAGTAATAATAATAATAATAATAATAATAATAATAATAATCCTGAGAAAAACCTCTCAGAGCAGAGTAAAGAAACCAACTACAAACTTCACCCACATATGGCCATGAGTCAGGAATCGAACCTGGGGTCACATTGCCGCGAGGCGAGTGCAATCACCATCCCCGCTATAGTGAAAACCATCGATCTGTGGAATGGGCCTGAATTATTGAGTCACTGTCCTGCCCACTTTCCCTTGTAAATAATTCAAATTTGTGAGAGGTGTTGTGTTCGACGCTACTTTTCAGGCCAGGGAACCTTTCTTGCACTTGATGTAACAATGAGTCCATGGTTGCACTTGCGACCTCTTCACTGGACAAGAACAATTTTAACCATTTTCCACCAGGACTCATGATTTTGAAAGCAGGGCAGGGCAGTCACTCAATAATTGGGGCCCATTCCACAGATCGGTGGTTTTCGTAATATTACATGTATTTTGGGGGAGCAAAGCACAGCTAAATATTAATATCTTGAAATAATTTTGCATTGTTAAGTTACTCACTATGTAGGGCTCTCACTGAAAAAGTCAATCACTGATTTAATTGTGGCATCCTCTGGAAATGTAAGAATGTGAGGTCGCTGGCTACATGCTGCACAGTCTTCCTGGAAATAAACATTCCTTGATAAGAAAATCTCTCCCAATCTGAGGAAAAATGAGCAAGCTTTTTGCTCATTTTTATTAAGTGCAAGGCTTTATGAGCCTCCACCACTGTCATGTTTTGGCGAGCTAAGAAACGTTATGCTCCGCTCAATTTCCTTCTGTACAAAAATAAACGTACCAGTGGCAAATTATTGAGTTCATTTCAGTCTACAATAGATTAGAAGGCAGGCACAATGAATATGTGGTTAGGGTGCTGGATTTGAAATCCAGAGGTCCTTCTGGACGCAAGTCTCATCCTGACCCCTAGCTGGAGTTGGAGTTGTTCAAGGTGATCCTTGGTTTATCTCCTTGGCAGCACCTTTAAACAGCAAAACAGTCTGCCTCCAACCAGTTAGCATTCTCAATGGTTAGGGTTAACCCCAACCCTTTTCACTCAGGATACCTAAAGGTATACCAAAGGTATACCGAGTATTAAAATGGGTTTGAAAACCGGAAGTGCAGAAAAATGCACAATAGAATTAGGACGTGGGGATTTCATTGCTTAAAAGCTATGCGTGATATAACCTCTAGGGAGAGGTTGTAATTGAAAAATTAATATATTAAACATCTCTCCAGATGCAAAACAAACTTGTGAACACAGGAACCTAAAATCTCGCAAAGGGTGAATGTGACGAACACAAAAGCGAATGAAAGGATCCTAAATAAGAAAATTTTACACCTTGGGTGATATTGGGATAAACTGACTGAAACATGATTTAAAATTGTTGCAAAATCCACCTTAACTCTATCTATAATTCTATTGGTATCGTAGCCAAATGTGTCAAAATAAATTACTTGGAATACATGAACCTGAAAGGTATCGGTCGACTTCTTCGGTGCCACAAAATGGACAATAGAATTATGAGGCGGTGATTTTATTGGCTAAAAGCAATTCACTTGATCCCATGGAGCAATACCTTTCACCTCCCTCTTAAACGAGGTTATGTTTTCCAACAACAACAAAAATAACAGCTGTGGAGTCCAGTGTCGTTGGAGGGGATTTCTGTGAGTGTGAGGCTTCAAACAGCCTCAATTCTTCCCGAGTTCTGTGAAAATATGGATTTATAACAAGCAGTGGGGCAACCAAAGTGATGGGAGGTGTGTTGGGGTTTCAGTGTGAAACTTTTATTATGACGTTCGCTGATTTAGAAACTCGAGTCCATGTTCTAGCCTGAGTGAAAGCTCAATAGCAGCAGAGTGCTAAAGATTGAAATGCTGGATTCAGTCTTTTGAAAATGTTATGAATAACATGAGCCCTCCAGATGTCAATTGGCTGCAGAAACATTTACTTCTTTTGTTCCGTACTTTAATAGCAAATTTGAACATTGCTTTAGCCTAAGTGTTGTTTTTAACTCTTCCAAAATGTATCACCCTACTTCTGCGCAACATGGTATTCCGAATAAACGCTTTGAAGAGCATCTTGTTTACCCTGAAAAGCCCCTGAGGAGAAGCAGTCATGTATCTACATTATTGTAAGTAGTCATAACTCTGGGAAGTTAAGTGATAGCACTCAAACTAGAAATCCAGAAAAGGCCTCATCAACATCTTTCAATGATACCCTGATCTACATGTATATCATAACATCTATAATAATTATTATCATAACATACTGGCAATCTAAGCTTACCTTTTTCTCAGCCTCAAAAGTATAAGTGTACAAGCCATCTGTATCATTAAATACCATATAATTGTTCAGTGGATTACAGCAGCTGGTAAAAAAAGAATCATCAAAACTGATTACAACACTGTACGATTATAGATGAAAACCATCATAATGCCATCTTAGATGGTAAACCAAAACTATAATAATTTATGAAAAAATAGGTAACTGCACATTTAAGGGGTCTGCTGTGAACATAAACTTTGCAAGTGACTTTTTTGCAAACTTTTATGTTAAGGGTAAACAAGCCCTAACTTCTCCCAAGAAGTGTGACAACTTGAATGCAAAAAATGAATCAAGGCAATAGAAACTTCATGGCCAAATAAAATGTTTGGTTTATTTGACCTACAATCTTAAACAAAACTCTTGGGAAAAATTCTAGCTTAAGCATCATTTGACACACACTCACAAAGTATATTGGTCCTTCCCCCCTCCTCCCATACCAATTGATAATGTGATGCAAAATACTGTGCAAGCCATTTGGCCATTTTTAAAACCAACACTGGAATGGGGGGAGAGGGGAAAGTGGGAAGAATTACATGTAATGTTAATCTTTATCACACAGACAAATTAGAGCGTCACATTTTCGCAACGAGTTTTGTCCAAGATTGTAGCTGCCAGTTCTTTTCAAAAATTTTGCAAGATTTAATGAAAATGGAAACACAAGATCTTCAATAATTATTGAAAAATTATTAATAGGACGGTGAAAATCACAAAATATGCTTCAGGGAGCAGCATGGGATGTCAGTTAAACTCATCGCCACTTGATAAGCTTGGGAGCTGGTGCCTTAAAGGGGCTAGGTCACGCAATTTTAGGCAATTTCAGCACTGATCGAATGGTCATAGAATTAACTAAAATATCAAAATAACTGTTCAAAACTATAGAAAAACTCTAACAAAACACGGAGAAGCCAAGAAGGGACATGGACGGACAAAACTGGAGAGGATTGAAATAGATTGAATTTGGGTAAATTTGAAAAACGTCGGCCCACCTTTTTTCAAATTTATATCAGTCTATATCAAAATGTCATTTACAAAGCTGCAAAATCATTCTCAGTTGTTATGTGGCTGTGATTTTGCAAAATGAAAGACTCTTGCTCTGCCAATTTGACGTTTAGAGCTCATAATTAACAAAATTAAACAAAATAGCCCCTATAAAAGTTAGCGGGAAGGGGCCTGTTGTGATCCAGGCATCACAGGGTGGCATCCTTGGCAACCTGCAAGCGTGAAACAATTTCCTATAAGCAGCCGCTAACCAGCACTATCACACTGGAACATGGTCCAGTGGACAAAATGCCCACTGTCCTTACCAGATACGTCCCTCCACAACCGAATAGACTCAGGACAGGAAAGGTGGGGCTCAATGAATCTGCAACGATTCACAAAAATGGCCCGCAAAGATTGCACGGCCATGCAAAAGCAAGCCCTGCAGGATTCTGTGGCGTCCCCAAAATAAAGGCACACCCATTTAATTTGGCGTGAACAGGTTACATGCCAAATTAGCTTGAGATTAACCTTGCCTAAATTACATTTAGCCTCATAATCTAAAGGAACATGAAGACCCACTGGCTTCTACAAAATTAATACATTACCTAGAAACTAATTTGAAGACCTCCAGGGCACAAGCCGCTTGTAAAAGAAAGCAAAAAAAGATAGGTTAATATACTTTCTACTAAAATCAAATTGAAAGTTACATAATTGTAGGTAAATGCTTCAACGAAGTACCTGCAATCACAGCATTTGTGGATGCCACGGCAGGGATGATATGCTTGATGACACCTTCGTTAGAAAAAAAATCCTAGTTATTACTACTGTACTCAAAAGCATGCCTCGATCCACTTATTGAGGATTGATGTCACATAATATTCGAATCAGCATATCATTGAAGATATGTATTAGAGGGATGTTGAGAGAATTAAGAGAGCTTAATGGAGGGGGCAGTTTTTGACTGGTTAAGCAAAGACATTATCAGCAATACAAATTTATGCATTAATGAAAAAATAGCAAGCAGGTGACTGTGTTTTGTGTTCTTGTCTGTTCCTTTGCCATTCTTGTCCTGGCAATAAATTCTTGATCTGAAATGGCCAAATCTGAGCTTATGTGGAGTGTACAAACACCTGTATGCACAAATAAATTATTTTCAATTTTCTTAAGTTTGTAAAATTAATATCCACATCCAATTTTATTCCTGGGAAAAAGGAATGCGAAACTCTTCAAGCTGAACAACTTGGAACAATTATTGCAAAATTACCAAACTAGCAATCATTATGATAGGGTTATGAATTTCCAGGACATTCTTATTGCTGTTATGACCTTCTTTGCTAAAGGTCTGGTCCTTAATCGTGGGGAGTCAAAGATGGCCAGGGGTCTGTTTCTCGAAAGTCCCAAAAACTTTTGGGCCCGAAAAGCTATTTGTGAAACGAGCAACCACTTGTTTTTGGAAAGCCGATCTTTTGACATATTTCAAGGTAACAAAAAGCAAATGGCCAGTAAAGTTTCGGGACTTTTGAGAAATGGGCACCAGGTCAATACTGGCGAGTCTCAATGCAGTATATCCCTTCATTTGTTGGATCACGTCACAGCTTTGTTGTGTCTTCTTCTTTTTTATTATTATCCCTAACCAGTGTCTTATATGAAGAATATACTTTATTCAAGCACCTAGGCCATTTCCATTACAATTTTTTCTGCCAACTGGCTTTTAATTTATGGACACTTTTACATTATTTTCATCACATGACCAATGTTATGCAATAGCAGTTATGATCAAGCAAGGGAATCAGACCGCAAAACCTTCCATGGGATATCCATGACAAGTCACGCATTCTTTGAACAAAAAGAGGTCAATAGACCCTAATTTGCATAATTGGCACCTAAATTTGAACAATACTTTGTACAATCATACTTAGTCTCATACTTATCTTTCTGGACAAAGGATTTTTCACATGAATGTGAGGCTTAGGATGTACATTGCCATTTATGCAAAGGGTCTACGCTTATTTTGATTTTTAGTTACTAGGTATTACAAATTGTGCATCAGGTGTTTTACACAATTTGCTACAGCAAAAGGACTGCTTTTCTGTGTCATTATTACCTTGGGTAAGTCTGTATGTGACTCCCTGTATGTTATAACTATCAGCTCTCTCTTTGGCTTTTTCAAAAATCCACTGCACATGAGCTGGGTCATCTCCATCAACAGGAACGCCCTCTGAAGGATGGTTCAACAAACACTGATCAATTCATAATTTTTCAAAAGTTTTGTTTTGTTTTAATGTACCTGATACAGACCTGACTCTGGAGAACACTACAGCCATGACTTTCTAACTATGCCGAATTATTTTAATTATCATTTAGCTATACTTTTTACTCCCATTTTAACTGTAGACCTAGTTTGAAATTGAGCAATCGCCTAGTTTGATATTTATTGTCATCTTGTGTATAGATTGGCTAAAGTCTGATAAGTTTTGAAGTGATTTATTCTCTGATTCTTTGGCTACATTCAGTACAACGGATTGCTGTGTTGTTCACACCTTTAACACTGTTTCATCACGTTACAATCAAGTAATGGAATCACATACACGCATTATAACGTGAAACACATTCAAGGGATTATCTTTTTACCTCTTGCGCTCTGCGTCACTTTGCCTGAGGAGATTGATCAAGAAGTAGGAAGCAAACTTGATGAAGACCTCACTCTGGAGAACACTACAGCCATGATGTTCTAACTCTGCTGAACTATTTTAACTATCATTTAGCTTTACTTTTTACTCCCATTTAAACTACTTAGTTTGATATTGTAAATATGTGATAATGTTTTCAGAGTATCTATCATGTCATAATAATATTGCACATGGTATTTTTCCTATTATGGAGAATGGTATTATTTTTAAGTTAATTGAAAATAAAGTTCTCACTGCTATTATTGTATGTTTTGTTTTAAATTATTATTATAAAAAAGGAAAGGAAATTTATTTATAATAAGTGTCTAGTTGTTCTAGCACTGGAGCACTAATTGGGGACACTGTAAACTGAAATTAACAATTACGGTAACGCAAATCAAGTCAAATATTGGTTTTTGAGGAGATGGGAAACCGTTGGGAGTACCCGGAGAAAACCTCTTGGTGCAGAGTAGAGAACCAACAAACTCAACCCACATATGATGCAGAGTCTGGGAATCCAACCCAGGCCACATTGGTGGAAGGCGAGTGCTCTCACCACTGTGCCATCCCTGCACCCCCATCATCATCATCATCATCATCATCATCATCATGATCGTTGTTATCCTCGCTCTACACAACCTACAAAATTTGCTGATCACTATCAAGTCCAATTTTCTTATTATAACAGCTAGAGAACACCTTTTGCAGAATATTAAATATTTTGCTCTCCAATTGATGCAGACTTTTGCAGTATGGAAATGTTTGGTATATGCTTGTTTGCTCCAAGTTCGAAATCCCACTTATTATTAATTAATTAATTATTTGAATTAATGTAGTACTGGTATGTTATTATCATGGTCAAAAATACCTCCAAAAGGATGTTCTTGAGGCCAAACTAACACCTTTGCATATTCTATACAATGTTCTGGAAGGCGAGGGGTGTGCGCAATGGTACACAAAGGAAAATTAACCTAAGAAAACAGGGATATGACATTAATTTTACTGCTAAATCATACAATACTCTCAGATATACATGATCAACAGAAAGATTTGAGAAATCAAACTCTTACTTGTGGGGGATAAAGATCAAGCGTACACTCAATGCATGCTGTCAATCCAGGAATGATGACTCTTGCATTGCCCTTAAAACCTGTAAAAAGAGCTGTGTAGTTTATTGAGAAGACAAATCTGTGCTCTTAAAATGGCCCTTTATCAACTATTGAACAATCAATTATTATTATTATTATTATTATTATTATTATCATTATCATTATCATTATCATTATCATCATTTAATTAAACCTAGAATACGAGCATTTCTAAAACAGGTTGCATATGATTTAGTCAAGCGCAAGGAGAAGTCAGGCAGAAAAAAAGTGGCTTACAAAATGGAATCCAGATTTTGTGCAGCCATTTTTCTAAAGTCTGTCTTTTCCTCGCACTCTACTAACTTAATAGTGGTACTGCTCGTAGTCTGCATAATCCCCATATCTATATAATTATTATGTCAGGACTACATCTCTCAGATGATTGGCCAATTTACATGAAGCAGATCATAATCTTTAAGAATAAATTATTAATAATAAAGGCCCACAAGTTTGACTTCATTGGAGCACTTTCCTGCTTGACTTAATTTCTTTACCAACCCTCCTTTTTTATTCTACTTGACTTGTTAAAGTTACTGGGACTGGTGTTGCACCTTTTCTAATTAATAAGTTAAAAACAATTTAATGTGACTCACAAAGAAAAGTGAAGAAACAAAGGCTGCTACTCACAGCATGTCATTCAAACTTAGTATGAGGTTTAAATTCGACTGTACAATCAGGCATGCAGTTCTCCTACTGTTGTCTTAACAGAGGAGCATTGTTATGAACTTTAAAAGCTTTCAATTTAGTGACATCCAGTACTTTCAGTCATCGAAAATACATGTATATATTATCCATGCTGTACAAAACCACTGAACAGCTAGCAGCTAGATCGCAGACTACCCTTCGAAAGAAACCTTGAAGGTAAACCTTTTAACAGAATGCAATCCCTAAATGGATTTCTCCTATTTAGGTTTAGTATTTTTCCTTGCCTTCTGTGCCACCATCCACCACAGGAATAATACTTGTTTGGTCAAGGTCGCCATCATCATCATATTCTAGTAAACTAAGCTGCAACAAGGCCAAATCATACCATGATGATGATAACAACACTTTATTTTTAATAACAGGAAGGCTAATGCAGTGGTGAGAGCTCATGCCTCCCACCAATATGTGCTGGGTTCAATACCCAGTCTCTATGTAAGTAAGTTGAGTTTGCGGGTTCTAATCTGCTCTTGGAGGTTTTACCTGGGGTCCCCTTTTTTTTCCCCTCTCCTCAAAAACCAACATTTACTTGGATTTTTAAAATAATGATCACTGTCCCATATTCCCCTAGTCCTAGAAGACCAGTTCTGTCAAGAAATGTACTTAACAGATGCACTTAATACAGACATGAGTGTAGATGCATGCCCAACTTTGACATCTAACATGAAGTGTCCCTTTATAAAGTCTAATGCCTCTGCTACCAATTTCCAACTGTAAGTTAAAGGGGGTTAAAGATTAGTGTTATTTTTATTTTAGGGTAAATGCAGCTGTTCATCCTTACCCGAGGAGCACCATTTGGTGGAGACTTTGTGATGTTAATATTTGTCTGAGTGTATTCCAAGACACGAGTAATGATAACTTATTGAAATCTGCGTGCATCTGATTACTTGCATCTCTGGACATAATTACCAGTATCTGTTACTGTTACGTTAGAAGATTTGACACTTAGGGCGCGTTTGATTGATCCTATTCCGGAACGAGAATATGTGGAGTGATGATTAAAACGGTATGTTTGGCAAGTTTCGAAGCAGCATGGATAACAAAAATATGTTTAAAATAGCATTTTAGCAGCTATCTGAAAATTTTAATGTGAATTTCCGTAAAAACGAAGGATTTATAACTTACATTCTATGTATTTCAATTCTGGAATACGGTCAATCAAACGCACCCTTAAATAAAATAATTATTTATTATTATTATTATTATTATTATTATTATTATTATTATTATTATTATTATTATTATTATTATTATTATTATTATTAGAGACAATCCAAGGGGATCTGCTGGCAATGGGCCTTTACATGCTAAGCGTTCAGCTTCTGATTACTACATGTAGTCTGCAGGCAGCGTTGGGTATAAAGCAATGCTGGTTTGCAGATGATGCTTGTGGAGCTGGCTCCATCGTAGAAGTAAAGAGATGGTGGGATATTTTGAATAACCTTTGTTCGGATTTCGGATATTTTTCCACACACCAGTAAATGCTGGATTATTGTAAAACTGGATAAATTAGAAGACGTGAGAGATGGTTTCAAGGGCACAGCTGTCAACATAATGGCAGAAGGGCAGAAACATCTTGGAGCAGTGATTGGATCGCGGGAACATCTAGAGGATTATCATGTGAGCCAGAAGGTGACTGGTTGGTTAAATGAAGTAATCAAGTTAGCAGAGTTTGCTATGTCACACCCACAGGCCTCATCAGGCAGCTGGTGTAATTGATATTCAATTTCCTTGACAAGGGGTGCCGTAACTTTGACTGAAGAGGTGTACTCTCATGCTTTGCTTGATGGCATGGATTCCTAGACCGAGACTGCCTAAACAAACTGGTAGCGCAAGGATGTCCCTTTCTAATCAATAAGGTTTGCGCTCCATAATTGCTGGGAAGAGAACCTGTGATATTGCATCTTCCAATGGTGCCAGCAAATCCTGAATGTTGGGCAGAGTTCTCAAAACGTTTGTCCACCGATGTTTCAAGCCAAAGGTATACGCAGCATAGGATGCCCTCATAACAGACTACACAATGCACCACAAGAAGCGCGTGAGTAAAAGAGCTCAAAGACTGGGCAGAGCGAATTAAGGATGCTAGCAGCCCCTCAGAAGACTTGCAGAGCATTAGAATTGGTCACAGAGAAAGGAGCATTGATGTGGTTAACGGTTACCATAGTACCCTTACAGGAAATGGGTTTTACCGTAAGCAAGAGGGAGTTCTGCGACGCCCTCAAACTACACTATGACTGGCCAATCGATGATCTGCCCTTCAGTTGTGTATGTGGGGAGGTTTTTACCGTAGATCATGCTGTGATCGGTAGATGAGGAGTGTTCATTATTCAGCACCACAACGAGTTAAGGGATCTAGAAGCCAAACTCTTGAGTAAAGTTTGCACCAATGTCCAGACCGAACCTGTCCTACAAGATATCTCTGGTGAAATGCTGAACAGAGGATCTAATAGAGCACCAGATGCAGCTACATTGTTTTGGTGTTGAGGGCAAGCAGAGGGCTGGAGGACAGGATGGTAAGGGGAAGAAGGAGAGGTCAAAGAGGTTGTGGAAAAGTTGGTTACTTTTCTCAGTGATGATGGTCTTAAGTGGCGAGCAATGAGGATAAGGAGGTACTTCAGAAGAAGAAACCCAGGTGGTAAAGAAGGATTGAGAAGAACATTGTGGGATGGAAGCAGGATTTAAGAAGGGTTGAGGAGATGAGGTAGGGGACTGTGCTTGGGAGGAAAGTGATGGATTGTGGTGGATAGAACATCTCCACAGTGGACATTTTTGGATTTCTGAGCGTCTTTGGAAGAGGAAGTGGTTGGTTCGAAGGTTTTTTTTTTAAGATCTTGGGATTCCAGATGTGTTGGGAGGAATGCAGGCATCCAGAGTCACTGGGATCACTCTAATCCTCCACGTCCGAACCTCGGCTCCAGATCTGGGGTTGAGGCTAAGCAGTGTTTATGCCTGCAGAGTCAATACCATCTCAGGAGGCAGTGTGGCCCAGTGGTTAGGGCACTTGCCTTGAGATCCGGAGATCCCCGGTTCAAGACCCACTCTGACCACTCGTTCAGTTTGATCCTGGTAGTCCCTGGTTCAACTTCCCAGCTGCACTTGTAAATAACTGGTTTGCCTTGGGCCAGTTGGGATTCTTAACAGTTGTCGATGTTCTGTTCTGTCATTTTGTTGAGTTTCATTGGCCCTGAAAAGCCCCTATGGTATGTATTGTATGTATTGTATCTCCTCACAGGCTGTTCTGTCCACAGAAAGGCTGTATGAAAAGTAACATTCATCACTTTTGGGTTTTATATTTGCTTGTTCCTGCACATTATAATTGTAATCAGATTCCTCAAGCAATGAACACCACAGAGTTCTGCAGTCCAATGCCACAAGTCAAAAGTCAATGTCATGGTTCAAATGAACTTTCTTTCTTGGCTCAAAATTGTTCCAAACCAGCTCAATTTTAATTGTTTGTTGTTCAATATTCATTATCATAAGCCCAAATAAGGAAAAATCAAAATTGAACTGGTTAAAAATTTTGAACCAGGAAAAAATTTGAACCATAACCTACAGGTAACCCCCCCCCCCCCCCCCCCCTCACAACCCCTAAGAAAAAAAGAAAAGAAATAGGATGATAAAGGATAAAAAGGAAAAAAAATCCTCTTTATTTTTTATCCAACCAAGACTCAACAGTCCTTTGGGAAGCAATTTTGTACAAAACTTTCCAATTCAGTGATAATCCACTGTACAGTACATGACATCTTACAAATAAAACACACCACCATTCCATTGATCCACCTTCTTGCGACAATCGAGTCCAGTCCACAAACTATGAGATGAAATCCTTGCACAAAGAATTGAATTTTAAACTCCATGTTATGTTAGCATATCAATGTTTACATTTTTCTCAATAATAAATTGTACTCTATCTCTCCCTGCATTTGGCTGACTAGAAAACGATTCCCGTACACTGTATACATAATGGAAGTTACATGTAACTGCAGGAGCAAGCAAGCCAACCAACCACAGGACATTTTCAGGGATGTTGCTAAGAGTTGAAATGAACTGAGAGGGATCGACTTTTTAGCAGCTGAAATAACGCCTTACCCAAACAAAAGCAGGATCGCTTACAGGTCTTCTGAAGCACAGCCCAAAATTACAAGTTAATAATCAACTTGACATAGCTAAAAAAACATTCCACTTACAGTATGAAGGAAATTCCTTTAGAAGTGGATTGCTTTTTACCTAATAGTAAATACCATACATTCCTTGGAATGAACAGTATTGAATTATAAAATGAAAACTGTCACACATGATAAAACCAGAAAAGTGGAAATTTAGTCTTCAATCATCTCCTAGTATTTAAAGGTTGGAAAGGGAAAAATAATTTTATGGGGTATCAAAAAGAAAACTACCACAAAGAAAGAAAACTTGACCACTGATAGGAAACATCGATCATTTTTAGGGATTTTACAAAGTAATGTTCCTAACCTTCATCATTTGATATAGTTGTTGAATTAATCAAAAAGTCAACTACAAGAAGACATTCTGAAAAGTGATACTACATGTAGCTTGGAAAGTGTGGAAGAACTGAGAACAGCTATGTTGGATTAAGGGACACCTGGAGGAGGTGTGCGGAATCGAGGCATGCTTTAGCTCGGCCATATATAGTAGTAGTAACAGTAGTTGAATTAATTATATTAATGAAGGCTTCAAAAATAATACCGGTAGTCTTTAGTTAAGACTATTGTTTTTGCTTACAAGTTACTGTGTGATTCTTTATAGAACTTAATTGACCTACACAGTTATTTACCTCTGTAAAAATCTGCATCAAAATCTTGAATCTTTTTAAAATGTCTGCAACAATGTGAGTTAAGTATAACAATATTATTGTGCAAGACAATTACAAACATCAATAATACTTAGTCTTAGACTGCTTACTAATAGGCAAACAATACTTCACAATTAAATTTTGATCGGAAGACATGAATGGAAAAGTCAATATCATTACAAAACAATCATCACTAAAATATTATTTTGAATTGCTAAGAGACAGTGAAAGTATAAATTAAGTGGCACTATAATAAATATTGTTACTTTATCTGAAGGATACGGAATAACACTGCATCCAGCAACCCGACTGTTAACAAATTCAGCTGCTACTTCAGCTTTAGCTCTCCCAATATCTTTAGGTCTACAAATAATAATGATATAAAAAAAATTACACTATAAAAGGGAATTACATGTAATGAATCATATTTTGTTCTTCTATCATTAGCTCAACACAACAAGTGTAAAATTCAAAAAAGACTTACCTAAACAAAAATTGTCTATTTAAATTTGAGACATCTATTGTGTCCATATCAATAACATCAATATTCCTAAATCCACAAAGGGCCTAAAAAAGATAATTGAATTGAGGGTTAAAAAACGTGTAGGCCATTTCCAAGTTCATGTCTGTCTCCTCTTCAAAGCGAATCTAAGTGCAAAGTTTTGATGATGGTAATAGTTCTACCTTAAATATGAGTGAAAACTAATTTTCATAAGAAAAACTTTGCACTTACATGTAGACTCACTTTGAAGAGCAGGCACACATGAACTTGGAAATGGCCTATCAAAATTGTTTATTTAGGTATTTTTTGTTTTGTGGTAAAGATACTAGGCATTATATAAATTAAAGTTAACCTCATTCCAGGGTATCAATGAATTGTCTCCCAGAACAATTCAAGAAGTACAAGACTGGAAAAAGGATTGGTTAAAGGCACCAAGATAACATCTGAACATCTAAACAGAGCCATCACCAGGTTAAAAGTCACATAATACTGATGAAAAATAGAGAGCTGTGAGCTGGAAATTGGCACTTGCAGAAGTAGAGGTATTGGGAACAAAAACTTGGTTTAATAAATTTAATATAATAATTATTATTCCTAATTGTGAAAAGCAAGGCAATGGGAACAAATTTGAGAGCCACCAGCAAGAAGTGACTATCATAACCATTTCCATTCAAGGCAATGATACATTACAGTTACTCAATTCAAATGAAATACAAGCTGGTAGCTACATCTACAAATAAACTTTATTCCAGTGATATTCGTATTGCTTTTACACACTGTAAAATTCTTCAGGAGCAGTACAAACTACACCAGAAAGTATACTGTTGTGTTGTGCATTAACGCCTAACATCTTGTCTCTTTTAACACATCTTTAACTCAGAGTTCACGGTGACCAATTCAGCTCACTTTGTATAATCATCCACCATCAGCAGTGAGACAATCCTAGGCAGCAAGATCACGGTGTCCTTCAATTAATTATGTAGAGTCAATGTTTAGAGCAACATTCCTATCAATGCTGCTGCAATAAAGAAACTGGAGGTTACCCAAGCCTAGCAGGCTGCATGATGCTGACCCCTGCTCAGATCACTGATGTCCTGTCATTTGTGTTGAGATCTACATTCTTCCAGTACAACAGATCAATTTATGAAAAACAAGAAGGTAACAGTCATGGGTAGTGTGCTGTTATTGCTACCCTCTATATGGAGGATTTCGAAGAACTTCAGGCCAAGGATCGGAAAACACAATGTAGATGAAATACATAGTTACATGAAATATCACTACTAATTAAAAGTAAATGTATTAATTACAATTATAATGAGGAACTATATGCAACAGCCCAGATTTTAAAATCAGTTAATAATCCTGCTTGCCACTAATTCAAAAATAAATTTAGCTAATTCATACCATGAATGAAACTAGTCCTGCCTTATTTAGAGACCCTGCCAGGAAGGGGTCCCATGTCGCTTATCTAATTTTTAAAAGGTCTTGTGTCTATGCTTCATCAATGTTTCACGTTGCTGTCAGAAATTAAAGGAAATTTAAAGAAAGGATGTCGTTTGTTACAGTTTCACTAAATACATGCTGTTGCTACTTTTAGGCCATGTCCCTTGTCGGAATTTACCCTGGCAGAGCCTCTATTTAGTGCGAGGGAGCGGTGCTGTTAATTTAATATTTTTGCAATCTCTTAACATGTATAAAGTACGTGTGTTTCCAGGTCTAGTTGAGGTTAGGAAGATGCAGTCTTGCTTTAAATCTCTCAACCTCAAATGATACACATGTACATGTAACCATGATATGCACTAGTGTAACTATAAAGAAATCAATTAAGTAACGATGTGAAACTGGACACTGTTTTAAAGTTTGTTTTGGTTGTTTGTACAGTGACATTTTTGATTGACAGTTGATCACATTCCGTCGGCTTCCTGGGAGAATACTCTCTAGAGACTAAAGGAACTTTTGACATTAAATAAGGTGTACCTGTACCTGAACCACATGAGCCCTTACAATGATGTAGTAGCTAATACAACTATACTGGACTCTTGTTCTCAAACAAACTTTAGAGAATCGAGTTAAGATGAGTTTGTAGGCTCCAAAACATGCCAATACTCACAAGATCTTTCAACAGTTCGCAACCCAATCCTCCAGCTCCAATCACTAAAATTTTAGCAGTCTCAAGCAAAAATTCAAGAACCTGTTATGCAAACACAAAGGCAAAAGTGTAATAAAAGCATTAATTCACCAAAATAATAGTTCTGAAATTGAAATTATTTTATATCTAAATTCACCGGGCATTACTAAACACCAAAACAGCGAAATGAAACACTAAAACACCGTGTATGACCCCACTATACATTGAATACTAACCGACAAAGGTTGGATTTGAGCTTAAATGTCGTTGGCCTAAAACATTGTTACTCCTAATTCATAGAGATTAAGATAGGATTCAGATTAAGATTGAGATTAGGAGCAATAACGCTGTTTCGGTGTTTCGCTGTTTCGTTGTTTAGTAATGTCCAAATTCACCTGAGGTCCAGGTTCAAAATCTTGATGAGCCAAGGGACCACTTCTCATTAACAGCTTTTGAATATGGCTCCATCTTCCAGGCCAATCAACATACTCAGTTTTATTTTCCACTAACATCCTAACAAAGAAGTCAAATATTTATCTACAAATCTTGTCTTTGTTTATTGCATAGTGGTAACTCATTTGGGGTTAATTTTCTTAAGGTTACATAAAACAAAGTTGGCTACATGTCATGAGGTTAATAATACATGTTCATGGTGGGTTACATACACTAAGAGAGGTTTTTTTTTCATTCTTTCTCAAGAAAAATTGAGATTTCCTCTACAAAGGCAAATAGTCTGGTTAAGCTCTTTAAGGTGATTCTCTTGTTTTGCACCAACCCTAACAATATTGTGACTTCAGATATGGTGGTGTTTCACGCCGGCCATCTGAACAGAGGCAACAAAGGCCGCTTTTGCTGTTCAAGATTTTTTAAGTGCAATTATGATAACTCTTCTCAGTTAAGAAGGTGTTCTTTTGGAACTCACTCCAGCTCTTTCATGGAAAATGATCATTGTGAAGCCGAAATTGCCCCTTTGCCATCCATTTATCATCATGTTGCGAAGAAACAAGCACGGTGACCCCGCCTTTTTAATGGTTTTATTCACTGACTCATATAAATAGGTACACGGAAAAAATATTTTAAGGAGAAAAAAAGTTGGATAGTAGAAGTTGTAGTATTTACATGTAAATCACATGAAACTGGATTTGGAATTGGACACTTCAGGAGTGCAAGGTGATGACTGTATTGGTCCAACTTGCTTACATTTCTTTGCAAGATTGAGCAATTTAATATCACTTCACTTAAAGATTATAGCCCACACAAACAATTAGGTTCAAGTTTTCAGTACTACTGTTAAGTAGAATTTACTACATAACAACACTTTTTCCAGTTAATCTAGTTTCGAATGCTACTCGCGTAATTCGGTAAAAAAACACTTAGAATAACGGGTATGCAGTGCAAAAACAAGCATGGTGACTTTTTATTGTATTTTTTTAATGTCCTGTGCATGAATATCAATTGTGCCAAGTTTGACAAAAATCTGGATAGTACGTCATTTTCAAGGGAATTACCTTAAGCTTTCCACTTCATTTGAGCCATATACGTGTAAATGAGAGCGAGACTCAACAGATTTTACTCTGTCTAACGCCAGAAAGTTTTACTCGTCAACTGGGGGTGTCCTACGGCGTTTGAGGAGTCAGTGGGTTAAGCAGTCAAAAACTACATCCCCTCCATTAAATAGTCCAGATAATTACGAGCATCACCTCTACCTTTTGTCTACACCCTCACTTCAAATACATACAGTTCATTTAGTTAAAAAATTCATGTATAATAAACAATTAAAATTAATAAGAGCTTACAATTAAAAGAAATGTAAAACATTAAAAGGATTCTCTATTCTCAATACATTACGATAACTAAAAAAAACAGCAACTGCATGGTGGCGAGAATACTCGTCTTGGTGGCGACTTTCATTGCATATTGGTGGTGAGTTCACTGGTGGCGAGTCGTCTTGGTGGCGGGCGAGATGACTGGATACCGTCTTAAACTGGTCATCGTTTAAAGCTTGCATTGATTAAGTTGTTGCAAGGTAATTTGTTCCAATAGGGAAGATATCGTGGACTTCACTATTGTCATTAATGTGCCAACCAGAGCCTCACTGGTTGTCGAAACAAAGGGTCTCTTGTTCCTGTGGTTGACACATTTCAATAACAAAAGCAAATTGCAAGATATCTTCCCTATATTTACAAGTAATATACACAAACAGAGAAAAATATTTGCATGCTTGTTTCATTTTGAATCAGGTCGTAAGAACATCATGGAGTGAGCCTCCCTTGAAGTATGCGGGACAGGAGTGGAATGCATCTAACAAGTAACAAAATAAGGAAGATACGTACAGCGAGTCCGCAGAGTTTTCCTCAATCTCCATGCTCGATGGTGTTATGTTATGCTATGCAACCGCTCGTCGCATTAGACAGCTGTGCAGCCGTGTCTTCAAAAAGGACAAGAATTGCGATGACGTTCTAGCCTGCGTTCAATGTTTCTTTGCATTCTTGATTGCGGAAATTGTCCGAGTAATGTACAGAAATAATTTTGCAGCATCAGTGATTTTTCTCTATAAATATAGGGCTTCAACAGAGAAAGTTGGCTCAACGGAACGGATTCGGCCTTCGTCTCTTCTAGTCTTGCAATCCCGGCCAGTAAAGGAACAATCAGATAGGCGGTCTACGAACGTTTGCAACCATGGCTTTTTCGAATCTCCAAGCTATGTTCAAGTTAGCGCAAAGACCAGTTCATGCAATAAGCAGTAGAAGAGGGGAAATGTTCGAGGTAAAAGCAGATTCAAGCAATACCTTGCTGTTTGTGAAAGACTGCACAGATTGCCATGCGACCTTACTCGAGAAAGCCGCCAAGCTTCTTGTTGAGGATTGCAGTAACTTGGTCCTGGACGTGAAAAGTACTCTCTTATCAGGGTTACTTGAATTCGTGTCATGTCAAAAAGTTGTGTTGAATTTACTAGAAGGCGGTCAGGTAAGCTGGGTAAGCAAGATGAGAAAAGATTAAACAAATTTACTGTTTTTTTTTATTATTTTTCTTCATAATAATTTACAGTATAGGGCCCAGTTCTCGACCACAAAAAACGTAAACTTGTATTTCTTACCTTGGAATACCCGTAAGGACTTGAAATTTCACAGACAACTAGCTTCAGCATTCAGTTTACACATGTAAAGCTATCGACTGCTCAACGCTATTTTCTCCCCGATTAATAACGAAAATGGAGGCTTCGTTCGTAGGCCCAGTAGGGCCAAGTTCTCGGCTACAAAAGAGTGCGCTTGATTCCTCAATAAACAACGCTTTATCATCATTTTTTGTTGTTAAGTCACTAAAGCCCTGGCCAAACTATCGAACAAAGTTGGATCCCACATGCAACATTGTTGGATGTAAATGTTGAGGTACAGTGGCAAAACACTATTCAACATTGCTTGACGAATTCAAGTTCAAGTTGGTGCAAAATTTGAAAATTTGGCGTAGCTTTATGCTTCTGGAGTAGCTTGGACTTGTTTGAGGACGGAAAGGACGTATTCACACAAGGCAAAACCAAAGAATGGTTAAAAGAACGTGTAGAAAAGGGTATGTTCTTTGCAAGATACATCCGCACTTAGGGAGGGGGACATTGGGATTTTCGGTTTGCGGTTTTGGCTATTTTTTAGATCGGGTTTTCAGTTTTTGTGCCAAAAGACTTCGGTTTTTCGGTTTTGGTGGTCATTGCGGTTTGCGGATTTTTCGTTTTTTAGCATTTGGTTTTCGGTTTTTGTAGAAAATATGAGCGGTTTTTCGGTTTTGTTATCCGATGTGCTTTTTAGGTTTTCCTATTTTGTCCTATTTGGGTTCCGGTTTCTCTTAGATTTGAGCGGCAATAGACCTTTTCGGCTTGTACATTTTGTTTTCCCAATACAGATCATGTGATAATACTCAGGAGGCTTGGTCCTTTGTTTTGTTCATTAAAAAGAGTGCATGCAGGCATATTCATGCTTGCATGCCCTCATTTTAATGAACAAAACAAAAGACCAAACCTCCTGAGTATTATCACATGATCTATATTGGGAAAACAAAATGTACAAGCCGAAAAGGTCTATTGATCTCGAATAGAGTGTTATTTTTATTTTTTTTGTTTTTTTAGAAAGGTGAGGCTAATGAAACCAACACATGATAAAATAAAACTATGTAAACTACATTAACTATCTTACTCAATATCGTACAATAAAAGCTGCTTTCCATGAATGCCGTGTTTAGAATAATGGCTTAGATAACCTCTTAAATCAGTCATTTGAATTGACTGAGGGACGCTGCTTTCCTTAGTTCTAATGTCAAACTGTTCCACAAAACTGCGCCACTGTAGCTAAAGCTGTTTTCTGTAGTAGTTCGTGCGCGTGTGCGGAACATTTACCTTATTCACAGTAATAACCAGAATCGCGAGAGACAAATTTCGAACAGAGATACTCAGGTGCGAGTCCCTGTAGGGACTTAAATACCATTGTTGCTATTTCAATTGCCTTTGAGAGGCTAGGGATTTCCATCTCAAGAGTTCAAATAAATTGTTGACATCAGCGTCATAGTTAGAGTAGGTCAAGACACTGGCTGCTCTGTTTTGTAGTTTTCACAGTTTGTCCTGCAAAGTTACTCCACAGTTTCCCCAAACAATATTGCAGTAATTGAAATGAGGTTGTACTAGGGCCTGATAAATAGAATGTAAGGTCCCATAGGGGACAAGATGTCTGTTTTCAGTCACGTGATCAGTAACCTTGTTTTTCCTCCGAAACAAAAGAAAATGTGTGAGTGATAATAGAGCTCAATTCCCGGAGACGTCGCATAAAAACTCTCTATAGCCGCGAAACGCCTAAGTTATTGAGGGGAATGCGTGACAAACTAAATGTCACCGTAGGGGATCACGCATGTCGAATGATGCCCGAGTTGGTGCGGGGTGGATGAAGATGAAGGACCCCATGAAGATCTGAACGAGCATGAAATGAGTGAGGAAGCTAGTGACTCTGATGAAGACCAGCAAGAATTTGATGAAAGTAGTGACGAAGTCAGTGCAAATGACAACAATTCCCAATGCCAGCAAGATGAATTAGGGACATCGACGAATTTTCTCTTTGGTCCAACGTCGTGATATGGAAGGGTGGTGCTCGGGGAGGGGGGTCCCATATAAAAAGGGGAGGGATGTTCGTCGTCTTGCTTGGAGGTGTAAATTTCGGATTTTGGTCTCACTTAGGGTGTTTTGGGCAAAATGCAATCATATGTAGCTGTGAAGGTCTCCTTTAGGGTTGTGCGCAAAGAAAGATAAAAGTGTATATTTACACTTATATATTTCTTCTCGCAGGTGAAAGCATTCGATGATAATGTCTTTGCCATCATTAAAAGTCGCTGTATTTTTTATTTCTCTGTGTTATAATATGGTCTCTTTTAGGGGTCAAAAAAAGCCCAGGCCTTTCCCAGATTCAGATTGGTCTCCTTTAGGGGTTTGATGTAAAATATCCGATGAGCATCCCTCCCCTTTTTATATGGGAGTCCCCCCCCCTGGGGGGGGGGGGGGCGGTGAGCTTCAATATTCGACTGCTGTATTAAGTAAGTATCTGTTTATTACCACATTTAACCTTTCAGCAAGTTCCTGCTGCCATGTAAAACAACGAACAAATTGTACCGGTTAGCTTCCTCAGTGCAATCCCATGTTTTAGACCAAGATTTAACATTACATTCGAATCTCCAAACTGTCCTGTCTTAGTTGTTAAATAGAAATGTTCAATTACAGATTTTCGATTGAAGTTTCCGAAGATATAGCTTTTTGCAATTGCCAAATTGCAACTCTAGAGAGGACTTGTGTGCAAATTCTCCTAAGTTAACTTGGCTCCATTACCAGCTGCTTTACGGAAAATGAGCCCACAAAGTCCGGGCTTGAGAGAGCGGCAGAAATAAAGCCTATGATTTCAGCAGATACTAAAAGATATGAAGGCCTTAGACAAGTCCATGACATCCACAGATACTTTGATTAAATAAAGTGTTTAGTGTAGTTTGCTCTGTACGTATGCCCCACTTGTCACCATTGTATCGGTTTTCTGACGGTTTTGTATGCGGTTTTGGCCGAATTTTTTTGCGGTTTTGCGGTTTTGGATGATTTTCTCTTCGGTTTTGTGGTTTCTAATACACCCCAATGTCCCCCTCCTTAGGAGATGATGATTATGAGCTCGGATCAATTTGCAGGAATTTTAAACGCTATTGAACCAGACATCTCCAAACAAGCGATAATGATCAGTTAAGACATGGCCTTGCTTCCTATTCGCTGATCAAGGTTTCTGGCTATTCATCAACAACCACGATGTCCTCTTGGTCCTTGTCCGCCATCTCTGTTGCAAATGATGCTTGAAAATAAGATAGCGATTTGTGATTGGCTAGCAGCGCGAACGTGACTCGATTCAGGACACAACTTTGTTGGAAGAGTGGCAAAACACTGCAACATTGCTGCGTCAAACAATTGTTGGTTGTAATGTTTGAGCAAAAGCAAACTCTATCCAACATTTGATCGAACAAAAAATGTTGGACGAATATCTTCCAACATGGGCGGCCAAACTATCGAACAATGTTGGATCGAGCAAAGTTGGAGCCTTCAATCCAACTTTGTTCGATAGTTTGGCCAGGACTTAAGGCTTGTGTTTGATATTTCGACCACAAATTATCCTTAAAAAGCTTTGCTTCATGTTAGAAAAGGAAGTTTTTTGCACACCTAGTTTTTCTCTTATTGACTTAAGTGCTGTCAAGCTAGGCTAAAAAAGAGTTGGGTATTGCAAAACGGGGTTAAGTCAGAACTCATAGTTTATTTCATATCTACTGTCAGAACATGCTACCCCACTACAGCTTTATTTTTACAACTGATTTGACACAAAAAATCCATACAAAACTATGAGCACTTTTAAGTGTTGGCAGCGAGCAGGGTGGCCGAGAATAGGCAAATACGCAAGAGTACTAAGGAAATATTGAGGACTCCGAGTGAATTAAGGTCAAAGAATGAAACAGGCCAGCAAAAGTTGATATTTAACAGGTAGTGTTATCACTCTACGTTCTTTATGCCAAGAATTGGCTCATTTGGGCCTTTTATATGGATAAAATGTAATTTGAGTCGCCATAAACAAACACATTTTCGGGGAAACCAAATTCACCTACCTTCGCATCACCTCGACATGCTCACTGTATATAGTAGCTGTAAAGTCAAAACTTGGCAGGACGAAAGACAAGGAATCAAGCTACCTTTGGAAACAATTGCTTTTTATTCTGATTCATTTGTGGTGCAAAAAATAACAAAACAAAAAGTGGCTGAGGACTGGGCCCCATACTGTGCAGCAGTTAAAACATCTGTATGCTATAATTATACAGTTAAGTAGCATCATGAGGTGCTGCCGCAGTGTAACCCTTGGGCTATAAAGTGAATAAAAGCTGAACTAATTACAAAGATAAGACCTAGTAAACTTGGAAAAATTAATGTCTTTCTCAACTAAAAAAGCACTATTGGCGACTGAGACTTCTCAAGTGCTAATGTTGCGACTTTAAACGTGCGAGCAATATTTAGAGTTACTGAGAGGCTTGCCTTTTGCATCTTCCTGAGCACATCTTTAGCTCTGTTGCCCACCAGCTTCTGTAGAGTAGCATCTAAGTCCTTGGACCATCCCCCCAAAACGTCTTTGATGATATTGTACTGGGCGATATCATATCCTGAGTACCTCTGCTTCATCTCCCATCTGAGTGGTGCATACTTCATGGTACAATACAATACAATACAATACATACTTAATTGACCGCTCCCCATAGGGGCTTTTCAGGGCCAATGAAACACAATCAACGAAACTACAGAACACAACAACAACTGTTAAGAATCCCAACTGGCCAGAGGCAAACCAGTTGGCTATTTATAAGTGCAGCTGGGAAGTTGAAACTGGGACTGCCAGGAACAAATTAAACAAGTGATTAGAACGGGTCTTGAACCCGGGATATCCGGATCTCAAGGCAAGTACCCTAACCACTGGGCCACACTGCCTCCACAATGGTCTTCTCTGACGTCTTCTTGTCACTGTTGCTCACCCAGGGGCAGGTCATCTCCAGCACTATGGCTTACTTGTGTTGGTTGTTGACAATCCTGGCGTCTCTGTTTGCCCTCAGTTCTTGAAACTCCCCATTGATCGGAACATCCCAGTACGCCTGTACTCCGCTGTCTCATAGACAGGCTGCGGTTTGATGCGTGAATACCAAGGAGGCACAGTGTCTACAATGCCCAGATCAAATAGGATCTCGAAGAATAGGACCTTTAAGACTGCATCATGTCTTGCCACGTAGTTTGTTTGTGCAAGCACAGAGCAAGCGGATAAGATGTGAGCCATGCTCTCTGGCGCTGTACCGCATAACCTACACGTTGGGTCGCTGCTCGGACTCGTGCATGTCTTGTGGATGGTGTGCAATCAAGTGGGTATGTTCATATCATTTGAACCTACCGTAAAGACTCTTAAGTTTTGGGCCAAAAATCGCAGG
>OX421447.1:64561836-64566836 GCA_949126865.1 Montipora capitata | reverse complement strand
AAGTGACAGACTTATTATTTTGGCAGTGTATACCTTGGGCCGTTCAGATGATTAGTACGTTTTATTTCGTCTTAATCACAAGGTAACAATGTGCGTTCCTGATATCAATAATTACCGTGTATTTATCTGTGTAAAATAAGTGAAAGTAGAATGAAAAAGACTCAAATGAGAGTGCATAATTATTTAGTAAAATAGAAAGCACATTTTTGTTAAAAGAACAGTTAAATGTTTGTATGTAAAGAATAAAACTGGAAAATCCTATTGACCTTGTATTTAATTGTAAATACAATGGAGAGGTGGAAAAAAAATTAAAATGACTGGAAAATAAGGGTAACAGTTGCAGCTGTACTTAAAAATCAGAGCTATTAAAAAGACTGAAAAATATTGAAAAAGTTCCTATAAGGAATCGAAAAGGCTAAAATGTTCACAAGGTTTACAATCATGTGACTAGCTAAATCATCAAGCAATCAATGCAACTGATGAAGATGTTGTGATAAGGTCAAAGTATTTTGTATGAGGATGGTAAGCTATGACGAAAGTATATGAAAGCAACACATAATTATTTGAAATGCAGAGAGACTCAAGTTTCTATCTTTCCTCTATGGGCTCAATATGAACTCACATAATGACCATGACCTCCCAGATGGCATGACAGCTCAACTGATAGAGCACTACTCCTATTCAATCCTGATGTAAATGGGTTAACAACCTCTGCTTCTACTCAAGTCCCTTGTGGTGCAGGGATGGTGCTGTGGTTCAGTTATGGCGCAGTGGTGAGAGCACTCACCTCTCACCAGTGTGGCTCGGGTTCAATTCCCAGACTCGGCGTCATATGTGGGTTGATTTTGTTGGTTCTCTACTCTGCACAGAAACGTTTTTCTCCGAGTACTCTGGTTTTCCCCTCTCCTCAAAAACCAACATTTGACTTGCGTTCATTGTTAATTACAGTTGAGAGTGTCCTCAATTAGCGCTCCAGCGCTAGAACGACTAGATATTTAAATGAAGTTCCTTTCCTTTTCCTCTTTGAAATATTATAGAGACTACTCACTCATGATCAGTGATTACAAATAAAATAATTTTTTTTTAATTGTTGGAGTATTAGTTTGGGAGAGAGCATGACCTCACTTCCTTTTTTGGCAAACCAACATGGCCACTGTGATTTTATTTCCGTACTCGCACTCTATTCAAAAGATTGGCAACACATATCCATGACAGCAGCAGAAAGTTAAATCCTTGCTGAGCACCGTAAATAAAAGTATGCTTAGTATCTTGTACAATATCCTCAGTGGTTCTGCAGTTAGGTTAACCATTTTTTTGTTTGTTTGTTTGTTGATGTTTTTTGCAGGTCACTATGTTGAACAAAAACACAAGGGGACACCCCACGATGATTACAAACCAACCCCAATCACCGGAAGGGGTTATCACAACATTGAACGAGAAGACGAAAAAACAGAGTTCTTTGACACTGAGGTTGAATTGGAGAAAAAGATTGATGTTTTGGCATCATGGTTGAAAGAGAGCAAGCACTGCATTATTTTCACAGGTGCTGGGATAAGCACAAGCACAGGCATCCCAGATTTCCGTAGTGGAGTGAACACTGTACTAAAGACAGGACCTGGTGTTTGGGAATTACGAGCAAAAGGTTTACCTCGCAAACCAACAGCATCTTTCCTTCCGGACATGTTGAAGGCAATTCCTTCAACTGCTCATATGGCAATAGTGAAGTTGCACGAGGTGGGGCTGGTGAAATTTACGGTGAGTCAAAATGTCGATGGTCTCCATTTACGCAGTGGCATCCCTGGACATGAGCTTGCTGAGCTTCGTGGGAATACCAATCTGGAGAAGTGCACAACATGTGAAGCCAAGTATTTACGAGACTTCAATGTCCGGACTGCCAAGTGGGTTCACGATCACCGGACTGGGAGGTTTTGTGATGATCCCAAGTGCCACGGCCAATTGGTGGACTCCATCATAAACTTTGGTGAGAGCCTTCCTAGTTTTGAACTGGAAGAGTCCTATAGACAAGCAGAGAAGTCTGATTTGATCATTGTGCTTGGTTCCAGTCTCCGTGTTAACCCAGCAGCAGACATTCCAGCTGTTGCAGTTCGTCACAAACAGAAGTTGGTAATCTGTAATCTGCAAAAGACACCTCTAAGTCCATATTGTTCTCTTGAAATACACAGTCAAATAGATGCTGTAATGAAAAGTCTCCTGCAAAAGCTAAGCCTCGAGATTCCACCCTTCAGAGTACAACGTCGTTTTTCTATTGAGATAAGTCAAGACAAAATCTTAATTCAAGGCCTTGATCTCCAATCCAACACACCTTATTCACTCTTTAAGCATGTATCAGTGCGTATATCTCAGAAACTCGAAGGGTCAAAGCAATTCACGGCTGAGGAAATATTATCAAAGGAACCACTTGAAATGCCTTTTAAGAGCATCCGGTGTATCTGTGATGACAGTCCATTGATTTTAGACATAGAGTTGGGTTTTCAAGGTCATTACGGTGAACCAAATCTGTCATTCAGTGACAAATTTACTTGTCCGGGACAGTCAATATTCTCTGCTGATTACGAGTTTTCTACAGGAGAGTGGTCACTTCGGAAAAACTGACAGACATTTGGCAGAGAAAAGGAAACTGAAATGCTTCGTGCAATAGTATTATCAGCATTATACATAAACTTCGGATATAAAAGCCAAGGGAATTGAAGAATATGGACCCACAACATATTCAAAACATCAAGCATCAGATGAAAACTTTTGGAGAAATGCACCTGTACTCTCGTGAACATTGAGAGCGACTCAGATGCTCTGGTTTTGTCGGGTAAGTTGTTCCACAGTTTCTTGGGCACCCTGAAAAGAGAAGAAATTTACCATGTAGGATTACGTTGGCCTGGGAAGTACCAGTTTTACGTCGCCTCAAAGGCTGTAACCGCTGCTACTTGGAATGGAATTTTCTTGAATATAATTCGGTACTTGATTGTGGATGCTTTCATAGGAGAAGAGCTTGTTGGATGCGCCGTTGGTCCAAGTTATTGCCAGATAATAAGACTAAGTACACTACAGGACACTGAGTGTATATTTTACCACATTTTTTTAATTGGCTCCTCTGTCTGGCGTTTTTGTGGTGAGCGCAATACGGAGAAACTAGAAGCGCCAAATAAGAGAATACGTAGATTTATATTTGCAGGTTACCTGTCCTCTTACGATGGTCTTCTCACGATAGTCAAACTCTACGTACATCTTTATACAATAAGCCCGTTCAAAACTTCCTCGTATTACTTACTGTACATTTATAAAGGTCTGTATGAAAATTGAGTTTTCACTCCGGTCTTCTTCTTATGACCTTCGCAGAAATAATATTCTGTGCCTCAGTAAACCTAGAACAATCCGCTATGGTCTTAATTCTTTTTTGTAGTTATCAGCTAATAAAGGATAAAATTACACAGTTGGAAGTGTACTTTTACACCAATTTTAATAGTAAAAGGCCGATTAATCTAAACCATGTTAGAGTGGTTTTTGAACTCTTACAGTTGTGGGCTTAAAACACACATTAAGTATGAAAATACATCCTGCCAGTACACACAGAAGAAGTAAACATCATTAAGTATCCCTATGAGTAAATCCGTGAAAAATTACTTTTCATGAATATGGTTTTATCCTTACCGGTGAGTGTACAGGTTCTAAAAGAGAATCCGGGGCCGCATTTTTGGGGTACCCCCTTTTCTTTTTCTTTAAATATTGTATATTTAGTTATGTATCCGTATATGTTATATATTGTAGCTTCAAATGTAATGTCTCGAAGATATTAGCTGTTGTAGCTACTCTAAAATTCGAAATGAAATGAAGTTTATGTATGTATGTTGCCTATAGCAATGGGCGTGCGTACTCTTTGTAACGGTAATCCTCGACTCCATTGCGTACCATATGGAAGATACTATGACTTTTTTCACGGTTGAATTGACAAGGACGAACCGGGATATACTGGTTTTTACAAGGAATTTACATTTTATCTGATTCTACAGACATGAACGTAACGTAAGAACCGCGGCTAGTCGTCTCGTAGATGACACAGATAGATCATTCCGTCGTTTATTTGCCACCAGAGGCCAAAACCCGAGGAGCAACCTAGAAGTTCCCGCTAAGGCTGGTTTTACACGTACGACGCAAGCATAAGTACAAGCAACATACGCAGACGAAGTAGCGTTTTGATAATTGGTACCTTTCATTAGAACAAAAGACACTAATTAACAACAGCTAATGCGGTCAGTGTAAAACGCAGACTGCAGACCAGAGATAAAATGCAGACTGAGGTTATAACGTAACTGTTGAAAAAGTTCAAACCCCTTCGAAATGCTAACCTTAGGCCTAAAACAACATTTTGGCTTGACTGTTAGCATTTCTAATGGGTTTGGGCTTTTTCAACAGTTACATTAAAACCTCAGTCTGCATTTTACCCCCGGTCTGCAGTCTGCAATCTGCGTTTTACACTGACCGCAAGCTAATGCGCCTTCGTATGCTGCTTATAGCAATAAAACGCAAACAGCGGTTACAAACATTTGCTTGAACTGCACAACTTTTATAAACTTAACGTTTCGTGTGTTACAACATACATCGTCAGAAGTGATTATTATTCAGTTACAGATAAATACAACTGTTCGGACTGGGAACTAAGGAAATTGATTGACATAAAACGACAAGAAATATGCTAATAATTGAGATAAAGGTTCTCACTGCCAACGTTTTCATTTAAGGCTGGCTTTAGATCACGGATAAGCAGACCCTTTAATTTTACGATACATGTCTGATCGACCAGTTCAGTGCTAATATTTCAAAATGATCCCACTTAATTCTATGGTTGGTTGAGAAAATATGATCAACAATTGCAGATTCGTGACAATTTGTAGCTAGGGCTTTAAAATGTTCTGTTTTTCTGTCTTAGCAATTTATGCTAAGACTTTCAATCTTTGTTTGCAAGTCCACTATCCTACTTGCAACAA
>OX421447.1:64541836-64556836 GCA_949126865.1 Montipora capitata | reverse complement strand
TCTTCCCCGGAAAGCAAAATTTCTCTCTGAATAAAGCCAAAATAGAAAAAAAAAATTGTGGAAAGTTTGGATCAATTCCGACGTTTAGAAGTACGCGAAAAGGCAAGAAATGTTTTTATGATGAGCCTACGCCTGTCTGACCACAAGGTATTACACAACATCGCATCTTCAAGTTTTTCGATTTCGCTCGGGTTTTCTCGCTTCCTTCGCTCGTAATCCTTACTTCCAAATTTTTGGAGTTTAAGGAATTTAATAAAACAATTATTCCATTCGCGCTTGCTGGATATGAGACTGGTTATAGCCAACTCGGCGCTACGCGCGTCGTTGGCTATTTACCATCTCATATCCAACGCGCGCTCGTGGAATAATTGTTAAATATATAGAAGTTAAAATGTGGCCAACGGACGTACAACTTCTGGAGCTAAAAACTAAAAATTTATTAAAAACGTTTCGGTCTTTAGACCTTCATCAGTTTACTGTACAGCACTGGAACAAAAGTAATTATACTCTTATATAGGCCTGACTTGTTTACAACAAATTCTTTAAAATGTATAGAAAAAACTAACAAGAGCATTGCGTAACTAAAAAATAACGATAAAGAACACATGATAATAATGTAGTGCTAATTAACAGGTACGAAAAAAATCCAGTGATCACGAACTAACAAGATTTCACGCAATTGTAGCACTTATCGTAAAAAGACGCCCAGCAACGTAATATTAGTCATCAAGAGAATTAAAATGAATTCTATTCTTTGAATGGAATTCCTGTCTTTTGGCAAGACCGTAAGGTGATAGCGTGAATAGTTGGGCACTCCAATAAGCTTCCTTTGTAATAAGTAGTTTATCAACTTACGTGCAATCATGGCTAATTTGATCAATGCATTGAAAAGAAAAATCTTGAAGCGAATGTGAGGTGCTATTGAAGTGAACTGCAACTTCACAAGATTTTTTATTTGTAACCATAGATGATTTATGGTTTTTGAATCTAACTTTGAATTCTGTTGTGGTGGAGCCGATGTACTGGAGTTGGCATTTTTTGCAAGAGGCCAAATAGATGACATTTTTGGAATCGCAAGTTAGATTGGGTCTAATTGAATACGATTTTCCCGTTTTGAAGCTACTGAAATTTCTGGACTCAACAAAATAGTTCTTACACAGGTCACATCTGCTTTTGTCACATTAAAAGCATCCTCCTGCAGGCCAACTGATTCTTTGCGAGGGCGCAGATTCAAGTTTAGAAGGTGCTAAAATTTCTTTACGATTTTTGGATCTGCGGTACGGTGATGGAATGACAGAATTTTTTGGAAAAAGCTCTTTTAATTTAGGATTGGATTCCAAAGAATGTAGATGTTTTTTGATGATGTAATTTAGGTTGGGCAACATAGGATTGAAAGCCGTTACAAATGGAAAAATCTCTTTGGAGGCCCTGAGCTTTTCAAAATTGGTTGTCAACTAGGTTTACTGGATAATCCTGGTTTACTAGATGACCTTTGTATTCCTTACACCTATTGCTTAGAAAATCGTCTTCGGAGCAATTTCTTCTCAATCTTAAGGCAACTCCAAAAGGAATGGCCTTAAATACATGTCGTGGGTGGGAGCTAGAGGGGGGCAAGTAAAGATGGCTATCAGTTGGTTTGGAATAAACACCAGTTCTAATAAAACCATCGATTAAATGTAAGGTGACGTCTAATACATGAAGGCGACTATCTGAGAATGCTAGTTCAAATTTAATTGTAGGGTAGAGAGAATTGATGTATTGAGTGAAAGTCTTTAAAGCGGGAAGGCCTTGTTGCCAGAGATCAAAAATATCATCACGGTATAAACGCCACCAAAGAGCTGGTTTAATAGGGCCGCAAAATTTAGCTTTGTAATCGATCTCTCCCATGGCTAGATCTGCGTAACTACAAGCGTTTTTAGGTCCCATGGCAGTGCCATGGATTTGCAAGAAAAAACTATGCTGGAAAACCGAATGGTTGTGTGTAAGGCAAATTTCAACCGCTTCTAGAATACACTTAGTGGACGGCATTAGATGTTCTCTGGCATCAAGAGCATTTTTTATCTATCCCATTTCTACATATGCCGTGGCTTGGACTGAGAATCTCTTCGGGATCCTTCTGGAAGCTTGACGTCTTCGTTGGCCCAGGTAGCCCTTTGAAACTTCTATTACTATTGCCCATTTTGCTCCTGTCCGCCTGCGAATCATCCTTGTCGATTGATCCGAAGATGTCAAACCCAAATTGTACCTTACGTGCAACCACTGTTTGGAACAAGCTTACTAGATATCAACATCATTGTAACTTTTCAAAGACTTGTCTGGATGGCAAAGTTATTCCTAAAGGTTTCAATCTTAATTTCAATCTTGCTTTAAATGTTGACAATCACGAACTACAAGCATCTTGCGCTCACAAACTTCGTAAAACGTCCATGGAACTTTGCAACTTGGTTCTCAGAAGTTCTCAGGTAAAAGTCAAGAACCTTCAACAAGAACTGCAACTGGCAAGGGAGAAACTCTTCGACGAGCTTGGTAATACACATGCAACTAACACATGGAACTATCTACGCCAAGAGAATGCTTTGCTAAACCGCAACTTAAAATTAACGGAAAAGCGCAAGTTGGAGAAGACTATCCCAATTAGTACATCAGATCCTCCAATTAATTCACCTGGTACCTCACATGCTAGGGGTAGGCGTTACCACAAGTTAAGGAGGCTAGGTAGAAAACGACTTTACATTAAAGGGCCCAGAAGCTCAACCTCATCAACTTATCAGACACGAACATTAACGAACACCAAATTCCTGCGCTGCGAAAAGGGCCCTCCTTTTGTCCATCACCCAAAGATGTGAATTGGCAACTCGTCCATGATGAATTGGAAACATTCGAAGCCCGTCTACGAACAGCAGTGTTCTTCTTAGAGAAACTTGATGGACCTGAAGAAAGCCAGGAGAGGTCACATCTTTTGCCACAAGCACCAGGTAATAAGAATTGGAGACCTCCATTGTCTAAATATCCTGAACTTGAACTTTTTCTTTCTAACATTAGAAAAGACATATTAAATCCCAATAGTATTAAATTTACCAAGGATAATTTATCAAAGAGGGAAGGAATTGCACTTAGGAAACTTAAGAATTCAACTACAGTCATTAGGATCCAAGATAAAGGTTCAAGATTTGTTTTGTTAAGCTCTGCCGATTATGAAGAGAAAATGTTCGGCCTTCTCAACAATGAGCTTCATTACAATCGATTGCAATTAGATCCTACACCCAAGCACATTTCTGTTGTAGAGAGGAGGTGTTCAAAATGGCTACAAAAGGGCGAGATTTCCCCTGAGGTAGCCAAATGGATTAACAACCAAAAGGCAAAGCCAGGGGTAGCATTCGGCAACGTTAAGACCCATAAAGAGGGAAATCCACTTCGACTAATTACTTCGTGTTGTGGTACATCAATTGAGAATTTGTCAGCTTTCATCGAATTTTATTTACAACCTCTCGCTCGTAAGCTACCATCTTTCATTAAGGACACCACAGATCTGCTCAATAGAATTGAAGAAATTAACAATAGTGGCCCATTTCCGGAAGGCACTTTATTGGTTTCCTGGGACGTAGTCTCTATGTTCCCAAATATTGACAACAACTTAGGTCTCACCGCCTTAAAAAATGCTCTTGATGCCAGAGAACATCTAATGCCATTCACTATTAAAGTGTCTTCTAGAAGCGGTTGAAATTTGCCTTACACACAACCATTCGGTTTTCCAGCATAGTTTTTTCTTGCAAATCCATGGCACTGCCATGGGACCTAAAAACGCTTGTAGTTACGCAGATCTAGCCATGGGAGAGATCGATTACAAAGCTAAATTTTGCGGCCCTATTAAACCAGCTCTTTGGTGGCGTTTATACCGTGATGATATTTTTGATCTCTGGCAACAAGGCCTTCCCTCTTTAAAGACTTTCACTCAATACATCAATTCTCTCTACCCTACGATTAAATTTGAACTAGTATTCTCAGATAGTCGCCTTCATGTATTAGACGTCACCTTACATTTAATCGATGGTTTTATTGGAACTGATGTTTATTCCAAACCAACTGATAGCCATCTTTACTTGCCCCCCTCTAGCTCCCACCCAAAATTTGTCTCCAACACAGCAATTCTCAATTTAAAGATGAACATTTCCTTCAGATTAATGGAACGGCCATGGGACCTAAAAAAGCTTGCAGCTACGCCGATCTAGCTATGGGTATTATAGACAAGAAAGCCATGTCAGGGAATATCAAGCCCAATTTGTGGTGGAGGTATAGGGATGATATTTTCGATCTTTGGACATTGGGACATGCTAAATTACTTGAATTCACACAATATATCAACTCCCTTTATCCCACTATTAAATTTACCCTTGTACACTCTCCAACATCACTCGATGTTTAGGATCTTACGCTTAGTTTTGTTGAGGGCTATATTTAAACTGATATATATTCTAAGCCCACAGATAATCACATTTATTTGTTACGTAATAGTGCCCATCCCGCCCATTGCTTCAAAGCCATCCCTTATGGAGTAGCCACCAGAGTTAGAAGAAATTGTTCTACCTCTGAGCCTTTTGAGAAGTGTAGTCTTGAATACCAAAGTTACTTAATTAACAGAGGTTATAATCCTTCCCAAGTCAAAGAACAATTTGAGAAAGCCAAATCTATTCCTAGGGAGAATCTGCTTGTTCCCAGTCCTAAGCAATCTAAAAAAGTTTATTTCTCTAGTTTTAGATTTTAATCCTTCTTTACCTAGCATTGGAAAAATTCTCTTTTCCCATCGATATCTCATTGATAATTCACCTTCCTTATCCAAAATTTTCCATAAGGGATCGATCATTCTCTCCTTTCGAAGATCCAAAAACATTAAAGAAATTCTTGCAAGACCTCGCCGCACCTATATCTATCACACAGAAAGACCAGGTTGCTTTAAATGTAAAGGGAAATGCGATCTCTGTAAGAACGTTTTAGTTGAATCAGATAATTTTTCTAGCGCTAGAACAGGCAGGAGCTATCCTAGCAGACAACAACTCCATTGTAAATATAAGAACGTTATCTATTTGATCACTTGCAACAAATGTAATGTCCAGTATATTGGTTCTACAACCAATGAGTTTAAAGTCAGATTTCGGAACCACAAGTCAGCCATGAGTACAAAGAAGAACACCAGGTCCTGTGAAGTTGCGATACACCTTGACAAAGAAACTCATGTTTTATCTGATTTCGGTTTCGTTATCATCGAACAAATTTGCAATTATAGCGATCACAATAGCATCGACGACAGCTTGCTTACAAGAGAAGCTTTTTGGAGTGCACAACTTTGCACCCTTCAACCTTACGGGTTGAATAAAAGATCAGAGTTCAACTCTAGGAATAGTATTAGATATAATATTATTAATACCTGGGTCTTATCACCCACAAGTGTTCTCCTTTTTGACTTGTATAAAAGGTTTTTAGCATTAATCGTTCAAAGGCCCAATCAGGGATCTTGTTACAGGGCTGAGAGTAGAGCACACAATGCTGGAGTTCAGGGGCTGTTAATTAGGTTTTTGTTATTAACCATTCAAAGGCCTTTCCTTTCGGATCCTGTTACGAAGAATTGTGAGCTCGAAAGCGCCTTTGTTCAGGGGCTTTGATCTGGGATTTTGCTACGACATTATTATACTTTTCTTCATTTCATTATGTAATACCTTAGAGGCCCAGTGCCTATTTTTTTTACACGTTAATTTTGTTGTTATTTTGATTGTATTCAAAAATTTTTTAGCCTATTTAAGACTTGAAGTCATGGACAATTTTTATTCCAAGTATTTTTAATCCTGCCACACTTATCTGAAGAAGCCCGAAGGGCGAAACGTCATTAAAGTGTCTCGACCATCGAAGTTCAAGTTCGCTGTTTGCTCTTCTCACACATACTACAATTTTTCGAGTGTAAGCGTGTAGTATCCTTTGGATCCTTCTTCCAAGTGGCATCACCGTTGGTAAGCCAATTCAGCATTCAAATATATATATAGTTATATATACAGTTATATATAGTGTTGAGTTTCCCGTAACTTTCTCTCAATTTCTCCTCAACTTGGACTGTGAATCCATTTTCGATCCTCCTGGGTGTGATACGTTGCTGGCTCAAGGGATCTACTTAACTTACTATTATATATATATTGGTGCTAAAATACGGCGACCAAGCAATGTAATGGCCTTTTGGCCTCATTCTCTATAACCAGTTTTTTTAACTCTTGCGCACATTTTACGAGTTAGGAAAAGACACGTCACCGGCCTGCATTGGAAAAGAAGGAGAGTTAGTTTGTTTTTGATAAAAAAATTAAATTTCAAGCTGATACGGTGTCCCCCAGTACATTTTATCGACATCTTTTTTTTCAAGTGACGATTACGACCTTGTCGGCGTCTGTGGGGATCGTTCTTGACAACGTGTACCCTCGAATCCTTTTGGGCAATAGAGCACCAAGGACCCCCGAGCGTGGAGTTGGGAAAACGGAAACAATTAAGTTCCACCATGGAAACAGTAATGTTCCCTTTGAAGTTGAGTTTCGCATTCTGAAAAATAAAAGTAAAAAGAGAAGAAACTCGACTGAGAAAATGGAAATTTAAAAAACTGATCGTAAGCTACGGAAATCAAATAAAACCGAATATAAACAGATAAATAAAATATAACCAGGCAGCGCACCGTTTATATGACAAATTTCAATCCAAATTAAAGGTAAGCCATTAGAAAAGAAAACCTCAAAGGTTTAGACGAAAGTAAGCCGCTTTCCTGTTGGACACCGCTTATGTTATTCATCAACCGGTATCATCTATACGGTCAGTAGGTGTTTCAATTTTCACACCTGAATTATAAATGAGCCTTTTTTTGTTCTGTAACCTCCCTTGACCATCTGTTTTGTGAATCTCAGTCATTTTCGGCTCTCTATCCCTTGATTACACATCTGGATAGTTTGTATCCAATTTAATTTTGTGGAACAACGATATGTCTCATGAACTGTTACAGAATAGCAAACAGTCCATTGTAGGGCAACAAAGGTTATATCAGTACCGGCTGTATGACCTGAAGACGTCGCGTCCCCGGATAGATTTTTCCCCTTCTTCGAGTCTATAATGGGGTTGCATTTGCAACAGAGTTTCCGACAGAAGTACTGCAATGGGGTCGCAAATTGTCGAGATTTTGGGGGTAAGAAAATTCTGGCTAGTGGGATTTAAAAATGGAAAGATTCGCGGTAAAGAAAAGTTGTTACACAAAGAACTGTAGCGCTGTCTATTTAATATTTACTAGTCGCATTACTTTCCGTTTTGAAATTACAATTAAAAGGCTATATGTAAGGTTTATGCATAAACAGAAAATGACTAAGTTAGGATCGCTAAAATTGCATTAACCCAAAAGTGACTAAGATGGGGTCTATAATTGGCCATAAAATAGACTATACAGGGAGGGGGATTCTGAGAGGCCAGCGGCACATACCCAGCGAAAATTTACCCAAGTAACCTCCCCGGGCCTTTACCCTTTTCCTCAACTGCGTACACAGTTCCGACGAGAAGAAACAAATAAGAGCAGGCTTCGTGTTTGAACAGATCTGTTGCAAATTCAAAAAGTTAATGAATGACCAATTTCTCGGGGTTACTCTGATATCATTATTACGTCATGGCGTGAAGCGTGGCAGGAACGGGTTAATTTCTAACTGACCAATGGAGATTTTTTATGTGAATTAGTCCGGCCATCTTTGAATATAGTACCAGCTAGAGTGATTTATTTACTTAACCCGTGAAACGGAAGCTATTAGGTGCAAGAGTGCCTTCTAATTACTTGGGGGGAAGGAGCTGGTGAAATCCCTAAAAAGCATAAAGTGGAAAAAAACGGGGAAAATGTGCCCTCGACCAAGGCAATGGTGCTACCCTCGGGGTCTTAGAGATACTCTACAAGTGTAGAAAGATTATTGAAGATGTTTTGTCGCATGAGTCTCACAAGTTTCCGCTAAAACATAGTTACCATCTTTAATAGAAAGAAGAGCAACACATATATAAATGTCATTATCAACCTGACAGACCAAAGAACAATTTTATTTATGGAAGCTTAATTCTTCAATTTTTTAACTAGTTGTATTATACTAATTTTCCCTTTTCTTATTTTTTTTTTAAGATTCCACGTATAATTGAGGCATTTTGACTGCAAGATGTGTTTCAGTAAACTTACTTTCTTACTTAAGGTGGCTTACTACAGTTTTGCGAAGAAAAAAATCAAGATTTTGAAATCTTGGAAATGAAGGTAACAGGATGTGTCTTCTGAAGTGTTAGTCACTGCAATTAATGTAAAAGGTGAATTTCTCTGGTACAATATACTGTTGCGCTTCTTCTTCAGATTTTTAGTGAGTTAGAATTTTTGTGTTTATATCAAAACAGTCACAGAAAAAAACGATCATCTCCTGTGAGATATAAGAGGTGTTTGAAATTCTTTTGGTCAGGTTGCTAATAGAAAATTGGATACTATACCCCCTCACCCTTAGGCCATATGTGAGTTACAACAAGAAAACTTGAAAACGTTGGCCCGACGTTTTGAAGTTTGCACACAACGCTATCTTCCCGGTTTCGTCGTAGCCCTCACTTGCTCCTTCCGCCCGGCCAAGTAATTAGTAGGCACTCTTGCACCTAATAGCATCTGTTTCAGGGGTTAAGTAAATAAATCACTCCAGCTGGTACTACATTCAAAGAAGGTCGGACCAATTTACGCACAAAATCTCTATTGGTTAGTTAGAAATTAACGCGTTCCTGCCACGCTTTACGCCATGACGTAATAACGAGTAAATTTCGGTGATATCAGAGTAACCCTCAGAAATTGGTCATTCCTTAACTTTTTCAATCTGCAACAGATCTGTTCAAACATGAAGCCTGCTCTTATTTTATTTTTCCTCGTTGGAATTGTGTACGCAGTTGAGGGAAAGGGTGAAGGTAGGTTTCATAAACTTTTGTCTACTAGGTTATCAGTACAAACGAAAACTTTTTGTAGACGTTCGCCTCAGTTTGAATCGATCATTAAAATAAACATAAACTAAAATTTAACTATAACAATATATATTTCTATGTCGGTAGAAATGTTTAGCTCTTCTTTCAGGTAATTCAGTAATAGTTTTCTCAATTAAACAAAGCGTTTTGCCCCTGAACATGAAAAACAAATACCATTAGGGGAACATTTTAAAATTTAGACACAATAAAGAGAAAACTATAATTTTCTTGTATGTTCAGGTGACTCGAAGAAGGGGGAAAGTGTATCCGCGGACTCGACGTCTTCAGGTCATGCAGCCGGTAATAATCCCTTTGTTCCCCTACGATAGATTGTTTACTATTCTGTAACAGTTTATGAGGCATATCGTTCTTCCACAAAATTGAGTTGTATATAAACTATCCAGATTTGTAAATGATTAAGGGATAGAGAGCCGGAAACGACTGAGATTCAAAAAACAGGTGACCAGGAGACGTTACAGGACAAAACAATATGGATGTTGAAATTGTGATGGAGGAAAGTAAGCAGGGTCATTTATATAATTCAGGTGTGAAAATTGAAAAAGGAAAAGGAAGCACTAATTGGGGACACTGTAAATTGAAATTAACAATTAACACAAATCAAGTCAAATGTTGGTTTTTGAGGAGAGGGGAAACCGGAGTACCCGGGGAAAACCTCTCGGTGCAGAGTAGAGAACCAACAATCTCAACCCACATATGACGCCGAGTCTGGGAATCGAACCCGGGCCACAATGGTGGGAGGCGAGTTCTCTCACCACACCTACTGAGTGCTCTCACCACACCTACTGACCGTATAAATGATACCGGTTGATGACTAACATAAGCGGTGTCCGTCAGGAATGCGGCCTATGTTCGACTAAGTCGTTGAGGTTTTCTTTTCTAATGGCTTACCTTTAATTTGAATTGAATTTGTCACATAAACGGTGGGCTGCCCGGTTATATTTTTGTTTATCTGATTCTATTCGGTTATATTTGATTTCCGTAGCTTACGATTTTCTCGGTCGAGTTTCTTCTATTTCTTTTTTTTTTCTTTTCAGAATGTGAAACTCAAGAACAAAGGGACCATTACTGTTTCAATGGTGGAACTTGTGTCCGTTATCCCAGCTCCATAGCCGATGGTCCTCATTGCCGGTGCCGATCAGGATTCGAGGGTACTCGTTGTCAAGAAGTATCTCCAGGCCAGTAACAATCGTCAACTGAAAAAATATGTCAATAAAATGAACTGAGTGACGACGTATCAGCTTGAATTTTTTTATCAAAAGCAAACTAACTCTCCTCCTTTTCCTATGCAAGCCGGTGACGTGTCGTTTTTCAACTTGTATATAAATGCGCGCAAGCGTCATAAACGGGTTATTGAGATAAAGGCCAGAAGGCTATTAATCGCTTGGTCGCCGAATCAGTATGGTCTTGCCTCTGGTCTTCTGAAGGCTGACCTTTATAGTTGAAGTCGTTCATTGTCAAGAGCTGTAGGCGTGGCTCGGACTCAACACTGTTGCACTGTATTTCTTGTACAAGAACTGCAGCATTTGTTGATTCATTGACAAATGTTGAACCGTGTGTCACCGGCGCGCGCGCTCATGCATGCAATGTATTTGGTTTATAAAAGCCGTTTTTTGGGACTCGAATTAAGGTTTCTACCAATGAAAACTCCCAGTGATTTTGCCTATAGTAACCTCATTAATCGGAGAACCGTTGATTACTGGAGTCGGATAGTCTGAGAAGTTACTTAGCCTCTGTCTTGATTCGATGAGCATAAATTCAGTTTTAGCCGTATTTAAAATCAGTTTGTTAGCAACTAGACGCTCCAAAAAAGCGTACACTGGGTTGCCTGTGGTACGTGTTACACAAAAAAAGAAGGCTCTGAATTGGGTGGTATTGAACTGCAGCGTTCCAGTTAATTTTTTCAAGTGGGGCGTCATTAAGATCATTTGAGCGGTAACCCACATGTCGCGGCAGCAGAGGCCCTTTGGCTCACACGTTCACACGTTTAATTATTTTGTTATGTCCTGTCCCATTTTGAGCTCTTTTAGTTTTTTAAGCCTTGGTAATAAATTCAGTTTAAAGATAACAAAACAAGGTCTTGAGTAAAATTCACTCGTTTCTTCTTTAAATAAATAGTATGGAAACAACTAACTGCAAATTGCTCTGACGGACGTTTTCCAGCATGTCTTACAGTTGCACTAAGCAAACGTTCATTGACACACTAGGAAAGGCCTGAAGGTGTTGTTTCCGCTTCATAATTCCTCTTCTTGTTAGTCTAATATGATGCCAGGTCAAAACACTATTTGGCTTTACGTTTTCTCCAAAGAGTACCGTAAAAGCCAGGAGTTAACAGAAAAAGACAAGCCAAAAGACAGATGGAGAAAAAAAATAACATAGTTTTTATATATAACTCTGAATCGAATTCTCATCGAAAGATTAATGACAATCGATCGTAAAAACGCGAAAATTTCTGCAGTCTCTGACTTTTATGAATAAACGAAAGGTCATATGTTGTCCAAGGAAGAAATTGATCACGTGCTAGGCAAGCATAAAGGTGCACGTGATCACCCTCTGTCAACTGAATGAACTACGGGAAAGAATGTTAATCGTTCGTCGTTTTCAGAGTAAAACAACGTACTTTTTAGCCAAGAAACTTCCGTCTTTGGTTTTTTTATTTTGTTGTAATATTTAACTGAATAATGACATTTCATCTGTCGGGTCAGGAAGCCTTCTTTGTCGGGTTCCTAAGAAACGTATCTATTCTGACTTCAGGGTGAACTGTTTACACAATCGCGAGGTTGAGCGCCCTTGTAATTGAAAATCTAAACATCTATGAGATACAAAAACAGACTTGCGAATTATCGCAAATCACAATGCTGCTAAGCACAAAAGCAGAAGAAATGGTTAAAAGCGTGAGTCTCATGTAAACAATCTTCGCACTAGTAAGTCGCAGCACTAAAGTATTATTTCTCGTCAAGCGTTGCATCTTTTATATTCAAATAACCGCTAAAAATAAAGATTTTTTAACGATCTATCCGTAGATATTTTTTCATAATTTAATATTCTCTGTCATACTTTGCACAACAATCAAAACACAAAAATAGCAACGCACGCAACAAATTTAGTCGCATTTAAATACCTCTTCGTAAATTTTTAGTTATTGTGAAAAATCTTTCTCTGTTCGTTAGCAATCATCCTTTCAAATTTCAGAGAAATCGACCTGTCCGCGAATATTTTACGAGTTTTTTTCAATGGGATGTCAAAAGGCCAAGTGGATGTTCTGCATAATCGGGCAAGTTCGGGCGATCAAGTTTGCGCGTGTGACCCGTTATAAATATTTTTTCACAAAATGTTCCCGAATCGTCAAGTATCACCACAGAAGACAAGAACATGATTCTAGAAGCTTATTCTACGCAAAAAGTAGGTTCTGGAGGTAATTTTGAGAGTGGAAATCAAGTTTACGGCAGACGAGAATAACAAACTCACGAGGCCGCATGGTATAGTTATATTTAATTAAGTTAACACAACAGAAAGACGCTTACCTCATTTTCACGCGAAAATGCTTTACTATTGCCATAAAAACTATCCAGTTAAGCTCGCATATTACACAACATAATGAATTCATAAAGGCCACCTTTTCCAGCGAAATATTTTTTGAAACAAACAACATATTTGCTATTAGATGCAAAAACTCCTTCCTATTTCATTACGTGCGTGAAGAGAAGAAACTAAATCGTGTCAAATTATCATACGCAATTGCATAAATTTCAGGATCAAACCGTTTCCATGAAGAACCTTTTCCTTGAATATTGAGCACAAAATAGACGACAAGCTTTCTTTCAAATAATTCTTGGCGGTCACATTTCCAACTATTCTTTTACCTGAAGACTATGAAGAGTTGAATACAAATAAATACCGATAGCCAGACAACAGAGATCACAGATCCACTTAAGGTGTTCGATTCGTTCTCTGTCTTTGTTGAACCCATAAGTTACCAGAGAATTTTCCATTTGGTTTCAGTGTTCTACATAACAGCACACTTGGTAAAATATTAGAATTACAGCTCACTTTGATTTCGGCTCGACGGGCGATAGAATGTTGTCGAAGCCATTACTCGTCGCTTTTAAGATTGCAGGTATTTGTTTTTCACCACCTGTCTAGTTTATCCAACTGACTTTCCATTATTGAGCTCCATAAGCGCCATTCGCGTTACATGACTTTCGACGCCATTGCAGGTTAAGGTAATCATTCTACTGTGTCCACCAGAGAATTTACGAATTTCCACCCATTCCAACCAACAAATCCCACCCATTTTCCGATTGGGATGCCATACTGGCAACCCAGTAATTAGCCAGTTGCTAACATTTGCCAGATCTACATTTAAACATGCGTCAATAGTGTCTGCACTATCTCCTGCATGGATTAGATGCGTGTCATCTGCATACATTCTTGGTTTACAGCTAGATAGACACCACAATTTAATAACAATTCTTAGAAAGCGACCCATTTACGGAACACCGTTGTGCGTGGTTATCTAAGTGCGAAAGATAGGCCTCATCGCGTATACCGTAGTTATACAATTTAGTACCAGCTAGAGTGATTTATTTACTTAACCCGTGAAACAGAAGCTATTAGGTGCAAGAGTGCCTACTAATTACTTGGGCGGAAGGAGCAGGGGGAAGGACACGAAACCCCTAAAAAGCAGAAGGTGGAAATAAACGGGGAAATGTGCCCTCGACCAAAGCAATGGTGCTACCCTCGTGGTCTTAGAGATACTCTACAAGTGCAGAAAGATTATTGAAGGCGTTTCGTTGCACGAGTCTCTACAAGTGCAGAAACATAGTTACCATCTTTAATAGAAAGAAGAGCAACACATATATAAATGTCATTATAAAACTGACAGACCAAAGAACAATTTTATTTATGGAAGCTTAATTCTCAAATTTTTTTAACTGTAGTTGTATTTTACTAATTTTCCCTTTTCTTATTTTTTTTTAAGATTCCACGTGTAATTGAGGTATTTTTACTGCAAGATGTGTTTCAATAAACTTACTTTCTTACTTAAGGTGGCTTACTACAGTTTTGCAAAGAAAAAGATCAAGATTTTGAAATCTGTGATTCTTGCTCCTTCCGCCGAAGTAATTAGTAGTCACTCGTGCACCTAATAGCATCTGTTTCAGGGGTTAAGTAAATAAATCACCCTAGCTGGTACATTCAAAGATGGTCGGACCAATTTACGCAGAAAATCTCTATTGGTCAGTTAGAGATTAACGCGTTCCTGCCACGCTTCACGCCATGACGTAATAACAAATAAATTTCGGTGATATCAGAGTAACCCTCAGAAATTGGTCATTCCTTAACTTTTTCAATCTGCAACAGATCTGTTCAAACATGAAGCCTGCTCTTATTTTATTTTTCCTCGTTGGAATTGTGTACGCAGTTGAGGGAAAGGGTAAAGGTAGGTTTCAGAAACTTTTGTAAAATATATAGGTTATCAGTACAAACGAAAACTTTCTATAGACGTTCGTCTCAGTTTGAATCGATCATTAAAATAACATAAACTAAAATTTAACGATAACAATATATATTTCTATGTCGGTAGAAATGCTTAGCTCTTCTTTCAGGTAATTCAGTAAAAGTTGATACTTCTTTAGTTTTCTCAATTAAACAAAGCGTTTTGCCCCTGAACATGAAAAACAAATACGATTAGGCGAACATTTTAAAATTTAGACACAGTAAAGAGAAAACTATAATTTTCTTTTACGTTCAGGTGACTCGAAGAAGGGGAAAAATCTATCCGCGGACTCGACGTCTTCAGATCATACAGCCGGTAATAATCCCTTTGTTCACCTACAATAGATTGTTTACTACGTGTGTTCTGTAACAGTTTATGAGGCATATCGTTGCTCCACAAAATTGAGTTGTATATTAACTATCCAGATGTGTAAATGATTAAGGGATAGCGAGCCGGAA
>OX421447.1:64521836-64524336 GCA_949126865.1 Montipora capitata | reverse complement strand
ATTTCCACAACTACTAGTAGTCGCCCGAAAAATTCTCACACAACATTGAATGCGGGGAAGGGGGATGTGGTATAAGCTACGATCTTGTAACACGATGATTCTGACCATTCGCTAAGTGTTCCAACTAAATATGTCTAGTACTGTAAGTATCGGAGAGGCTGAATATTTGCGCACGCATGCGCTGACGGAATGTTTGAAGACGAGACGAGAAAAATATTGAGTACCTCCAGACGTGGCGCTGGAGCGTCGTACCAAACGAGTCATCCCGGGATTTCGGCCCGTGCGATCGCTTTTGGACGCAGTTGGCCCTTCGCTGCTTTCTGCTACCGACCTCGCCTCCCGGTACGGCATTGAGGGAGGGATATGTCGGCCCCTAAACCATATGAGACAAATCCCACGCCTACTCACAGCTCCAAACCGCCCTTGTCATTACAATTTAACGTAAGATTTCGATAGCTTATATATTCAAAAGAAAAGTCATTTTATCTGTCATATGGTAAGCACTGGAGTCGCAGATTACAAAGTGCACGCATGCGCCCTGGCGAAGGTAACATACATGCATGCATAAAAACTTTATTTCATCTCGAATTTCAGAATAATATCTTCGAGACATTACAGCTAACATACATAATGTATACAGATACATAACTAAATATTAAATAATATTTAAAGATATGTTAATCAAAACGAAAAGCCGCTGTACAAAATCCGGCCCTGGATTACTTTAAAACCAGTAAACTCAGTGGTACGGGAAAAATCAGGTAGCGCATTTCGCAACGTACTTAGTTAATACGTAAGAAAAAGAACTAAGACCATAACTGGTTGTTCTAGGTTTATGGAGGGACAGAATGTAATTTCCACGAAGATCATGCATAAGAAGAGAACGGGAGAGAAAAGGTATTTTTCATATATGCAGGACAAGCCTTTTCTTTCTTTAACTACTTTTATACGATAATATGAGGAAATTTTGAATGCGCTTATTGCATAGAGATGTAGAGTTTGACTTAAGTGGTACGTAAGAGGACAGGTAATCGCAAATATAAATCTCATTACTCTCTTATTTACATTATACCGTTTCTTTGACAAGAAAGTACTAAAGGCCAGGCCGAATTTCCTATGATAAAAAGTCTACGTTAACGGCAAGCACCTTGGCTACTCCTTAGTATCCGCCTAGAAATCTTCTTCTCGCTACTTTTTCCTCATTTGATGAGGACCAGTCTCCGCTTGCCTCCCTCATGCCCAAAAGGAAGTCTGGGTAATTCGGCCGTTCCATGACAAGGGAAGACCCCCGATTCTCATTTCATAGATTTTCTTATGAGTGTGGAGCCACCCAGTCCTACCGGCAAAATACACCATCGATTGAAGTTGTTAGCTTTTAAAACTTGCTCAAATTGTATCGATAGGTCCTGGAATTCGCCCACAGAAAGGCCAGAGAGACGACTTCACTGGTGCTGTGAACCACCATGTTTACAACAGAGCAATTTAGGCGTTCCAGTCTGCATGAAATCATCTCTCACCTCTGTCTCGAGAAGACCAGACACGCACGGTTCTTACGTTACGTTTATGCCCCTGTAGAATCAACCGAAATCTCAACTCCTTGTCAAATGTTAACCAGCATCTTAATATTTTTGGTAGGCTACAATACTTGTCACATTTGTTGGAACACCCATCACCGTTTCCCTTTTCCTGAATGGGGGAAGGGGGATGTTGTATAAGCTACGATCCTGTAACACGATGATTCTGACCATACGCTAAGTGTTCCAACTAAATATCTCTAGTATTGTCTGAGTATTGGTGTGCGTTGGTATGAAACCGTGCGATGCAGTATACGCCCCCGTGCAATATTCCAACAGTTCCAAACTCGTGTGATAAGTACATTTTGTCCTCTAAACACTTTAATAGGTTCTATTCCCAGACGGACTGACATGATTATCAAGTGCAACGGTCAACGTTGATTGACATATTTTATATACCAAGGAGTCAGAATAGCTATGCAAATATATTACGGCCCCTGAAGACGTTTCTTTCTGCGATAGGACTGACTAAATCAGTTGTAGCAAAAGAACAGTTCATCGGCAATGGTTGGTGCTCTGCTTTTGAAAAACTCATGCTGAAACCCTGAAAAAAATATAAAGCTAATGAAAACGACACCTGTTATTAATTAATGAAAAACGACAAGTCTGTAATTTCCCTGTTAAAGTGCAAAACGAGTCCATTGTTTGTCATACCCGACTTTTGACCATACCACTGTTTACCCTCATTAATTAGGTTAATTTATCTATGCACAATGGTGAAATAAATCAATGAATGTTTTCCAAATTCTGCCCCTCTAATACTTGTTATAAGGAAGAAATGTATAGGCTTGAAAATATGACAACGTAATTAGACTTTTGCAATCACTGGTCTGTGATGACATGGTTTCGAATCGTGAATCTCAACGGTTCACCATGGTGAACCGTCGGTGAGCTGAAAGATAAACAGTTCATTTCTTTAAACAAAC
>OX421447.1:64499336-64514336 GCA_949126865.1 Montipora capitata | reverse complement strand
TGCTAAACCTGAGCTCAAGTCAAAAGAAAAACCATGCAAGCCTTCTCAAGCTGCAGGCTCCAAACCTAATCCTGCACCAAGTTTCAATATTTCCAGTGAATTTGAAAAGAAAGAGTATTTCGATTCAGAGGGAGTTTTGGGTGAAAAAATTAAGCAACTGGCTAAGTGGATCAGAGAAAGTCATTACTGCATCATGTTCACTGGAGCAGGGGTAAGCACAAGCACAGGAATCCCAGATTTTCGAAGTGGAGTTAATACTGTGCTGCCCACTGGACCAGGAATCTGGGAGCGTAAGGCCAAAGGAGTTCAGTTGCCATCCCAGAAGAAGAAGATTCAGTCTGTTCTCCAAGCTTTCCCATCACTATCCCAATGTCCATCGTTAAGCTGCAAGAGGAAGGCCTGGTTAAATTTGTTGTTAGCCAGAACACGGATGGCCTGCACCGGAGGTCTGGGTTAGATCCAGATTTCTTGGCTGAGCTTCATGGGAATACTAACATGGAAAAGTGCCTAAAATGTGGAATAAAGTACATGAGGGATTTCAGAACTCGCTCTTCTCGTAAAGTCCACGATCACCTCACAGGACGCCGTTGTGATGATCAGCAGTGTGGGGGACCTTTAGTAGATTCCATTATCAATTTTAATGAAGATCTGCCACAAGATGAGCTAGATAAGGCATGTGAAAGGGCAAGGCTGGCTGACCTCTGCATTGTTTTGGGGTCAAGCCTAAGAGTTTACCCTGCAGCTGACATACCTGGGGAAATGATCAAGAGGGGTGCAAAGGTTGTGATTGTTAATCTTCAAAAAACACCACTGAGCAGAAAGTGTGCTATGGAAGTTCATTCTAGGATTGATAGTCTGATTGCAGGATTAATGAAGCGACTGGGTTTTGAAATTCCTCCATTCAAGTTGAAACGCTGCATTGCCATACGTGTGACATCAGATTCTCTCACTATTCAAGGACTTGACCCTTCCACAAAAAAGAACCCTTACTCCTTCATTAAAGATATAACACTTGAAGTACCAGCTGTTGGACTCAAAACTGTGTTAATTAAAGAGCCCTTTGTTGCCAAGATCCCATCCCATGTAGTCCCATCAGAGGAAGTCCCTCTAACAGCAAATTTGACCTTAGCCTTAAAGGGACATTATGGTGAACCAGAAATCAAAATAAATCACATTATCACTGACACACAACGCACAGTCTTAATGCTCCAATATGATTTTGCTAAAGCTGAATGGCAGATTGAGACATACTGTAAGAGCAAATCGAAAGGCATTGATCAGCAGATGGATGGGCATCTACCTCACCAAGTGGACAACAGGCCCACTAGTTCAAAATTGTTGCGTCAATATAAGACCAGTAAAGCTCATGGCCAAATAGTTAAGGGCTATTATTAAATTTCACTTACCTACCAAAGAACTAAGGCTAGAACTGACCTTGTTTTGATGGAAACCTCACTCTTTTTATGTTATTTCTTATATTGCTTCTTGAGACAAGTTTGGCAGGCCAGTTAAGTTTATTTAGACCCCTACCCAAGAGACAGTCTCAATTTGACAGCCTAATCTTCATAAACCTTCTGCATTTAAAGGTCCTCACTGTACCATCCCAAAATGTGCTGCTCCACAACAACAAAATAGTTGGGTTCTAATCGAGTTACCAGTCTCCAAAGGTCCTTCAGAGGACCTCATTAAATCCCTTCTTAGGAGCTTCTCGTTCTGACTCGTAAAATTAATAGCTCACTGAAGAATTTACATGTAGGTGGGTGATGCTTTTCCCAGATAGCTAGCATAAGAACAACATTGTCAACTTAACAGAAACAGTGAGTTGTTGATCAAACCTGGGTCAGTCCTGTATTTCCCACTCATATGGCAGGTCACCAAGCACTTACTTTGCTCTTGTTTCTGTAATGTTGACAGATTATTCTAGTGCCCAAGATCAAAGAAGAAACAAGATTATGAGGAGGTAGTGTGGCCCAGTGGTTAGGACGCTTGCCTTGAGATCTGGAGTTCCCAGGTTCAAGACTCTTTCTGACCACTAATTGAATTTGTTCCTGGTAGTCCCTGGTTCAAGTTCTCACCTGCAACTGTAAATAACCTACTGGTTTGCCTACGGCCAGTTGGGATTCTTAACAGTTGTTGTTGTTGTTGTGTTCTGTCGTTAATTGTGTTTCATTGACCCTGAAAAGCCCCTATGGGGAGTGGTCAATTAAGTTTGTATTGTTGTATTGTATTGTGAACAATTGAAAAAGGCCACAGAGAGTGGACTGAAGGAATATCAACTACAAAGGAAAGAGGCTGTACATGTAGGTTATAGGTTGTTGGTTATACTCTAGTATGTGAGGTTCATTATTTCAAGATCTTGCAAATAAACATGAGCATTATTACCATTATTACAAGCCTTATTACTACTCGCCTGACTAACTGACAAAAGGTGAAAAGTATTAATTTCACCTTTAGTCAGAATCAGACATCTACAGTGTAGTATTTTCAAAAGTCAAGTGCTCTGGGAGATACGATTGTAGGCATATATTGTTGGCTGAAATCTAGGGCAAACAACCATCATTTCAGGTCAATTTTATTGCATTTTAATAAAACCATTTTTTGCTGTACAATGTACGTGTAACTCTGCAAAATCACATTAATAAAAGACACAGTCCCTCTAAAAAAAAGACTTTCCAAATTATATCACTACCTATTTAGTGAGTTCTACTGCCTACTTAACTATTAACTGAAACTCGCTAGCATTGGACATGAAATAAATCTCTCTTTTAACCCTTTCACACCTAATTACAGAAGGGGTTCCCCATTGGCAAGGAAAATAAGTCACAATATTATTACTTATTGTCTGGTCTTGCAATTATCATCCTAAATTTACTGACATACTACCGACAGGTTACCAACACTTTACCGACTGTCGACCAACTGTTGGCTGACAGATGGCCTACAAGCAGTTAACATTTCAGCAAATCGTAAATAAAGCTATGGGCTGACTGCTGGCCAACAGTTGGTGAACTGTCGGCAGCCTATCGGTTGGCGGAGGGGAGATATTCTTCACAATTACTTAAAGTGAAATATGTTAGGGTGAAAAACAAGATACCTATAGTTTTTACACATTTAAGCATTGCGGTCACTGGCTGAATTAAATCATATAAATTATTAATGTTTACCTTCAAGTTTAATTAAAATCATACTCGCAATCCAAATAACAAGAAGAATGACAACACTAAAACAATATTGTATTATAATTGTAGAATGCAACTACACTTCATAAAATTTCTATGTGTGTGCAAAATACTTATTTAACTTCTACCTAAACTTTCAATTCAATATACATGTACTATAAAACTAATTGTCTTTTATCTCTAAGAAACTGATCATGGATGTTGGTAAATTAAGGTTCCCACCAATATATTGAAGTTAAGTTAGAGTTCTTAAGAACAGAGGATGCTTCAAAAAGCCACTGTATAATCTTTATTGTACAATGAGTTCCATACTATAAATCGTTACGACTGGTATTGGTTTTAAATAACATTAAATTTCTGTCTTTCTAAGATCACAATTGCTAGAGGGCAGCAGCAGTCTTATATAGAGTTTATAATAATATTGTTCTTTATTGTTTTAACCCTTTCTCTCATTAAAGAGTTATTATTATCCTGCTGGCAATGTTGTAATGTGGTATAATTATTAATTTCTTCATTTCATAATGATCATATACATCGTTTTGTGTGAGTGCTTAGCTACAGCAATGAGTTTTATTATTTTACTGAAAGAAAACTATTAGGTAAGCTTTAAATAAATTATGTATGTTTAGCTTTTTTGGATTGTCGATAGAGGTCATCTACAATGCTATCTTCTAGCTCCTTGTATCTTCTTGTAAGGGAATTGTAAATATTTGGAGAATTGGCACATGGCTTAGCAACCAAATTGTACTGGGGAGCACTGCTGACCACATGCTTGAAAGTTGCTCCAGTAGATTCTCTTTCCAAGCCATGCTTTGCACGATAAGCACATCCTAAGCAAGCAGAGTTAGCGGTGTCTTTAATGGTGTAGACTGGAGCATTGAAGATGTCTGCTAGTACCTGAAGTATGGCAAGATTAGAGGAGGCACCCCCAGTGGCTAAAATGCGTGTGTTTGGACCTATAAAAACAAGTTTCAAACAGGCAGCAAAAATCACAAATCAAACTTGTTGTGATAATGATAATAGTTATTACATGATCTAGTTTTTATCTGCAACATAAATTATCATAATATGAAAACAGGAAAATTTACTGGGAAATGAATGACCTCTAGTTTCACTACAGGAACTGTTCACCAACTGGTGAATTGCCCGGAAATGAGACTATAATTTCACTGCCCCATAAAGAAGCAGGCTCATAACTGCTTCTGTTGTTGCTCGTGTTAATCAAAATACCCAGTAATTGAATGATACTGTTTTGTTCTTAATAATTATGTGAGGCCCTGTTCCTTTGCAAAAAGGATCTATTGCTAGTATCACTCCCAACATACTGATATCAAAGGTGGTAGTAACAAAGGAAGTATCCAGCATTCTTACCTGCTGTGTAACCTAGTGCTTCTGCATGAGCTCTTTTTGCCATAAATTGTCCTTCAACAAGAGCTCTGATTTCCACATGCTTTGGAAATGACTCCACTCTTTCACCTCTTTCATTAAAGCGGTGGACTCCAACAGCAAATGGTGTTATCTCTGTGACTTCAAAATAGATTCCAATATTTCCACCATTGCCAGGGCTGCTCTCCTTAAGAGCCTTTTCAAACAGCTCCCACGAGCCATCCGCTGAAGAATCCCTTAAAGATTCTCGTGTCAAGGATCCATTTTTAAAGCAAAGAAGAGCCATGTATGCATTTTCTTAAAAAAAATGTAAATACACGACTATAATGTTACTGAAGTTTCTAAAAGATGCATTTGTACAGGCTTTTCGTGCAGCTTTTCGTGAATCAATACCTACCTTCAACTGGATTGACAAATATGTGCCCCTCTAAAGCAGGTTTTGGGGTTTTGAAACACAACATAAGAGTGTCACTTGTGCCAAGACTAACTGCAATATCACCCTCTTCTATCCTCATTCCTGCTAAGGAAGCTGGGTTGTCACCAGTAAATGCAACAACTTTGCAGTCAGGATCAAATCCATACTCCAGTACCATGTATTGTGATATTGGTCCTATCACATCATATGATGGGACAACTTCACCAAGTTTGTCTCTCAGGTCAGGGGCGCATGCCTTTGTTCAAAATCAAAGAAAAGTCAAACTCTTTAGAAAAGAAAGCATGATTGTTGATGTTTAGAGATATTATTTTAAGACCTTACACAATAATTTTATACAAACAGAAATAAATTTTCCAAAATCTGGACCATTTTACCCAAACCACCAGCAAAGTGCTTAGTGATTTGCAAGCCTAAGCGAACGCCAGTCCGACATTAGTTAATGAGCAAGAGGCATTCAAATTTTCAATTTCAATTTTTAAATTCACTTTTGTCACGTTTCCTGCTGCCATGGGTGAATGGCAAATGTCAAAGATAACATATACTACACTCTGGACCATTAATTTTACTATTTTCAATTGTTAAATATGATTGTCATCCATTTGATCTACAAATTTAAACTACCGGTATTTTCTGACACCAAGTAAGATTATAACTAACCTCAAGACATTTGTTTTCCCAAGTATAAGTATGAATATTCATAAGATTCATTCCTGATCCATCACTGAAATCTATGGGTGCATAGTCGGCAATAAAGAGACTGGCAGCAAAGCTGCTGACAAGAGAAATCCTTTCACAGATGCTGAATGCATCACCCTTTTCTTGGTACATTTTGGCAATCTGATTTCCTGTAAAGCGCTCATAAGCCCTAGATCCCGTTATATTGCTCAAATTTTGTGGACCTTGTAGGACATCTTCCAAGGCACGGCATTGGGTTCCTGTGCTAGAGTCCATCCAAATGGGAGAATCAGAAATGGAAAATGAATCCTGTTTGAAAAATCATTTGCAAATATTAGTTGGCCTGACTTGTTTTCTGACAATAATAATATTATTCTTGATTAATTCTACCTTCTCATAGGTAGGTAACTGCTTAAAAGTCTCTATTCTCTTGATTGGATAATACCATCATACCCATGCTAAGGCTTCAATTTAACCTCTCCCCTTTCCAACCCTCTACGATGAATAAAAGTCCAACTAACAGTCTATTGGGGATGGAAGCAAGGTCCAAGCTAGCAAGCTTTCTTTCCAAAAGTCAAATTGGTCACATCCTCAGAGAATAATGATGGAAGAGAAATGCAGAGAAAATGTCCATTCAGTTCAATGCTGCTGAATCAAGAAATCTTAAATTTGGAGGTCAATAAACTTCAATCACTGGCCTTCTTGTGATTACAGACTTTGGTCAAAATTTTGTTCAATCAACAACACTATTTTTTAAGTGGGGTTTTTTGAAACTATGAAATAGTTCAATACATTTTTTGTGTCACTCATACAAGATTAAAAAAAAACCATTAGAGACATTGCATACCCATTATAAATTGCTGTATTGATTGGCTTCATAGAAAATGGATTTATTAACCTTTGAGAAGGGACAAGATGACAGTGCATAAGGAGGACACATGCACTTACACAGTGAATAGACAATGATCACAATAGTAATTAAATGAGCAAAGAAAACAAAGAAGCTGATTTTAAAGTTCAATGTGACCCAGTATTCTAAGTTTTTTTTTCCTTCTGGCTAATTGCATATAATTAAAAAAGAAGGCATGAGAGAACCTTTCTTCATGGTAATTAAATACCCAAATCAAATTAACCAAACCTTTTAAAGAAGACAACACAGCTTCAATTTGATTTGTAAACTGCTTTTCAGATAACAACACTATTTTGCCATTCTGATGAGGCCCACTCAAATTCCTTTTGATACAGTACCATTCGTTTTGATAACACAATGTAGCATGAAAAAATTGCCACAAAATCTGCATAGTACCTACAACTTTCTGCTTTATCTCAAACAACACAGAAGTAACCCAAAAGTAACAATAGGGAGCTGAAGCATGCACGTTTTTGAGACACGGACGGCATGTGCCAGGACAGTGGTGTCTCCCAGATTTTTATGGTAATCATCTCTAATGGAGGAAAGATACTTAGCAATGTAAAGGTGGAAGTGACAAGACAAGTTAAAAGGGAAAACAGCTCACTTCTGGTTGCCATCTGTGGCTCAAAAACGTCGCATGCTTAAAGAGCCCCTGTGATCAAAAAAACCACTTCCTTTTTTCCTTCAGATTTTGAAAGTGTGTTTGCTTAACACCTGACTGGCAAAATTTTGAGCTTTGATTTTTATCCAAACGCCGTTTACTTTGAGTGTAAGTTTTGGATTTCACGGTCCGCCATTACTCACGTTCAAAACTGACTGATTGGACCTCAGATGGTTGGATCCTGGGAAAAGTGACGTCACAGGCTCACTAACTTAAAATTTCAGCGTGTGAACGCAGCTTATTATATATGCAAAGCGTGAGTTTAAAAGTCTGAAAGCCCAAAACCCCCATGCTGCATATTAATTCTGCGGCGTACACACGTATTGCATTCTTAAACTAGTGAGCCTTTGATGTCATTTTCTCCTCGATCCAGCTCTCTCAAGAACATATTGTTAGTAATGGCGGACCATTAAATAGGAAAATTACAGTTAAAATAAAGAGGTGTCTTTTTGAAATCAAGGCTTAAAACGTGGGTCAATTAGTGTTTTGTTAACATAGTTTTGAAATCCAAAGAAAAATATGAATTGATTTTTTGGTCACAGGGGCACTTTAATTTAAACTCCCTAATTAGCCAGTATCAAAAAATTATACCATAATATTCTTTGTTTGTCTCTCCAAAATTTTGCACAAGCATTGTTTTTATTTTCTCTTGGGACTTACCATGGTCCGAAGAGAAACTAGAAACAATGCTTATGCCAAATTTTGGAGGGACAAACAAAGAGTATTATCGTGGTATTTTTGATATTGGCTAATTTGCGAGGCTATCCTTCTTCAAAAACTTCAAACCCAATGAGATAATGTGTATAGCACTGTAAATGCAAAAACAAGGCAAAATGCCCCACATACCCTGCCAGGGAGGGCCTTGGGTGTTGAGTCAAGTTCAGTTACAACGTAGAACTAGGGGTTGGTAATAGCAAGTTAAGTGCTGCGAGGGGACGAACGAAATACAATTACTTGGTATACCAACAACAAGAAGCTTTATTTGAACAACCATACATTTACAAAAAGTATTGCAAAAGTAAACTATTTACCAAGTAAAACAATTGAAATTTATTTATAAACATTTACCTTCTAAAATAAATATAATTGCTGCCTTGTGCTATCTGTGTTTCTTGGGTAACAATCCAAACCTTTTTGGTGCAAACCCTTTGGAGAACATCCCGATTGATTGTTTTTGGATTCCGATGCCATTTTCAGCAACAAAATCCATTATTCAATGCACCATACTTACTTTAAATGGGATTCTGCTGACCATTTTTCATGGATCTGTGTTGCGTAACCATTTCCATGTGGGTAAGGTAAAAAAGGTAAATTCTGCTACGAGCCTAGAAGGCATGAAGCGACTAGGAGTATTTCTACTCCCCCCTGGATGGGATGCTAGTCCATTGCAGGGTTACCCCCAGCATTAAATGCGCCAGTACCCATTTATACACCGGGGTGGAGAGTCAGGCACCGTGAGAGTAAAGTGTCTTGCCTAAGAACACGTACAACACAATTTATTCCAAATTGCACTCGAAATCACGTGATTACCTATATACCATATCTACCAACTTTAATAAGTGATGGATGGTTTTCACCTAATGTCACAGCTGCCATGTTCTTGCACAGAACAATAGAGGAAATGTCTTTTGGGAGTTTGACTATTGCTTTGTGCACCAACATGGCCATCTAATCACGTGATTGAAAACCATCTATACATGTATTACCTTAAGTTGTTCAAAGAGAGATTTTCCACTTTGCAAATTCTTCAACGTTTCCCTCCCTCCTTTCTTCCAATAAACACTTCCATGCTGTTGTCCAGTTCCAGAGAGACACGCTATAGATTCAAAGTTGAGGCCTTTTTCTTTGAGCCTCTGCAAAATGAGGTCGAATGCCCTTACCCACAACAGGGTAGGGACCGTCACAGTCAAGCCATCGTCGTGTCTGTGCACTCCGCCTTGTGTTTGGAATTCCGGAAGGTCATTGTCAAAATGAACAGAAGCTTCTCCAACCACACTCAAGTGGCTATCGATTACTAGTGCTTTCAACTGCTGCGTACTCAGATCAAATCCTAAGAATAAGGGAGTAGCCATTTCCAACCGTTGTTGATGGAAAGATTCGGCGCATCTTCGTCAAAGCTCGTGAATCAATCGTGTGTGATCGTGTGTGAACGAACTATTGAGCATGCGCATAATTCCTCATAACCGCGTGCAGTTTGCGCGAGTCCATCTTGTCAGTGTTCAGATCGAAGGTTTTGGTGAAACGTTCCTCGTTCTCCATCGATTTTGAACGGTTTTCGGCCGCATTTCAGCGATGCCCACCAAGTTATTCGTAGGAAATGTCTCAGAGTCCTGCACAGAGGACGACTTAAAGCAAGCTTTTGAAAAATACGGCCCTATTGTGGAGCATGCGATAAAAAGAAATTATGCATTTGTTCATTTCGAGAAGAAAGAAGACGCCGAAACAGCAATCAAAGAGCTCCACGAATCGGAATTGAAAGGCAATGTCATAAGAGTATTACTCTCAACAACTCCACACAAGACTGGAAGAGGTGGTGGAGGTGGTGGAGGTGGTGGAAGAGGACCTCCGTTCGGCAGGGACCGCGACAGACAAGGATATTCACGCGGTCCTCCGCGAAGAGGTTACGAACGCGGGTACGGTCCAGACGGAGGAAGCCGTTATCATCCATATGACCAACGCGATTACTATCGAGCACCACCATATCCTCCTCCGTATAACAGTCGAGGATCAGGCAGCTCTGGTTATGGGTATTATAGTTCGTACGAGAGTGACTATAGTTCAAGAGATTATTATCCCGCTCGAAGCTATCCATCACAGTATGACGACAGGGGATATGGCAGTGCAAGAGCAGTAACTTATCCTGATGTGAAGCGGCAGTGGGAACGCTGATATACATTCGCGACATTTTTTATGGTGGACATTTTTGATGAGAAGAACTTTACTTGAAGGCATCACTTAAATGCATTGTATTTTAGTTTGTTTACATATTGAGCTTACTGAGAAGTAACATAACTGGTATCCTAACTATTAAATGTGCTCGACCTAATTCAGTTGAGGTTATACTTTAACTTTGATGAAGTATTCCGTCAGTTTATCGATTTCATTCATATTAACAGCAATATGGCACTGTCCAGTTTTCAAATAGGCATCAAAAGAAGGCCATTCATCTGCTTATACACAGTTGAGCATGTTTCTTGAGTTTGATGGTGTGAAGAGTTCTATAGTAGTACACTCATTCCAAGCTCAAGTTTTACCCATCAACAAAACAAAAAGATCTCATCTCAAGAACTGTTTGTTTAAATCATAACATAGCATCTTACAACCTCTTCATGTTTCCTCTAAATGTTTGTTTCTCTTTAAGGGCAGTCTAATTTTTTAATGTGTTGTATCCAGCAAGGGCTATGACTACCATTTGTTCACATATTACCTAGATATCTCTTAGATTAAAGGTTGAATGTAAAGAAAATATTGTTATGTTTCTGCTGCTTTCCTATCGTAATAATTTATGACAAATCCATTTTCAATTGCATGGTGTAAAACTAAAGTTATTTTGTTAGTCACAACAGATACAAACAATCAAATGAGCCAAACAAAATTTTGATTAAATACATGCCGTTGGCACTAAGCACAGGAAAGCAATGCGAAAAGTGACCTCTGATAGTTCAAAGATGGTGTGGAAGATTTTAGGGCTACCAGTAAGTTGCAGATACAAAAATTTTGACGCTTGATTGAAAAACACTATTGAATGCCCATGCTTCTGACATAGATGGCTTCGAGTCATTATCTTTCCAATACTGACATTTTTTTTATTAAATGTAACCTCGACTGATGGTTGTTCGGGTAGAGATTACCGGTATCATCAGAAATGGCTGGGGTAGTACATGGACCAGTAACTTTTGTTTCATACTTTTTTTGTCAATAAAGCATGGTATTCTTTTTACAGTCCTGTTTGTCAGACGTGCCGTAACCAAACAACTGCAATGCCAATGCCTGTATACTGAAGGGTTGGTTGCTAGAATTATCCAGGGGCAACCACTGGAATGATGCTTCATGGCTATCTTTTGTTATACACAAAAATTTGGTTTTATCAACAGAGTTGATAATGTAAATTGACCACCGTACAGGGATTCTAAAAGCTGACGTTTTGAGCGTTAGCTGTTCCTCAGAGCAAATGCAAATCGATTTGCTCTTACACAGGGCTAACGCTCAAAATGTCAGCTTTTAGAATCCCTGTACGGTGGTCAATTTACATTATCAACTCTGTTGATAAAACCAAATTTTTGCATACTACTTCCCCACCGACGCAGCACCACAGTTTCTTTAGAAACCACTCCCTTTATTCATTTATCTTTTGTTATAGTTGGGGGTGGAGGAGAGCTTAGTCCTTCTTTTCCAGCCGGCCAACCAACTGCTGCGCAATACAATACATACTCCAGGGGTTTTTAAGGGAAAGTGACTGAAACCAGAAGCATATGATGGTGAAGCGTGTTTACAACTTGCAACTCTTTTCCTTGGCACAAAGCTGAGGATTTTAGGACCCCAATTTTATGCCCAAATACGGACAAAAATAAGATCGGAGCTTCACACGCAGGAAAATGCACGAGCTATGTTACATCCTAATATGGAAATTTTTAAACTCATAAAATCCTCACTCTGAACCAAAGTTAGATGCGTTAAGTTCATGCACTTCTGCTGAAATACAATCAACAAAAACAACAACAGAACAACAACTACTGTTAAAAATCCCACATCCCATGGCCAGACAGGAGTCCCCTCATCAAGCAACTGGCACTCATAACTCTTATGTAAGTGGAAAAACCTCAGGGCCACAGGGTGGGCAGATGTTGAGACAAACCATCCTGGCTGAAAGAACTTGCACTTCCCAATAACAAACAAAGCTGTGGAAAACATGTGCCTCTAAACCAACTTCCATCCAATACCTGAGTGAAAAGTTCTAGCAAATGTAGGCCGAAAATTATCTCTGTATTTCTGTAGGTCACCAACATATTCCTTTTGTTGTGACAAACCAGAGTGCTGACTACCCTGGAGATAATATTAATAAATTATTGCTTTGAGCATGATAGCTTAGTTGCTTGGCTACAGACGAAAGGATAATAGAAAAATTACAGTCCTTGGCAGGATTCAAACCTATGACCTCTGAAACACTGGTTGGATGCTTCAAGACCTCCTGAGGAACTTGGTCATTGATCTAGGCAATCAAACTTAAACAAATCATGTTTGTTTTGTTAGGCACTCATCGTTGAGCAGTTATAAAAATAAATACAAGGACTTTAATTTTGAATTTTGTCCACGAAAAGTTAACTACAGCTATGCAACTGCTAATACAAACCAACCCTTCCCTCTACCGTCATCACGTTTTAGAACGTTCCCAGAATGCTGCTGTGCCATCAAGATAATTTCAGACATGGTGGATGACAAAATCCCGGAAAGGTTTGAGCTGTTGGGGCAAACGATCGAACAGTTTGTAGAAACCACAAGACAGATAGGAATAATTGTAAGTGACTTTCAACCTGGAAGTCAAGGAGTTCTCAATCAGAAAATGTAAGTGATTCAAAGACGCGTATGTCGTCAACGTACGTTTCTGATAATTTTAACTCAGTTCCTGCAGCTTGATCGACAGAAGTGGATGGATTCACGACCAAGTGAATGATCGACCCTGCGAGACCACAGCTGTAAACTTCAATTCATCTTACAGACTTTTTACCTTTTATTTTGCCAGAAACTCAATGATAGACAACATGAGGGAAATTGAAAAGTGTAAAAGTCATGTTCAAGATGTTGAGGTTCCCTTGGAAGTGTTTGAGTAAGTTCTTTAGCATGTATAGGATCACTTCTATCTTTCGTCTTGACCCGCACTTCAAATATTTTTAACAATCGAATGTGGTTCAGCGTTGTCTGTAATCAACCCATGTTACTGAGACCACACGAGACTTTGGGCAAAATGAGTTTATTGAAGTGTGCTACTATACAGGGCGTAACTAATCGATCGAAATCGATCATCGAAAATGTAATCGATTAATCGATAATACTCGATAATACTCGATATTTGTCGATTGGTTTGTCAATTTAATCGATTGAAATCGATAATCACAATTTGGAGCGATTTCAGAATACCCCCTCACCGAGTAGCCTTAGTGCTCAGATGCTGAGGTCCGTGGTCCGCAGTCTGGCAGGGAATGACTGGTTTCGTGGAAAGCGCTACAGTGGTCCGCAGTCCGAGGTCCCGCAGTGGGCGACTAAGTGTTTGTGGAAGTGCTACCGCGGTCCGAGGTCCCACAGTGGGCGACTAAGTGTTGTTGAAAATGCTACCGCGGTCCGAAGTCGCGGAGTGGGCGGCTAAGTGTTTGTGGAAGTGCTACCGCATTCTGCACTCCTGTAGTGGGTTACTAAGCTTTTGTTGAAAGTGCTACTGCGGTCCGCAGTCCCATAGTGGGCAATGAATGTAAGTGAGAAAATGAAAGGGAAATGACGATTTCAAAAGAGTGCTTAGGCCTTATGACTGAAACGAGTGCTTAGGCTTAATCAGTAAACGAGTGCTATATTCTTCACACGCTCTCAGTAGAATGTGTAGTTAACCGAACCCAAACCCTAACCCTAAGATTTTAAAAGAGTGCTTAGGCCTTATCACTGAAACGGGCGCTTAGGCTTAATCAGTAAACAAGTGCTGTGTTGTTCTTACTATCTCGGTAGGACGTGTAGTTAAGCGAACCGTAAAAGAAAAGGAAAGATTTTAAAAGAGTGCTTAGGCCTAATCACTGAAACGGGTGCTTAGGCTTAATCAGTAAAGCCAGTCAGTGTGGAGATCGTGTAAACAAAATGTTTGACAACTGGTAGTTAATGAGAGAAATTCATGTCATTCACTTTTATTTCGTTTAACAATGCAAAGTGCAACAAACAGGCTAATTGGAAAAGGAATTGGAGTGCACATCCGCGTTTTTAATACGTGAAAGGTAATGGGGATATTTCGAAATTGATCGTAGAAATGGTTAATCGTGACAAATTGGTCATTGTTGAGGTCAAAAAACAGACTTGAAAAATTGAAAAATTGAAAAATGTATCTTAAAAAATGTGATTAAACGGAGAATGTTTCTATTCTGAGGTGATTATTACTTCGAAGGTATTCCCTCATAGGAGCAGTGATGTCGTTGTGCAGGGGTTTAGCTACGGCATTGTCAAATTCCAAATTTGGCCAAGGGTTAGTCACACACATGTAGGGTTAAAAACTCCTCGCAATATTAAGAAATGCTGGCCTGCGTTACATGTTTGGATTGTTACGCATGTAATTATGATTGGTTAAGCATGTAATTATGCTTGAAGATTCCTTCGATAAAGTAGATGTAAGCCTCTTCATTATAGTGAAGCATTTCAATAGCAACGTATTAGACAATGCCGTAAGAATATTGTTTTTTTTCGTCCTAACTGGACCCGCTTTAATTCATGAAGTACATGTCATTGAGATAGATATCCTCGAACATTGATTCTTAAGATAAAAAGTGTCACCTCCTTGCCAAGTCCTGCTAGAACAACGTTACTTGTTTATAGTTTTTGGTGTGCGTAACTCACCTAAAAGGAGAAAGCATGCGTTCTGTTGAACTTTTTTTCGGTTCAAATAATGAACAGTGTCCGATGAAAGTGATTTACGACAAGTTGGTTCGAGTAATTGAAGTAACACTTGATTGAATTTGTATTGCAAGGGAATAAACAAAGAAGGCAGCGCGACTGCCATTGA
>OX421447.1:64491836-64494336 GCA_949126865.1 Montipora capitata | reverse complement strand
TTAAAAAAGTTCCACATTCTATGCTAGCATCAAGAAAAGAAGCTCTCAGTCTGTATATTTTGTAAATAAATTTGACGATTCAAAAAATGAGGTCAAGCTTGAAGGAAAAAGTTCACCTTAAGAAGTAAAGCAGTTTGTGGGACATGCATGTGGTTAACCGTTTACCGGTATTTAATGCCAAATATCACTACAAATCATGCTATTACCTAAACAAAATACAAGGTGCTACATGTACCTTTCAAGCAATATCTTTCTTGCTAATTATTTTTTCTAGAACTTCACAAGCCAAAGTAGGCAAAGTTTGCAAGGCATTAATCTAATGAAGAAGGTGCATATTAAGGCACCACATGTGGAATTCATTCAGTTACTCTTACTGTAATCCAAGTTAGCTCCGCCTTGTTGCACATGCTTCACTCCCTTTTCTCTGTGCACAATTTGGGTGAAAGACTTTGTATGAAAAATTTACTGGAAACTCCTATGCCATACTGTTTAGACATTTCCACAAACTACCACAAGCAAAGTTTTTCTCTTTTGCTGTTTTGCTTTAAACCCTTCTAGTTTTTGAAAGAATGTGGTGTTGGATCATTCTCTATCCACTATAATCTCAAGATAATCATAGAGTATGCTATAGTTTTAATAAATTAAAATTAATTGTTCAAAGCAAAATGTCCATATGGTAACTCTTAAGGATTCTTTTGTTGCTCTACACGTGTTCCATGACATTACATCCACACTGTAATTACAATTATTGGCAAGAACAAAAGTACCAATGCCTGCTATATGGCAGCTCCACAACTTTGAATTCCAGCAATAAATTTCACACTTTCTAAAGGAGGGGGCAGATTTACCGGTACTAAGAACTACATGTATTGCTAGTTATAATTATCAGAAGCATGTGACCTTGAAGCATTTAACTCTGGTTCAGAGCTGGGGTTTTTCTTAGTTTAAAATTTTCCATATCAGGATGTAACATAGCTTGTGCATTTTCCTGCGCGTGCAGCTTCAATCTTATTTTTGTCCATATTTGAAATTGGTGTCCTAAAATCCCCAGCTTTGTGCCAAGGAAAAGAGTTGCAAGTTACACGCTTCAAGGTCATGAGCTGTGACCACATACATAATAAGGCCCTGAACAGCTATATGCCTTGCACACCCTTATGAAGTCTGCATTAAGCTGTGACAATTTAGTGCTAGGTTATTGTAGCTTAGTGAGATCAGTCATTGAGTGTTCTTCTCCTGTCTGGGCAGTGCTACCATCATGCCTAGAGGATTTCTAGGAATCCATACACAAGAAAGCCCTTAAGATAATTTTCAGCAAGACAGAGTAAGCTGATGCCTAGACACACATTAAGTCAGGTGCGTTGCTGCTTGTCAGAGGTTCATCATAAATGCACGGCAGCATCCGCCCCTCATGGAAGTTATCCCCGTCCCCGTGTACCATGAGTGTGAATATTCTTTGTCTTTTTTTCTGAAATCTGAGACCCATACTTGGCCATACTAATAGATAAAAAATAATAATAATAATAGTAATAGTAATAGTAATAGTAATAATTTAATACTTCTATGGTGCAAAATGCATTACAATATATGATCTAATGCGCCTTACAAATACAACTAAATAAATTATAAATATAAAATATAACCATTTAAATCTAAGCTACATTATTCTAAAATTGTATGGTAAAAATATGTATATATGTACATTATTTATATCATATATATTAATTTAAAAGGAAAAAGCAGAAAAATAATACTAACGTCTATAAAAATATAATGTCAAATTTAAGAGAAATAGGCCTGTTTAAAAAGAAAAGTTTTCAGTTCTCTCTTAAAGATGTTCATATTGTCCTCTGCCCTAAGGGAAGGTGGTAAAGTATTCCAAAGCTCTGGTGCGGCCACAGAAAAAGCTCTATCACCAGTTGTTCTTGCAGATCTTATTGCAGGTCAAACTAAAATGTTGCTAGACTAAATGATTTTATTGCCATTAAATATCAACATATTGTGTAACCATGTATGCCTATTTGCTGGCCTACCCAGCAATTCAGCTATTGCTGCAACTGGGTAAAATAAGCATCTATCATTCTATTCTGGTTATTACACACCTAATGGGCATTGCCACAAAAACTTCCTGGTGTCAATAAAGGCAATTGAAATAATTTATTAAATGGGGCTTATTAACAGTATTAATCACTCACTGAAATATTATGTCCCCATTAATTTAACCCTTTGATGTCCAAAGCGGTCGAAACTGGCCAGACTTAGTATTTTACTCTGTCTAACGCCAGAGTATTTTACTCTGTCTAACGCCAGACGATTTTACTCGTCAGTGGGGAACCCCTGGCAGTCAATGGGTTAAGGAACAAATTTATTTCCTTTTAACCCTTTTTCTCCTGCAGCTGCCCCAATTGAGGAGTAAAATCGTCTGGCGTTAAACAGTAAAATCTATATGAGATTTTACTGCCCCATCAGTAAAATACGGTTAATGGAACGTGACCGCACTAAA
>OX421447.1:64459336-64486836 GCA_949126865.1 Montipora capitata | reverse complement strand
TGCTTGGCTTTTTCTCCTCGCTTCGCAGAGGATTATTGGTACACTTGTCTGCAAACGTTTCAGATTTAAATGGAAACATTTTGCCTGAAGTGTTTATGATTGTCTGCGATAAGACAGACGCAGACAGTTTCCGATTGTGTCACAGACCGTTGCAGAAACATGTAATATGGAAACTAGGCTTTAAGACTAGGTTGATTAGTGGTAATGGTGACAGTGAAAAGAAAGGGTTAGGCAATATGCAGTTTGTTGAACTTAAGTGATCAATAAAAAGCCACTTTGCATGTTTTATAAAGTTTAGAATCATGGAGGCCAAAAAGATTGAATTGTGCCAATGAAACCAGAGGAATATTGCTTTGAAAGAAAGTTGACCTATAGAGTTTGATGAAATAAGCAAAATTATAAAAGACGATGGAAATTTTATTAACAACAGTTGTAAAAAAAGTGAGAGTTATCATGTACTGTTTTCCTAGATAAAAGTTCAATAATTGAATTTCCAATACATACATTGTATTTGAGAATGATAAAGATGCATGCAGAGTATATATTTAATTACGTAATCGTCAGATCATCGGTAAAGATGTTCACACAGAGTAAATAGTCAGCTATAAAGATATGAACAACGTGAAAATTCGCAACAATTAGAACATGGTTAAAATAGTTGAAAGCTAAGAGCTTCTTTTAAATTTAACGAAGGCTCAAAATCATATGAAAAGTTCTTTAGCCATGAAGATTACCTAAAAGTTGTAAACCAACCAGAAATTGTGAGTGTAGGGATGTTAACGCACGTGATCACGAAAAAGAAAGCATGCAGTTTGGCTTCACAATACTTATCACAAATCCAATTTGTAAGTCAAGTTGGAGAAACTCACTTGAAAATGTGCTCTGAAGACCAAAATTTCATAATTGAGACCAGTCTTTGGTACAACAACTTTCGATCACGAAGATGGTAGAACCGATGGGGTTGAAGTCCGAAGCTTATGCAACCATCGGCAATGATTGGCCAAAAATCTGCTTGGCTACACACATTATATCAGTGACGCATGGAGGACTTCTACTAAGCCCTCGTGGAATACTGGGAAAGCTTTTATGATAATTTTACATGACCACTGCATAGTCATTGAAATAAACCGCTGACTTCTGAAAACATGGCGGCAGCGGCGACAGCTCTGGGCGGCTTGTCTTTTTTTCACAAAAGATTTCACAGTTTCTTAGGATAATCACATTTGTGTTCTCAAGCGAACATGGATGACTATGGCGAAGATGTTGGCTGGGATGAAGCGGCTGTAAGTCTATAATTACCTTTTCAATATCTTTAATTACAGGCTCGACCAATCGTCTTTTCTATAAATTTGCACCAGTTAAGTCCTTCAGACGAGAAAAGAGACAATGAAGTGGTTATCCAAGAGTGCATGCAGAATTTTGCTTCAAGAGACTTCATCATGGAGCCGGACATTTTCAACAACGTAAGGAGGTCAGTACCGTACCTTTTTTCCTCTAGATCTAAGACACTGATACCAGTACATGTACGTTAGGGAAGATACATGTATCTGTTTACAAACATTGTTTGTTATTCAAATCTGCTAACCACAGGGAAAAGAGACCCTTTGTTTCGACAGCCAATGAGGCTCTGGCCCCGGTTGTTCAAAAGCCGATTAACGCAAATCTCAGATTAAAAATTAACCAAGGAGTTTTATTTCTCTACTCCCAACTGTTGTTCAACGGTGATACTGGGCAAAACTTTACATTAGAAGAAGTCAATCTTGAAATACAAGAAGAAGCAAAAGAAACTTTCACCCAAAAGTTGAAAAGATGAAACGAAAGTTTACGCTAATCCTGGATTAAGTTAATCAGCTTTCGAACAACCGGGCCCTGGTTGGCACATTAATGACAATTGGTGACGTCAACGATATCTTCGCTATACAATAACGAAAGCTGGAAAGATCATTGCAGTAACTAGTTGAACAACGTAAGCAGTGATCTTCCCAGCTCTCGTTTCATTCTAAAACTTATCGTAATTATTTTGATATGTCATAAAATTAGCTATGATGAGGACCAATGACATTGATAAGAAATATATTGCCATACAAAGTAGTGATTGTAAGTAATTGAGAGAGCATGCTAATTGTACCTTTTGCAAAGACACTCAATTCACCTTTTCTGGTCATGCGACAAGACATCATCCTTTCGGTACGATGTAATAGAATGGTCGAGGAAGGCTTGTTTAGTACCAGAAGACTTTTCTATGACTAACACCACCGTCTTAGGTGTGAGGTTGGATACTTCAAGGTTTGCAGTTCAAATAAACTACTGCTTCCATTTAGTGCAATATTGTTTATGGGTTGCCAATATAAAACAAAATCTACCCTGTCTTTTGCAATACCTCCTTTTTCTGAATTCAAAGTGTGACATTGAATTAAACAGTAACTGTTGGAATGCCAAAAAGGGGAAACCTCTTGTAGACTATAATGTTTATAATTTTGTAATTTAATTACATGTATCTTTATTTTTAGCATGCCTCCCTTCACCTGTTTTACTACTTAACAGTGCTGGAAATAATTTTTCTTTATTCACAGGACATTTGTCCTTTCAAATCTTCCTTTTGGTTGGACATTTGACAAATTGGACCGGACATAATTTATTGACTGACAACACCTTGAAGAAGATAACTCAAGATGTGCTAGTGAGATGTTCAGTCATCGCTTCTGATCATCGCGTCTGATCATATTATGAAATTGACGGGATATTTTCAAAATTTGGCCGGACAATGTTTGATGACCGACTGTTGTTTCCAGCACTGACTTAATCCTAAGCCCTCTATTTCCTGGACAAATCTTAAGATTTATTGTACAGCATGAGGCCTAATTTCTTTTTTTTCTATGTCATATTAAGATTAGTCTTGAGTGAATAGTTTGTGTAGTGGTGGGGGTTATTGTTAATGTTAATTATTAATAAGGAAAGGGAAAAAATGGAGAGAGCAGGGATGGCTCAAAGATAAAAGCACTTGTCTCCTATTAATATGGACAGGATTTATATCCTACTTGTTGCTATAAGTTGGCTGAGTTTGCACTGGTTATAGACACCTGAAAAATTCAGATGACTCCAAGGTGGTCATTTCCCTCTTTGGTCTATAGCCCACATTTCAAATACATGTATACACTGTATACATTTCTTTCATCATGCCCTTTCTTGGGAACACATGAGCCCAACAAATTGACCTGCTCAGAACCATTTGTCTTCATAGTTCAGTTGGTAGAATAGCATTGCAGAGGTCATGAGTGTGAATCCCTTTGAGTCACCTGAATTTTTCAGGTGTCTACAGGTATAAGAGACAATTGCTTAATAAGGTAAGTGCAAGATCATTTCTTTCCTTCTTGAGTAATGTACCGGTATTAGACTTCATTTTCCACTATAAAGGAGCAACAAACTGGAGAGTGTAAACTGCAGGTTGCAGGTCACTGTTTCACCATAGCTAAAACTACCCAAAACTTTACTAATGCTAACATTAGGCTTAAAAAAATAATGTTTAAGCCTAAGGTTAGCATTTTTGTAAGGATTTGGGTTGTTTCACTTATAGCAAAACAATGACTTGCAACACTAACCTGCACTTTACACCCTCCGGCAACAATGAACAAATGTCTTACGTGCAAGTTTACTTTCTTATTCTCAACACCAAGCTTCAAAATAAGGGGTGGGCAAGTATGACTTAAAGAGAAACTTGTGTTTGTAAACAGTATTTTTGAGCACTGAACATTGTATACACCTGTCTTTTTGTATGGATAATAGTTGGTTGCTCTGTCGAATATTTTATGTGGCTCCTCTGCTACGTACAAAATAAAGTTACTGGGGTAACCCAAGTTACTGTAATGACATACATGTAACATAAAGAGAAAACAAGTAAACAAACAGGAAAAACAAAAGCAAGCAAAACTAACAATGTTACTTGTATAAATTGGACTACCTTCCTCTTGAAAATAAAGGGATTTGAAAATTCTTTGTTTTGCTTTGTATAATTTTTGTACTACATATTTCATTAATACCTTAGGTATTACCAAGCAGGAGGTATCCATGAAGAATTGGTTAAGTTGTTATCAGATAATTATACAGGAATTGCACAAAGTACAAACCTCCTGGCCAACTGGTTGATTGTGACAGGTAATATTGATTTCTGGAGTCAACAAAACCTTATTCCAACCACATTAAACAGATTCCTGTTTTTCTTGCTATGTTGGTTCTGTTTATGTCTGAAAATAATTAAGTTTCCATCTTTCAAGATTCTGTACAAACGCTTGCGTTGTTTCAAATTACACTGTATAGATTAAATTAGATTTTTGCCTTCTTCAAGATTGATGATAAATAGTTACTGTAGATCCTACATACCTTGTAATAGTACTTCTGTTCCAAGACATTAGCCCATTGACTCTTGAACCGCCCCAATTGACGAGTAAAATCGTCTGGCGATAGCCAAAGTAAAATCTATTATTAATGAGTATTCCTACCAGTAGTCAGTGGGTTAAAATAATAATTACACAATGTACTGTTGGAAAAGAGAGCGATGTATAGTCCTTTGCTTCCACTATGACCACTCCTTCTGATCAAGTTCAGTACAATACAACAAACTTTATTTACTGCTGTTGCGGTAATAACCTGTGGTGTTGGTTTGCAATTGGTGGCGTTTTGTACTCTTGCTGATATGTCCCTCACAAGGAATATTTTTGTAAGGAGCATTCACAGTGTTAGTGTATTTAAATGAAAAATGTGCTGATAATAATGTTATTCTTCAATAATAACAATAAAATTTTATATTGTTACATCTTCATTAAGATCATATTTTTTTCAGGGGCTAAAGTAGCAGAAGTTGAACAAATGGTGGAAAACCATCTTGAAACCCTCATCATTAAACACTTCGACCCAAAGAAAGCTGATTCAATCTTCTCTGCTGAGGGAGAGGTAATGGGACATTAATCAATCATCAAGCGGAATTTTAAGCTTTGAACATTTTTAAATTGTACATTTGCATTAATTAAGTGATGCTTCTCATTTTAACCCATTGACCCCTGGGAGTGAGACTTAACAGATTTTACTCTGTCTAACCCCAGACAATTTTATTCGTCAACTGGGGGTGACCTAGGGCGTTTGAAGTGTCAAAGGGTTAAGAAAAAAATTAATGATAAATTTTTGTCTTTCAGTGTGGTAGTGCAAAATAAGCCAATTATGAATACTGGTAATTATATTTCTCACACACCACCAGGAGCCATGCCAAGCCGAACCACTCAGCCTGACCTTTATGAACATAAGAACACAATTGTCTTACAATGACACAAAAAAGTGGCTAGAGAAAAAGTTCACCTCGACTTAACGCATTCTACACGTACAAGTACTTCGCGGGTGGGTGGGTGGCTGCATGTCAGGCAATGGCAAATGGCAAAACAAAAACTGAAACCTTACACAAGCCACATGACCTGATTTCAACCCCCCGCACACCTGTACCCAGACTTCCAGCTGTGTGTCAGAAAAGTGTTTTCTGCTTCTTTCGTTCCTCAGCCAGCAGAAAACCACACTTCTCACACACCCCCGGGAGCCATGCCAAGCTGAACCACACAATTGTACAATGCATAGAGCGCAGACTATAGGAAAAATCAACTTATAACATACTTTCTACTCGCACAAAAAACTTTTTCGACAGCAAATTAAAGTGGACATGTAATCATGATTATGATAGAAATAGAGTTCCTTGACTGTCTAGTAACTAAACACGAGAAGACAAGCTGTTGGCACAAACAACATAGAATCAAAGGAAATGTCAATGTCAATCCTTAATTAACATTGAACAAGTAGAAGCATGTCTAAGGACTCGTTCCTTATGTCCATCCTAAATTGACTTAGTTTGTAACAAGTAGAAGCGAGTCTAAAAACTCCTTTGCGTAATTGTTCAGAGCCTTCTCATTTCTCCAACCTCCATGTCTCTGGAAGAGTCTGTCTGGCACACCAAAAGCTGCTGCCGCAGAAGCTCCTCCTGAATGCAGGCTATGGATTCCAAACATAGTGGAGTACAGACCTTCCTTGACAAGCTCCTTCTTGATCAGCTCCTTTGCCTCTTTATTTTATTTTATATATTTTATTTTAATCACTTTCACCACAACAGAGAAACAGGCTGTGGTGGGGGTCGCACAACAGAGGGAGGCTCCAAATTAAGTGCGCCCTTTTACCCTCCCAACCATGATATAGCACAGAAGACAGACCACAACACCGGGTACTACATGCCCTACTCTTTGCGACAAGTTTGTGGGTTCTTTTACGTCCCACAGGATTATGAACATTGAAGGGTTGTGAGATGGGGCCTACAGTTTATCGTCCTTATCCAAGAAGACTAGAGAGTCTAACCATTTGCAGATGTAATTACAAAGGCAGCACTTTCTCCTCAGTTATTTAAAGACCCTGAGTGTTGGTCCAGCCGGAGTTGAACTCACGACCTCCCGCGTGACAGCCCGGTGCTCAACCAACTGAGCCACCGGTGCGTGTCTTTCCGCAGATGAACTCCTCTCTTGGTATGCAACATGTGTTGAAAGGGATTAATGGCTTATGGGGTTGGTTAGGGACATATTTTCACTGTGGGTGGGTTGGGTGGCTTAAACTTGTAGGGGACCTCATGTCCTTTTGTTCTGTCCACCTAGTATTGATACTGAATCTGTAAATAAATAAATAAATAAATAAATAAATAAATCTGCCAGCAACCAAGCAGCATCGTGATGACTGGCCCACGGCTTCCAGGATTTATAAGTGCACAGATAAGTCGCAACTGTTGTAGCAGCTCTATCACGAGCCAATACAGCTGGTAATGCCTTTGCTTGCTGTCGCAATTATTCCGGATGGTCAAAACGATCTGCATGTATTGATATTCAGCTGGGAAGATGACCTCCTCCACCATGGGTTGTACAGCTGTAACAATGATAAATGCCATAAGAGCAGGAACAAATCCAGTAAGCACACATACCAGAAAAGAGGAGTACATCCACATACATGTACAAACACTAAGACTTAGGTCCATAACAGAAGGATTAAGGAAGCCAGAACAGCTGAGAGCCCATAACAGGCGTTAGGAGCCAAAACAGCTAATAGGCCCATAACAGCTGGGTAAAAGCAAAGAGGTGCCCATAACAAGCTTGGAACTCAAACAATAGCAGACATGGTGACGTGCATGGCACCAGCCATCAAGGTCATGATTGGATTGCCAAGGTATCACCAGCAGCTGTGTCTTGGTAGCTAGATTAATGTGTAACATAAGGCAGCAAGCAAGCCTCTAAGTCCCAACATGGGAGCCACAGAAGCAGACTGAGCTGAAGTGCCAGTTGACCAAAAGGTGGCACACAGCTGACACAGCTGGCAGCTGCTCCTGGAATAAAGATGCCCTGGTAAGGTTGGATCCTAAGGGAGTTTATTACAAACCCCCTCCACGTACCACGCTTGGTAATAAGCAGGGGCCACCAGGGTGCAGAGTGCCATTCCGGGACATCCTCCCCTCCATCTGACATGTGGCGCAAAACATGAGGAGCCAGGTATGGAGGAGGAAACAGCCAATTGTAATCCCCTGCACATGAGACAGTGAAGGCATCAACAGCTTCACAACCAGGGTTGAGGAATGTGCTACAAAACCTGTCCAACTGCTTAGTCTTCACACTTGCAAACCGGTCGACTGTGTGAGGACCCAAACACTTGTCCAAGTAAGCAAAACAGGAAGGATCGAGCTTATAGTCATTTGAATCTTCAATCCGCGACAGCTCGTCAGCAACTCTATTCAAATCCCTGCTGATCCATCCCTTGGTTAGACGAAATGTTAAACTCCCTGCACAGCCTATAGATATTAACTGCCTCATTGTGAAGGTCGAGTTTGCGGCTGCCTATTAACAGAATGATCTTACTGTTCTTGCTGTTGGTTCTGTGAAGAACCTCCTTGCCTCTTAGCAGGGGAGCAAAAGACTTCAGAACTAGATGAGTTGCCAGCAGTTCCTGGAAGGTGGACTCTTGTTACTCTCATCGACTGACCAACTTCCTACTGCCACTTGTCCCCCAACCTGAACAGCAAATCTGCCCCAACCAGAATCACTAGCATCTGAGTAAGTCAAAACGTCTGGCCTCGGACTAGGAGACCAAATCGGATAGGCTGTATTACCACAATTCTTTTCCCAGAAAACAACCTCACCTTGAGCATCTGCAGATGCTGTCCTACGAAGCAGCTTGTAGGATGTCCTGGTATAAGCTTCTAGTCCAAAGGCGTACCACTGGACCCAGCACCAAACTCATGGAAGCCAGGAGTCCTGTAAACCGGGCTGCCGTGCATGCAGGTACTACAAAGTTGTGAGCTATAACATCCCTAAGCACATGGTGAAAAGCATGTACCCTTCTTTGGGGGACTTGAAAAGTTCCAGCATGTAAATTCAGGACATAACCCAACAGCTCCCCGGATTGGACTGGCACCCATTGACTCTTCACATCATTGGCCACAAAACCGCTACACCACACAACTGCTCGCACCATGTCCGAAACCCGCTGCGCTTCAGAGAAATCATAATCCGTCCCTGCACCATTATCTAGGTAAGTAAATAAACGAATTCCTTGCCTTCTCCAGTGCTTCGTCAGGGCTTTTTGGATCTTTGTAAAGATAAAAGGACCAACTGACACGCATTGCGTAACTCGCATTACTGCGCTCCAGGATAACTCTCCCTGCCGAAGCATGTGGAAAAACTCATTTAGCCTTCGGAACCTTGGAGGAAGCTGCTCTTTTCTTTTCCTCCCTCAACTGTTTGCGGAATAGCAAGCAACCGTATCCCAGCCGTACTTTTGGGCAAGTAAGATGTGCTTGTTCCTTTCCACAAGCAAAATTAATCCTTACCTTCTGTGAGCTTTTTAGTATGGTCCTCGCCGTCATCCGTCGCCAGCTCTTCGTCAATTTTTCCCTAATATTGGTATTGCTTCTTGTTACCCGCGAAGCGAAACTCTGGATCTGCTGCAAAGGGTTTCTGAGCGCTCTGAGATTTCAACCTCGCCATTTCGCTCTGCAAGCGCTTTAATTCTGTAGCATTGGCTTGCTGCTGCTTTAGAAGCTCCTTCGCCCAGTCCGGTGTTCTGAAGAGGCATGGAGAGGTGCAGAACGTGCAAAACTACTCCCACTCGACCCACCACAAGAATTGCGATCAGATGTACAATCATTGCCACTTCGCCTGGAAGAACGATTCGTTGGGCTCTTCATGTAGGCTTCAAGCCGTTTAGCAGCTCTAGATTTCGTATAAAATTATCCTTTGCCATCACAAACGGAAGAAATTGAGAACACATCAAACAAGCGATACGAACAGACTGAAAATTGGAAGAACTAAACACACATATCAGGCACTGGCGGATGGCAAAACAAAAACTGAAACCTTACACAAGCCACATGACCTTAAACCCCCTGCACACCTGTACCTAGACTCCCAGTGGTGTGTGAGAAAAGCATTTTTCGCTTCTTTTGTTCCTCAGCCAGCGGAAAACCACACATAATGATAATGTTGCTGATGATGAGTTCACACGCTTTCTCCTTTCTGGTAGATTTGAAATGACTTGGGAGATTAGAATTGGCTTAAAAATTCATCCTGCCTGTCCTCAGTGATAATCTTAATGTTATGTTTTAATAGACCCCATCATGGTTGGAAGATATGATCGTTCATCAGACATGGAGGTCCATGTTTTATAAGTTGGCTGAACATTATCCAGACTGTCTGATGCTTAACTTCACCATCAAGGTAACAGTTGTACATGTTGTGAACAATAAAAAAAGTGTTATTTATCATTTTTTTAACTAGATGAATATGGACATCCATTTCTTTGTGTGATTGACATAATTTTGAATCATGAGGTAACTGAATGTCTGACAAGTTAAAGTCACATGGCAACCAGGTGTACAAAGACCCAAAGCGTCTTTGAACAGTTACTGTAACTTTGTTAAGAGTACTTTCAATTCCAAACTGGAGTACCTGCAAATTATGAGTACACGTAACTGGATGTACAGTATATTGGACTGTGATCAATCCTACCCCAAACTTTTGTGTTGAGCGGTCGCTTTTGTCAAGGTTTTCTGATCGACTTTATTGTTGTATAGTTATGGTATAGATCAAATTATGTAATTAATCAAGAATATTATCCTTTCAAGTTGTTCATGTTAACAACAGTATAAAACCTTTAGTTCCATATTTTAATGACTGATTAGGGTTGCATGTGAGTATACATGTACATGTGTAACATTGAAAATGCCATAAAACATGTCACAATCATTGTGGTCTGGTGTAACAGTATGTTTTTTGGTCAGCTGATTTCTGATGCAGGGTATCAAGGAGAGATTACAAGTGTGTCAACAGCTTGTCATCAAATTGAAGTGTTTTCCCGTGTGCTCAAGACTTCAGCTTGTTCATTTCTAGAGGAAGGAGAGCAGTCAATTGACAACAACCTACCTGAGTTTTCAGTAAGTCGGCTTAAAGGGGCACTGTCTCGCTTTATTGCTTATTTTTATTTCAAAAATGGGTAGAAATCTAAATTAGTACTGTTGCATGTACAACATTCCTGACAACCTACTGACAAGATATGAACAATATTAATGGCACAAAGAGCTATTCGTACATGACATTGTGTTTTAGCCACTGTCTCCAAACTTGAAAGGTATTTCAAGTTTCATCCCCTCCATCCTTGGCTGCAAACAACAAAAAATAGCTTCAGTGCACTTCAATGGTCGTTGGCAACAAAACCATAGCATCATTTTTTGGTTTTCATTAATGCAAGGACGTCTTTTAGTGTTTTGAAGTTTGGCTAAGATAGTGTGAGACTGCCCCTTTAATGGTTTGCTTTATGAAGCCCACTTCTCTTCATGTGGAAGACTAGTACTGTGCACAGCTCTGGGTGAAATACTGGTATATAAGTCATCTCACAGCCTTGTTATTCTTTGTTTAGAAATTGGTGTGTTATGGACAACACACCTACTTGTATGCACAGTGTTTGTTGAATCATATTGCTCAAAACACAGAGGGAGGAAATAAGCTAACACGACTTAGCCAAGAACTCCAAAAAAGAGCCGTAGAAAGGTATAATAATACAGTAAATAGTGTTCCTAATTGTTGAACTTGAGTAGATTATGTTCATTAAAGGTCACTGAATCAATAATTCAGCTGGGAGGGATCAATATGATCTGACAACAACTTGTGTGGTGACATTCTCAGGAACATAATTGTCTGAACTGAATGGACACAGGGGGCTTTACCTTAATTTCTAGTCACTGCTGCTAGAGTACAGTCTAGTAGCTAGTCAACCTATCCTGTGGTGGCCAACTCATTCTGGTGAATTTGGCTAGTGTGACATTGTGTCTGACGTGCCTATCGGCAGCAACAGTGAGTGTGTAAAATGTTATGTGATACTTTTCTTTCAACTTTTTAATGAGTTAGTGTTTTTTGCCTTTGTAAAAAAGAGAGGTGTTGGACTGACTTGAGTAATTTTTTCTGTTGAGTGACGCTACGATCCTTGACAGTTACGAACGCAATTTTTCTTGATATCTTGAAGTACATGTATGGTGGACAGTGGGCATTAGGCACACCATGATGGTTACCTTCTTTAAGACTTGAGCCCATCATTTAGCCACCTAGGTATCATGAAAACCCAAAGGGTGACATCAGTAACAGGACGGGTACAGCTGTACCACCATTTACTTCATCTACAATCATAACATATCAGCTGGGAATCTAGATCAAGTGGTAAAAAGTCTGCTACGAGCCTATTAGGCCCATCAGGCCAGTGCTTATCTCTGGTTACTGTAGCATGAAGCAACTAGGAGTATTTCTACTCCCCCCTGGATGGGATGCTAGTCCATTGCGGGGTTACCCCCCAGCATTAAATTCGCCGGTACCCATTTATACACCTGGGTGGAGAGAGGCACCGTGAGAGTAAAGTGTCTTGCCCAAGAACACAACACAATGGCCAGGACGCGAACTCGGACTACTCGATCCAGAGTCAAGCACACTAACCATGAGGCCACTGCACCGCCAACTAGATCAAGTGGAACCTTGGGATAGCGATTAAAGCTTTTAGGATGTCATAGGTTCAATTCCAGCTGGACTGACTCTTACAATCTCTAAATTGCAGAGGAGAAGACCGAGGTGCTGCCATTTGTAATCACAACTGCAGATGGTTAGACACTCTAGTCTTCTCAGATAAGAACAATAATTATACCTTAGTTAGGCCCTGTCTGACAACACTTGTTCATAAACTTTGTGGGCCGTTAATAACGCACGCATAGTTTCCAAAGAGTGAGTCACCAAGTTCAAGTGTTCTTGCTGTACCACTTACAATTATATAATAACCCAAGTTATTCTCGCATTTTGATTGGGTCTTGCCTATGATCTATCAGAGGACAGACGCACAATTGACATCACCATCAGCTTTTATGCGAATAAACTTTAATTCTTTATTACCTGTATATAAAACAAATAGATTCCATGTCGCTGTGTGTCTGTTCAGTAATAGATCACAGAAGACGTCAAAATGTGGTAAGAACATCAGTGACCGCGCACCGGTGGCTCAGTTGGTTGAGCACCGGGCTGTCACTCGGGGGGTCGTGAGTTCAACTATGGCCAGACCAACACTCAGGGTCTCTAAATAACTGAGGAGAAAGTGCTGCCTTTTTAATTACATCTGCAAATGGTTAGACTCTCTAGTCTTCTCGGATAAGGACGATAAGCCGGAGTTCCCATCTCACAACCCTTCAATGTTCATAATCCTGTGGGACGTAAAAGAACCCGCACACTTGTCGCAAAGAGTAGGGCATGTAGTTCCCGGTGTTGTGGTCTGTCTTCTGTGGTGTATCATGGTTGGGAGGGTAAATGCTCGGAGATATTAGCTACACCAAGCTACTCTAAAATCCGAGGGTAAATAAAGATGTATGTATATATGTATGTATGTGTATGACACACTCTGCTATCGCTTTGTGTGCCCTTTTTTTGTTCTTACCACATTTTGATGTCATCTGTGATCTATTACTGAACAGATGCACGGCAACATGGAATTTATTTGTTAACTATATTATTAGCCAGTAATGATTTCTTTCAGTGGTCATGAAGTGACTGAGATCACATTATCAATGAATGGAGCTGCAGCATATCCTAGAGCAAACTCTGCTCTCTCGTCCATGCTTGGAAAAAATTCTCTTAACCCAGGGGACATCACTGTGGTGAGTTCATGATTTTGGTTTGCCAAACACAACTGGTTCATATCATGTGAGATTAAAATCTTTTCTAAAGGAAGTTAACTAAGACTTATATTTTATAGATACATGTACATGTAACTTGTTCAACCTGCCTGTCATAGAAGAGTTGATTTAATGGTATTTGGATGTCAAGGCTATTAGTTTTTGTTAACCAGATACATAATATAGTCAAGTGATATCCATTGGATCTATACCCTGTACATGTGAACATTCTTTTCTTGACTCTTCAGCTATACAAGTTGTACAGTAGTTCACAGCCACCACCATGTGCTATTATCAGAGTACCACAATTTTTAGGTAGGTTCCAATTCAGCCATTGCATTTTTAAAAATACACCAGTGCTGGTGACACTTGTTGATATCAGGGTACTGTCCAGACTGTTTGATTCATAAAACTTGAAACTTTTCTTTTAAGTCATAGATTGCGATCAAACATGCTAAATGAATACCTTCTAGCACCGACAACTTCTCTTTGGACGTGTTTTAAGTCGTCATTTGCAGATTTCCTTATAAATTACCCTGTGATGTTTTTGTTATGTAAAACATTGTGCTTCATTTATTACAGAGTAAGTCTTGACTTATACATTTATTTTTGTTGAGCACTGTGCCCTGTGCAGCTAATTTAATTAATTTATGATAAATATATTAATAGATTATTAATTTAAATCGCCTAGGGTAAGACTCTGATTCTTTTTTCTGATGTCCAATTATCTTCGACATACAGTACAGCAGCAGTTGACCGATTATGATAATCAATAAATAAAGAATGCCTTGTGCTTCTTTTTAAATGTACTGTAATTATGGCACTTTTTAGAACTCCTTTTGGAATCATTGTTCAAACCTGGTCAGCATTTAAATCCAGAGCACAAGTTCAAATATGTTTACTTGCTGGCTTATGCAGCATCAGTACATGAAACCTGGATCGAGGTAAGCTTATTTATTACCTAAAAGACTGCCAAAATGGGGAAGTTCGGTTTCAAAGGGACTTGTTTTTTTTAAAAGGGTAGTTTTGATATATATTATTTGGCTCTTTTCTCTTTTTGGCCACCTTCCTTTATTAGCATTACTGGTTATCACAGTGTAATGTATTATTAAACAATACTGATAAGGTCAACCATCAACTTACTAGAGTGGTTTTCAATTGAGTGTCGAAAGTAATTAGTGAATTACTTTGGTTTAGAGCAGTTTTCAATTGAGTGTTGTAAAACCAAAACCAAAGTAATTACGTTGGCCAATCAAAAAGGTCGGAGACAAGCCAGTAAACCAATCAAGACTCGAAGTAATTACACGTAGCCGACACAAAGCACGGGAAAATGTGCACGCGCGAGCCACGATTGGTTTTGGTTTTGGTTTCACTTCTGATTGGTTGAAAAAATCGCACGAGAACTTTGAACCAATCACTGAGTGAAGTAATCATAAACCAAAGTAATTCACCTGGGTATTACTTTCTACACTCAATTGAAAACCACTCTATGATTACTTCACTCAGTGATTGGTTCAAAGTTCTTGTGCCATTTTTTTCAACCAATCAGAAGTGAAACCAAAACCAATCGTGGCTCACACGTGCAAATTTTCCTGCACTTTGTGTCGGCTACTTGTAATTACTTAGAGTTTTGATTGGTTTACTGGATTTTCTCCGACCTTTTTGATTGGCCGAAGTAATTACTTTGGTTTTGGTTTTAGGACACTCAATTGAAAACTGCTCTAAACCAAAGTAATTCACTAATTACTTTCGACACTCAATTGTTAGACAGCGTGAAATGCTGAGTATGGCTGGTTCAGGCCGGCTTGGGAGTCAAAGGGTTAAATAGTGTGGAAAGCAAGATTTTATGGCCAAATATAGTAAAGTGGACAGGGAAATTCGCCCTGTCATCCCTCACTTTCTTGAGGCCTGAAAGAGGCTAACAGAAGATTTTACACTACAGTGTACATTGTTTATGGCATAAAATAACTTATTGGAGTTTTCCCTTTGTTTGTTTGTTTGTTTGTTTGTTTTTGTAGAATGAGCGTGCAACACTCAATAAAGATGAGCTTAAAACAACCTCTCAGGCTTTAGACAAAATACACATGCTATGTGTGCAGGAAACCAAGAAAGGTTCTCAATTGCTGGCTGAAGTGGGTGTCCTGTTCCAGTGTATAAGGTACAATACCATGAGGAGCATCCATTGTCACACAGACCATCTCTATATATTTTTTGAGAGCCCATACTTCACAAGTGTCACAAGTCATGCACAAAAATTGAATTTATATCAAAGAAGAGAGAGAATATTTGTTCCTTAATTCTCCTATTGCAGGACTTGAAGTTGGCCCTGCTTAATCAAATTTCACTTTATTTTGTTCAGATTTCCTGTAGTAGCCATGGGTTTGCTTAAATGGGTTGACTTCACAGTCTCGGACCCATCTTTCTTTAAACTTCTCACGGACTCAACACCAGTCCACTTGGCTTTACTGGATGAGGTGAGTTGCAGCAGTAATGAGTATTTCTTTGGGCATACAAAATCTACTTTTTGAGTCATGTCTTTGTGCAACATAAAGAGGGGAATGGAGTGGTGATGGTTATCTGAATTTTTGTTCGAGGGAAGTACCGGTAGGTGTTGAGGGGCAGTTAGACAAGCTAAATGCTTTTCATAACAGGTCCTTTTATCCATTGTCTCCAGTGCCCTATAATTCACCATTTTTTAAAAAGAAAAAAAAGGGACTTGTAGTTCGTAAGTAATAAAAAAGGTGTTTGAATTGAAAAATTAATTCTGTCAACAGAAAACCATCCCACGCTTTAGTGCATAATAGCAAATATGGAACCCGCATAACTAATTCGGGCGAAATCCACTTTACTGATTTCTTCCTAATTCACACCAGTGCATTAATCCTTAAATTTATATTTCTCACTCACTCATTCCAGATAAGTTCCTGTCATCCCCTTCAACACCGCTTGGTGCATAATGTATTGATTCGACTTTTTGAGTCACCAACGCCGTTAGATACTTTAGTTGAGGTAAGCATAAGCCACGATTAGTGTAATCATTATAAAAAGCTATTGGATTCGAATAGGTCGCTTGTGTAATAATTGATCTTTTCTTTCAAAGCGTAACCACTGTCCATTGGGTTTGTTTACTTTATGAATGAAAGAAAGTTTCACCATGACTTAAGCTCCAGTTGATTAAATTTAAGAGTGGCTTGTTCTCTCCTCGGGATCCGGCTCTCCAATCTTAGTCTTTACCATAGCTCTACTGAGATTTCAAGGAAGGGATGGGGCTTAAATCGGATTTTCCTCGAAAACCGTCTTCGCGACAGAAAGGAATTCTAAATTTGTTATTGCGTTTGAAATGCTGTGTGTCCAACTTTCTTAAAACAAATCTTGCTTCTGTTTAGTGGACAATTCAGTTAAAGAGGGATATAAAACGTAGACGGAATTGGGAGCAAGATATGGTAAAAGCACCTAGAGCATTTAGAAATCCATGTTATACCGTTTGAAATCCATAACCTCATGCGGACGTTGTGAACCTACATAACATACTATCTTTCAAACTTTTGCCGCTTTAGATCATGTTACTAAAGAACAGGTGTTCTGGTTTTCCTCGTGTCTATTTCTCTTGGAATTCGAACGAGAGTCAGCCTGGAGCGTGTCACCTGTTTTTGTCTTATCCGGGAAAAGTTTGTCACGTTTTCGCTTCTTTGGCTGTCTTTCTGAACTATACAGCCATATTCTTTTGGGCTTGATTTTCTTTGAACCTTCCCTTCTTGCTGTTGCAGAGGGAACTCTCCTTCTTTAGTGTTTCCACAGTGGAAAGAGGTGAATGTAGATCCGCACATTCTGCGCGAGCACGTGTCATCCAAAGCGAATCCGCCCCCAAAAGTATATCTTGCTGCATCGTTTGATACCGAAGCAATACTTGATAAAACTTTACGGAGGGGCCTCACTTGTTGCTGTTGACTGCTGATTTTCGGAGCATATATAATGATAGACGAGTTACCTTCGAAGTTAGAGTTGGAGGCTGTAAGCTGACAAGCACACACTTTTTCTTCCTTCATTGCCTCTTGGCCAATTACTTTTGCTGTAATTTCAAAGGGTTCTTCGAACTCAGTTACAACTGTAAGACTCCTTTCCGTGTCTTGATGTTTTCCTGCCCCAGTCCTAAGGCATGATGTTTTAAATGCAGCTGCTGTTGGTGTCATTGTTGTTATTTTGTCGTCGTCTGAGGTCGATGGCATAGGAACGAACCTCCTAATTTTGCTTTCAGCCGACGGTGGTAGTGGTAGGTCTGTGTGTAGGGAAGGGTGTCCTGTGAAAAGGGTTGTGTCGTCTCTGTCAACGACCGGGTTCCTTGTAAAATCCCTCTCAGTTAAGTAACATTGTTCCTTTGTTATTCGGAACGAACTCAGAAACGTTTGGAAAGGTTTCTCAATTGCAATTATCCTTTTATTTTCATTGCTACACTTGCTTTCCTTCAGGCGCCGATGACAGCTTTCCGTCATACGACACAAGCTTTTGCCAAATGGCTTTTCGAAATCTGCCTTGTGTGTCCTCCGTTTTCTTAACTTTGAGTCCAATATTCCCAATCTTAATCGAACGTCTCTTCCCTTTTGTGAAAGAAAATCCCAGTAGTTCTCCGAATCAACCAAAAACATTTTCCCTTTGTAGCAAGCGACTTTCTTCCCATTTCCGCGCTCGTGATCCCTTGGGCTATGCGCGGGGCCATTTCTGCGCGATTGAACATCCGTCGTTTTCCCTGCCTTTCCCCTGCTATTGCCTAACGCATTCTTTGCCGTGAACCTCTGCATCAATAAAAATGGGGGATTGAGTGTTTTCTTATCATTGCTTGCCTCTGTGTCTGCATCTTCTGAAACCAAACATTCTCTTTGAGTCGTGGTGTACCTCTCCCTTGCCCCACTCATTTTGTATTGAAAGCGGAACTCATTCTCTGAGTCTGTAGTCTGATTGTGTCCACGTTTCACAAGTGTCTGTACATTGGCGTTTTCTTCCGTCGCAAAGCTTATTTTCGCCTGACATATGTTAGATACAACTTGTTCAGGATCGTAATTTTGAGACGAAAGAACATCCTTCTGCGGTATGTGCTTGTTGTCTTCATCATGCGTTCCATTTCTTTCAAAACCGTGAAATTTAAATGCTTGCAGTTTGTGCAGCAAGCGAATGGCAAGAATGAGTGAAATGCAGATTACGGTTTCTATGGTTGCGTAAATGATGAGGGGTGTCAAGAGCAGGATTTCAATCACGTTCGGAAAAGAATACAGTATTTTTCTTAACAGTGCGACCATCATCCAGGAAGATGTTTTGTTTGCTCAATTATGACGTCATTTGAATGACTGCGCGTAAACAGAAGCGCACGTGCTCTTATTTTTATCATCATTCGTTTGTTGTTTAGATTGCGTAAGTGTCGTTCAAAATCTCACAAACATCAACCCTTCAAAGGCAATTATTTTAGCCAGTAATTCGGCTGTCAATGACAAGGGTGCTTGCAGATATAGATGAGCTACTCCCGGTCTACCCTCCTTATCCCTCCTTATTTATAACCACAAACTGTTTTTCCAAATCCCGTGATGCAATACGTGTTGGGGGTTCTTTACATAAAAACAAGACAAGGTATTTACTTTTGGGACTGTCTCATGCTTCAGTTAGCTGGGTATACATTGTTTTAATGCAAAAAAACTCCCCAAAGTGAACTGTATTATGGGAATTGCGAATGACAGTTTTTGGTACTTGAGTAACTTGTCGCTGTGTAATCTGACGCAAACCAATTGTTGAAATCAAAACCCAGAGCAAACCAAACTTAATCGATTTTCCCAAGGGACAGAGTTTAACCACGTCTATTAGCGGAGTCTCCTCACCGCGCTTACAAGATAAAAATTAATAATTGATGGTACTTTGAATATATTTATAGAGATATTTGCGCCTTATAAGCTCTTAAATTGATGATAATTAATAATACTTCATTGAAAAGTTTGTTTTGGCTTACTGGTTTATTCTTCAGCTCGAATTCAAGAAAACAGTTTTAGACAGAATGATTCATCTACTGAGCAGAGGTTATGTGATGGCTGTTATTAGCTATATAAACAGCTGTCTTGAGAAACAGAACACAGATAACTCGTTGATAAGACACTTTGTTACTGAGGTAATTATGTAAATGTGCTCTTTGGTTTATTTGTTTGTTTTAACCGGTATCCCTCTGGACTGAGTTGGTTAAGGGGCCGATAACATGGGCCGGGTTTTCCCGGTTAGGCTGTTTAGCTCATTTAGCCGGGATCCCGGCGGCCCGCAAATCATATAGCCCACTTTCGATATATTAAAATAACAAAAGCCATCATCTCGAAGCTCTGGGGAATAAATATAAAGATTTGTATGAGTTTATTCCCCAGAGCCTCGAGATGATGCTTTTTGTTTAGGACTGAATTTTAATATATCGAAAGTGGGCTATTGTTGCAGGTGTTTTTTCCCAGAGGCATCCCACGTAGCTGGAATCCTTACATCGCTATCTGGGGATCCCGTCTAGCCGGAATGAGATTCTTACACGTTCTGTTTTTTTTTTTTTTTTTCAATAAAAAGGCGCACTCCGTTATAAGACGCATCATAAACTCTCAATCTTGTTTGTGTCAAGTTTGCATATTGAAAATCACGCCTAAATACTCAGTTATAAGACACATCCTAAACAACAGGAAATTTTGGGACCATGTTCGCTTATATTTCAACTCAATTGTTCAAATTCGCTAATTACAGACATTCAACAAAAACAACAGCGAAATATTGTTCGCCTGAGGCGGGCTCGCCAGCTCACCCCGTGTTCGGCTCCCCAGGCTTAGCGGGCCAGACCGGCTCGTGTAATCTCCCCATGAAATTCGGACTACCATGCGTGAGATCTCAGGCTGGCACCCCTGCCGGACAAACATTCAGGCTCTTAAAATAATATTTGAATGTGTGGTGCTAAATACATGTAATTTCATATATTTTATTGCGGGTTTTTGATCATTCTAAGCGGAAGTGATCATCGCAGTTTGTTAAATAGCCAGGAACAAAATACGAACTTGCAAGAGATCATCTCCGAGATGGCTTGATACTGCTCAGATGGCCGGTAAAGCAAGTGGCGCGTGCAATCGCGCGGTCATGGGTTCGAGCCTCGTTTAAGCCTGGATTTTTTCGTGCTTTTCTTTTCCGACTGTTTTTAAGCCGCACTGCAGGCTCGGGACCACAAAGTAATGGACAAGAGTGCCTTCTAACAAAAAGAGATAACTGAAACTATTTTCTTTCTTATTCGACTACTTGGTTCTTGTTGGACTTAACTCTTATCTCGATGCTTAAAGCGAAAAACTCACTTCATATGAATTGTTTTCCCTTCTCTTACCAGGTCCTTGAAATGATAGCTCCTCCATACTCGCCCGAGTTCATCCAGGTTTTCCTTCCCATCGTTCGTAACGAAGAGATCACAGGTAGACTACGCAATGCTGATCGCACAGATGACGTCTCTTTGTTTTTAGGTGAGCTGAGACAAGGAGTAACAAATTAAGATCACTGGTAATTGTGTCATTTACGTTTTAAATATTATCAGTTCAATTCCTGTTTGTTTTACTGACTTTGTTTATGCACATCTTTTAAAGAACTTAAGATGTTTTTTATGCTATTCCTGAGATGCTAGCCTCTCCATCACCTATAGATGGTTTTCACTTGACCTCACAGCAGCCATTCTCAATTTTCGAATTCCCCATAATACACTTTGTTTGCCCCCAAATTTTGCGTAAACCATTGTTTTCAAATGCTCTTAGGAATATGCAGTGTCCCCAAGAGCATTTGAAAACAATAGTTTATGCAAAATGTGGGGGGCAAACAAAGTGTATTATGGGGAATTCGAAAATAGAGAATGTTGCTGCACAGAACAATAGAGAAAAAAGTCTTTTAGGGAATTTTAGTCTATTATAATGCAAAACATGAACCATAATTTGCTGTTGTTTTGTGCACCAACATAGCCGTCTCATCACGTGACTTAAAACCATCTATATATTCAAACGCAAGAGTGCCGTGGTCTTACATTTTAGAATTTTGTATAGACTCTTGTCACGTTACCAAGTGAACTTAGCTTTTGGACATAAGTTTTGGATTTGTCTTGATCATGAATTATCTTTGAATTTCTTTTCTCTTTTAGCTCATTGTGCTCAACAAACAGGAGTGTAGGAAGTGAAGCAAGGACTACTCTAGAAGGAATACCCTCTCTGGGTTTTTATCCTAGCTGCATGTTTTCCAGGCTCTCTTGTTTTCTTGTCTGAAGAGATATCTCGAGGAGGGAACATGGGTGCTTAGGAGCTCAAAAAAACGTTTCAAGACATAATAAGCAATAATAACAAAAACTATATTTAAGCGTGACTCGGAATACATAGAAAACGTCCTTGGATGAATGGAGACCCCCAAAATGATGCTATTGTTTCATTATCAATCATATAAGCGCACTGAAGGTATTTTTGTTGCCTTTAGCTGAGGATGGAGAGGGGTTGAAACGGATTGAACTCTGAAAGAGTTCTTCGGCTTTTTGGATACGCTGATATAGCCAAAAAACATGCGGCTAGTTCATCCTGGTGAAATTCTTTGGATATCCTCTCCTCGAATTGTCAGCAATGAATAGCCGAGAATGTCAAGTGCCGTAGTAATTGGGGTGACTGTTAATCCAAGCACATCAAACCAAAAAGTGTTGATTTTTCGTGAGAAGGGCAAACTGGAGTGTTTGTGGAAAAACCTCTCAGAGTGGAGCAGAGAGCCAAGACAACCCACATGTGTTGCCGTACCCGGGACACACTTTTGGAGGCCAGTTTTCTCACCACCACGTCAACCTGCTCCCTAAATTAAGATTTGGAACTTATGCGAGTGTGACGATACGAATACATTCGCATTTTTACAGTATTTGCTGTAAAAGAAATGGTGATAATTTGCCAAACTACCTCAGTATTTGGACATGATGTCAACATCAACAGGTTTATGCAAAATCTAAAAAATGTGGATGAAAATTTATCGATGTATTATTTTTTTATAAATTAACAAAATGATTGTGATGTAAATATTTCTAGGTAAATACGTGTATTTAGTCCTTCAACATTAAAGGTTATTAACGGAGAGTTAGGTCTTTACCGGAAAATCTCAAGGTGAGGCCTTGCCGTGGGTGTAAAGTTGTAGCGGAAGCCTCATCCCATTGATGGATGTTCGCATACACTGACTACTGTTTCCTTTGGTTGGCTAACGGAGACTCTTACTGGTCAAACTAGTAGAGCAAAAACCAATAGAACAACAGCAGACCTGGTCAGGTTCAAAGTGAAATGCACACACCGTTTTGCGAAGCCCATGTTGCACGGGAAATAGAAGGGTGAGTCGTCGTAGCGTGGTTATCCGAGAGACCATTCCAGTCCTTACAAAGTTAATTCCTTTCTGTAGCCAAGACGGGGTTAGTTTGTGGTGTAAAAGGTTCAAACTCTAGCCAGAATATTAGCTGCCTTGCTAACTAAAGCCCGGTTTTCACTAGCGACGCAAGCACAAGAGCGCTTATTTCACCGTGAAAACGGGCCTGACACAAGCACAAGCGCACGAGGATCAAAATCTCTCCTTTTCCTTGTGCTTGCGCTTATGCTTGTGTTCGCTTGCGTTGTGTGAAAACGGGACATTCCAATGATGAAAAAGACCCCTTCCAGATTCCACTCGTAGTGCCGCGTTGTAAGAGAGAACATGAATCTAGTGAATCTTTGTTTTGTGTCGTATGCTTGTGCTTGCGTTATGGTTCGTTTTCACTTGACACGGCTCTCTTGCGCATGCGGCCTTTTCGCTTGCGCTTGTCCTTTGCGTCGCTAGTGAAAACCAGGCTTAACTTTTAAAAGTGCGTTGTAATCCCAGAAAGACTTTCAAGGTGAGGTTGCTGCCCCAGGCACAATCGATCTCCAACTGTAACGATCGATGGATGAATAGTGAAGAAGAAGGCGTTTGCTGGGCTGTCATTACGTGTTTTCTCTGTCTGGTGGTGGACAGACATTATTAAGTATTGAAGCTCGCAAGTCACCTGCACCTGGGTGTTGCGAGTGTTAAGTGTAACGTAGTTGTTCTTACTGTTCTTACTGAAAATGCTGTCTAAGTCCTTACGCTTCGTCTGCTAAGCTGTCGTTTGAGTCACAAACCAGGACTACACTCACCCGGACGATCGTACCTCACTTAATTATGATAAATAATAGCGGAGCTCCGCGCGCGCGCGGAGCACCATACTTAAGAAAATATGGTAACCCATCGATGTGAGAAAATTTGGTTTTATAGCCATGACGTCATGAACGTCCGTACGTCCGTCCGCCCCTTCATGTATGCCAATGTGACCAGTACACGTAACCATATCACGGGCTCAAGTTTAGAGCTCATCCAGGAGGCAATACTCCATTTGACACTAACTAGATTACAGCATACATCTTTGATATTGCACATCAATGTTATGGTCAATGACAGAGCGCAAAAACCGCTAGACATGCGCACTAGAATCACACTTGTGTTGCCGCCATTCCATTTTCAAAATGGCGGACGACAAATCAAAATCCACCACGTAATTGTGGAGGCTGTCACGCCGCTGTCTTTCCTCTGAGAAAATTTGCAAAAAGATGATCTCAATCTGCCATCATTCAACGATGCTGCAGAGCCGTCAGGGAAGAGATCGGACCAAAACCAGTTCGCGTAAAGCGATAGAGTTTTTGACCAGCTTCGAAGCTTCATTTGACGTTCGTTGTTTAGAGTTTTGCGTTTCTTAAGGTGGTCGGTTACTCTTTAAGCTCAGAACAGAGATATGTTGGAGGTAAATTGTTTTCGCGAAACATATCAAATATGACTTTTTTTTCGTTGATATGAAAATTTTTGAGAGGTGTTTAAAGGTGGAATTCCGATTTCATACACCAAGAGAGACTTTTTCAAATCGAAGTTTGAAGAGAAGCATGTTTTTTTACCGATAGTGTTCGTCTTCACAGTTGTAACTGGTTTTACACAGAAAAGCGAAGTCCAGTGCCTTATAATTTCACGCCACTCGATATAGTTTGTGAGGTTTTGGGGTCGTAAGTTGTCCTGAAATGCATATAAGGTACATGTATGTTTTTAACTTCGAGTTAATATCTTGTCGACATTGTTCATGCAATACAATGTAAGTTTTCTCGCTTTATAAGCCAAGGCGACAGAGCGGCTGCCTGTTATATTTAAAACAGCGGCAAATATTGACAACAAACCCTGTTATTTTTTTCCCTTTAACAACGTTCATTGCTATGTTTTGTGTAACTAAAAATAAAATATGTCAACTGTCACATCTGACTGCTGGGGGATTGTGTGCTTTTTCAAGTTTATGGGACTCTTTGCAAAGGGCGAGTTAAGTTAATTCAACAAAGTAAGCTGCTTTTTCCATTTAGAGACTGAAAATGTCAGCAAAGGTGCTCTAGTTAAATGTGCAAAGCGCTTTTTTTGGCTTTTGATGCCAGCAAAACAGTTCACCACACTCGAAAATTTTTATTTGAGGGCCACTTGCTACTGGCTCACAAAGACTACAGAATTTGCCACATGGATGAATACATTTCACCAATGAAGGTGAGTGATGGAATAACATTACAATAGTTGCAATAATAATCTGCCCTGAATTGAATTTTCCCTACCCCTCAATATAGATTCTACGCCCCCTTCTTTGTCAGTGCCAAAAATCTGCCAAGAGAACTGAAGCACTAAGTTACACAGAATTAGTCAGACAGGTAGAAAACCCTCAAGGATCAAAGGCAGGAGCTGGATATTAAGCAAAGAAAAAGCGAGAACGAAAACAAAACCTTTCACAAAAAAACATGAAGGTAAGTATTTGGGTTTAGCTCATTACGACAATGACATGCCAATGCCTTTGCAGTACTAACCCCCCCCCCCCCCACCCCTCCCTTCACCAAGACACACACACCACTGACAGCAGTACACTGCTTAGCATTATATTGAGCGCCACAGGCTGTTGGCTGTAATCAGTAACACACTAAACATGTTTCATTTCATATTATTATTTACATGCACAGAACAAACTGCATTGAATGCGATGCACAACCCCATGAATTTCTCAAATTGCTTTTGGCCTATTACAAGACCTGTGAGTTAAAACCACACCAAAAAGTTAGCTCACTATAATAAGGTAAAACAGATATCATTTTCATAATGGTTATGCTCTACAATGTAGCTGTGTCACCGGACACCCAAGGTCAATAATTTTCCTATTATCCTAACAGTAAACACTTAATGACTGGTCCCGAGGGAAACAGTTCATTTTGTTTCCCTAAAAATTTCCAATGTTCCCCTGAGGTGCAGACGAGGGAAACAAAATGAACTGTTTCCTGAGAGACCAGTCATTAAGTGATTTGTTATATAGCACAAATAGGAAAACATGCAATGGGAACAGCAACGGTGGTCGTCGGTCAACATTTGCGGGCAACAGTGCACTGTTACCCTTTGACGTCATAGATTTTGCACTGGTGCCCGCTCAGAGACTTTTGAACGGCAAAAGTGTTATTGTTAGATGTCATGTGACCTTGAAGTAACCAATGAGAGCATGCGCTGCTGGGGGCTAAAACAGTTATATAACAAAAATAATTATTATTCAACATAACACACTTTTGCAGGAAAAACAAGATCAGCAACACAAATCAAATGTTGAATTGAGAGAAGAAAATGTCATGCTTTACAAAAAAGGACAAAGTTATAGAGACAACACAGTTTTCAAGAAAAATATTGGACTGACATAAAAATTAATACCATGCACATGTAACCCTGTGAAAAAGCACCCCAAATGCCTAAATTTCCAATATAGGTTTTAGTCAGAACAAACTTTTCCTTTTCACAGACTAAATTCTTATGGTCGTTAATTTTCTTTCTAGTGCAAGTAATATTGAACAAAACAAATAGTGTATTGTAATAATCAACTGATGTATGTTTAGTATTTTTTCCTTTCATTTTCCCGAATTTGTTCTCCACCTATATATATCTGTTTGGGTCAAGTTAGCAGAAAATTGGGGAATCCACTCAAAAGAGACACTTGTAATACCACTGGCAGTACTAAATCCTAACATTACTCAACAACAATGACAATATTATTTGTGTTCCTTTAATATATGTTTTACAACTAAAGCAGACACTGCATTTAGCTCTCTTGTTCACCATACAATTTCACAAGTCACTAGTCAACCACTAAACAAAAGGAGGAAAGAACTTATATGATCCAGACAAAATGGGAAATTTTGGTGGTGAACATTCTCCAGACCTGTTTGAAAATATCTTCCATGCCACAATGTATTTACAATAATGAAAAGGGTTTTCCGTGAACCAAGAAAGCTAATCTGCAGAGAGTAAAAGTAGGTTGCTGTACTACTGCACAACTTCAGTTTCTTCATAAATCAGGTATGTCTACCATTTCCAACAAACAAAAACAATGATAAAACCATTACACAGAAAGTGAATAATGACAGTGTAAGCACAAGGGGAAAGATAATACCTTACATTATGAAATTTTGAACCACCGATACTGTGTTTTTAGCTTTCTGATTGGTTCACTCACTCTCAGTTAACAGCTCTTATACAGTATGACATAATATGGAAACTGATTGCGTCAAGTGTTACCACGCTGGAAACTGATTGGCTTTAAATTTGTCCAAGTGTTAAGAATCAAATGAAAATTTAATAAAACAATAATTAATGGATATAATTGAGTGGTTGATCTCATATCAACAAGCACTCATGGAATTATAATCATATTATTGTTCATTATTGTCTTGTGCTATAGGAATTATATGCTTATTAGTATAATTACTGAAAGTTCTCTGCACTGATTGGTTGTCATTGAGATGATTATTCTTACGTGATAATCACCTAAGCGGTTTTTCAAAATAGCCACAAGCTGTTTTGTTGAGGTGACAGACGAATAAATTAATTGTTTTAAAGAAAATGTGTATTATTCAAATAATCAACTACGTAATAGGCGATTTGCATGATGGCATCATTTACTAAGAAATTGAGTTGCTTCTTTGTCAGGAAAATTTAAATTATTGTTTCCGATATTCCCTTAGACTCTATGAATGTTGGTGAATAAAAACCTCAACTTCATCTCGGTTTTTATTAACCGATATTCACCTTGCCTTCGGCGAATAATAATTGTTAATAATTATTATTTGGTGTTCATACTAATTTTTAGTGTACGCATCTAACTAAAGCTGTA
>OX421447.1:64444336-64454336 GCA_949126865.1 Montipora capitata | reverse complement strand
TCATGTCAGCCTCGAAACCAATGTTTCTCGATTCCCATTCATTTCCTTCAATCTTTCTGGGTTTAGTGTTTTACGTATTACGTCCTGGAAAACAAAACGCAGCTCAGTTCACAGTTATGGAATAAAGCACTGTGTCAAGTTACTGCACTACCACACGTACGCGATGCGTACTTATTTTTTGGATGTGTAATACGTAATGTCAGTCTTCTCAGTTTTTCTACTTTACGTTTTGTGTTATATTAAGAATATTGTTATGGTTTTGTTATTTTCTTGGCTTCTGAATATATGTTACAGTCGCTTACCGACCATTAAACCAATATTCTCAATTCTATGCCTGTGGAGTGTTAATTCTTGAGACTGGAGCAGAATCAAGCATTTCTTACACAAATTGGCTGAGCTATCTTTTTTCATCATATTTGGTCAAAATTTGCATATTTCCAACACTCGAATATCTCTGGAACAAAGAGAGCTATTTGAAAACAATAAACAGCATTCTTCTTCTCGTACAGACTACAGGTTTATGTCTTAAAATGGCTTAGATAGGAAAGACAGCACTTAATGGTGCACTTTGAAAGGAGAAAGTAACGACAAATAAATGGGAATAGCGGAATAACTCCCTCTGCAAGACCATCGGCAAACTTTATTCGCTTGACTAAGACAGCTTTTTCACGGTACGTACATTATTGAAAATCTATATTTATTTATTTATTTATTTATTTATTTATTTAGTAACTTCCATTTAGTGAAAAAAGACACTAAATGAGGGACTAACGCACGGACTCGAAGTCCCAGCGAGCTCAGCCCCCATAAATATATACTTATACTAAAACATACATAGACAAAGACTAATAATTAACAACAGTTCTTTCTATTCATTGAGCGACAATGAGGGCAGACTGTTTTCCATGTTTGAATTCAAGAAGTGTCAAAATTAGCGATAAATTTATTAAAGAAGAATCCAAAGGATCTTGATATCAGCAGGCAAGTCAGAAATTTAAAGAAAACGACAAAACGTTTGAAATTACAAGACATGTTTCGACAGAAACTTCTGTCATCTTCAGTTGATTAATGTACAAAGCGTTAAGTTGAATTTAGAAGTCGGGAAAAGTGCTAATTATGCCAGTAACAACGAAATGTACATAAACCATTTGCCATTTAATTGAAAGGGTTGTAAACCGTTACATTACTGGGACCCTAAGTAATCATTGTCCCCAGGGTTCCCTTCCCACTTCGCCTATTTTTATTTTGAGCTACCTTACATAGGCCATTTTTCTGTCGTAACTCAGAAAAAGATCCGTTACTTTATCAAGCGCTACTGCAATGATTTGGACATCAAACTAGTTTTTTCCTCCTTTAAGATAGGCAACTTGCTTGGTGTGAAAGACCCTATCCCTGGCGGGCTTCGTTCACGTGTGGTTTATAAGTTTGTATGTGCGGGCTGTAATGCCTGTTATATATGTCGGCGAAACAACCCGGCATTTTTCTACACGCGTGCGTGAGCACTTAGTCAGTGATAGGGCCTCTCACATTTTCAAACACCTACAGAATTCCGAACAATGTCGCGTCCCGTCTTCAGGGGAATGTTTCCATATTTTAGATCACGCCTCTACGACTTTTCAACTCAAGATAAAAGAAGCTTTTCATATTCAAAGAGAACAACCTTCTCTTAACCAACAACTGCATCACGTAAATCTAGAACTATCCTTTTAATTCTCACATTGTCACGTTTTATGTACATTCCGTTGTTACTGGCATAATTAGCACTTTTTCCGACTTATAAATTAAACTTAACGCTTTGTACATTAATCAACTAAAGATGACAGAAGTTTCTGTCGAAACATGTCTTGTAATTTCAAAAGTTTTGTCCTTTTCTTTAAAATTAAAGAAGTAATTAAATAGACGGTCTTTGAAGGTAGAGAGAACTTTAGTTTCACGAATATCTAACGAAATATTGTTCCATAGAGGAACAACTGGACATATATTGCCAATAGTTTTGCAACTACTAGTTCCTTTGTGTTTCCACGTTTTTAACATCACATTAGAGAGTAATAAGCAATATGTTGCTACTTAAATCCAATACATTTGGGCTTTGACTTGCATACAACGATAAAGACGATCACAGGAAATATAAACATGAAGTTATATCAGTCGTCTACTTCTGAGCTGGCGACCTCAGCCATAACAAATCGATTCTTCTAAATATGAGCTTCTATAAAAACCCTCTCTTCATTGGAAGCGGTGGAACCAGACCCCAACGGAAGGTTACACGCAATTTACTTAACCCCGATAACATTAGACCTATCATAAGTCAAAATCTAGTACTGAATGACAAACAGTAACAGACCGCATTCAGTCTGAATGGCCGTAACAGGCATAATCAAAACGAGAGTTCTGATTTCCCTCGCAGCTCAAGTTTCCGCAGCTTTGACTCGAAAGGCTGCGTACATAAAATCCCCTATCTGAAGGTGCGATATCCTTCGTTTCCACACAATGTCACGAACACCATATTGGTTAACGGCTCTTCCCCGCCCGTCGGCGGTTTTTGGGAAAAGGGTTTGATTCGATCCCCTAAAAGCTACTGAAGGAAAGTTACCATTTCGCGTGTTCCATATTAATCCCCTAGAAATTACACTCTATCGCTATGCTAACATTTCTTAAGTTATTTTGGTAGAGACAATAATTAAACCGACCAAGCGACTAAAAAAATCAAGAATTAAGGGAATGAGAATTAAGGGAACGAGTTAAGTCAGCCCCCTCGCTTCATCGCTCTTCGCCCGTTGGTCAGTGACAATCTATACTACAATGAAGTTGAATTGCATGAATATCTCAAGTGAGCCCAATCCTGGCCCCAAATTATTGCACAAAAAAGCAAGGGGGTGGTCTAACTTCTCAAAGTTTAGTAATAAGAACCTAAGACTTTCGCAGACTAATAACGTCACAAAAGCTTTTATAGTGGTGTGGATGACGTATGCAAAAGGGTTCACATGACTTGTTAGTGCCACAAAACTCAAAATAAAAAACGGCAACAGTTTATGTTAAATTTATTTCGCATCGCTACTATTAGATTGGTCAAAATGGTAAAAGAAAACGAACTGTGCTTGGCCTTTGTGAAATATGTCTTTAGTCTTGGAAATATACGGCATTTTGTACTAGTGCCCATTCTCCAATTGAAAAGGATTTTCTTTTTCGGACATTTATTTTAAATTTTCTTGAAATGTCCAAGCACAGAAATAATGTACCCAATCGTGTTAACATCATAAAGGTAAATCCAGCCACCAGAAAATGATAAGTGTTGCTGAGAAGATTTCTGTGCTAAAAATAACTTTGACATGTCACGTGATAATATATTGTCCTACATATGGCAGTTAAGGTTTCACATCTTATTGCTGCTAACGATGCCCCAAAGTTCTTTCGTGTTAGAACACCCCCTCATTTATTTTCATAATATAGATCTGGGCCCAGGCCTTAATTCAACTGAGATCCTCTACCTAGACTCCCTCTCGTTGCCAATGTCATTGTTTTAGTAATTAACTATCAAGCCACGTGTCGATATAGGAGCCGAGCCTACAAAGGTCCAGTGACTTCCTACTGAACTTCGAGAAGCGCCATCAGTTTGGGTATTCTTCCCTCGACGTCTTGTTCCGAATCCTTTAGATCCTTCTCTGCCTTGTACACGTCGCTGCGCAGTAATTGCTCACATTCGTCCATCATCTTGTTGTTGTTGAACAGATTCTGAGCCTGTTTCTTGCACAGGAAAACCATGACAATACAAAAGAAACCAATCACTGCTACGCATGTCCATGTTTTCGTTTTTAATTGGATACAAGCGTCATGACGGTAACTGAAATCTCGGTCGCTGTGGCTGTCTTCAGAGTTATCTGCCCAAAGTAGACTCCCTTGACTCAAAACTAATGAGAAAGAAAGAGGGCAGAGAAAACTGTTAGGTGATCGAGTACTAGTCCCAAATCAGTTTCTTGTGCCGGTCAGGATGGCTCACTTAGACCAACCTCTCACTGAACCGCTTTTTCTGCTACCCTACTCCCTTTCCCTGTACAAGTCAAATTTTGCAGTACCTTCCAACTTTTCCTTACCCTGCGAGCAGTTGGCTTCTCCTACGCTTCTCTCGGGAAGCGGAGAAACGAACTGCTCGCATGGTACCTTTCTTATTCTTAGCTCCGTCTCTAGTGTTCACGGTTGGTGCAATGGCAAGAGTACTGGTTCCTCGCCAAAAGTAGCACATTGGCTCGATTCCCGGGCTCAATTCCTCGTCTCTCCAAAACGCAACATTTTAAATTTCCTTTTCGATGAGGATTCACTTGACGAGTGAGCACTGTGACCGTGCCAGTTGCTATTAAACTCATTTATTCTCTCCGGATCATTAGACTTTGTAATTCATCTATTTTATTTCCTACAAAATAGCGAAAACCACTTACAACCACCAGCCAAAGCTATTACAAAGATCGCCATTAGTCCAGTGATGAGCAGATAAGAGCGGGAAGATTTGGCTGCTTGCTTGGCGTTCGCCCGACGGTCACTGATAGCATCTCGTATATGAGCAAGGTCATGTTTGTTAGAAATCAAATTATACTCTGCATCAATCCTCCGCTTTTTCAAATTCTTGTTGTCTGCACTCGAGATTTTGAAGTCATTTTCAGCACTCTCTTGGATCTATTGATTGGCAAAAAGTATGTTGCGTATGTAAAAGGTGAAAGCTGTTCCCATCAATTTTACTGGCGTACTCATTGAACCTTTCTTACTCATTAATGGTTTCTAAAAGTGACTTTTGATATTCCCTTTAATATTGATGCCTCATGATCAATTTTGGAGGGAAATCTATCAAAGAAAACAATAAGTTAGCTATGTTCTCCCTTTGTAAGCTATATGTACAATCATGCATGGACAAATTCCTTTGGGACACTTTTATCTCAGTCCAGTACACATTTTTTGGAACTTCAGGCGCTTACCCCCTTTCCTCTCTCCCTAATCAATGTTGGACATAAACTGGTCCCTCTTTCAGTCCTGCGCACTGTTTAAGGACGGTGCCCACTAATAGACCGTTTTCGAATTCTCACGGCTGGACTGGATCTAGCATGAAATGGAGGCTAATGCGAGCAAATCTTTTCAAATGCAAATTAATTTGCCCGCATTAGCCTCCATTTCATGCTAGATCCAGTCCTGCCTTTAGAATACGAAACTGGCCTATTCAAAGGTATTTTGCCCCAATTTTTGATTATGCAGGAAAGGTAGATCTTCGCAAGTGTTATTGAAATCCAAAAAGAAAATTGGGGGTAACCACGCATTTTTTTAAAGATAATTCATGAACAATATTTGTATAAAGCTCTAAAATACAAAGCAATGTTTGGCGTTCTTTCTCAAATTGAAGCTCAATTATCTCTAAAGAATGCATGGTTACCCCCAATTTTCTTTTTGGATACCAAGAGTACTTACTAAGATCTACTCTCTCTGCGTAGTTTTAAACCGCGCAAAAATGCCCCTACATTAGTATGCATCACCGAAAGGAAATCCAAGTATCTGGAGATGCGCAGAACGTATGCGCAATAACAATAGTAGGCACCGTACTTAACTTCATTTTCCCCAAGCTACATTGAATGGGGGGACGGGGTTGTAGAGAATCCAAAATATGTGATAAAAAGTGAGTTGAACTATAAAACCCTGAATTGTCCCAAAGAATTTGTCCATTTGTAGTTTTCTAGCCAGCGGTATATACGTTAATTGGCAATATTAGCCAGTGAAACATTTTCTTACCGATTTTGCCAGCCAGCACCTTCTCCCATGAATAAGTAAGGACGTTACAGTAAATCTCATTGGTAAGTTTATTGTTCTGTATTTATTGGCAGAGCATTGTCTGTTATATTTTAGTGAAACAATTGAAGGCATACGGCACAGAAGTCAAGAGAACCATTTGAAACAGAGTTGAACAGTTAAACCCGACGTTGAACCAGTTGAACATAACGCTCGTAGGATTTCTATAACTTGAAAACTAGCTCAAGTTTATGACGTGCATGCACTGACTCAATTTAGTGAAACGAAATGGTATCTTTAAGGATCAATGCTTTTCAAGGCCTTTCTTGAAGACTAAAAATGTTAAGAAATTACTTTTGCACAGCAATACAATCTTGCAGCGAAACCTCGCAGGTCATTCCTTGTATTTATGAAGATGGCGTTCGATTCTTAACTGTAATAGGGACAATTTAAGTAGATTAACCTATAAACGTTTTGCCACCATTCCTTCGCAAACAAAGACCTCTGAAGAGATTTCCGCACTCCGAAAAAAAGGAGAAGGAGAAGGTGAGCTTTTTCGTTGAAAAAGTCCTTCTGTCGCAACTAATTTAACAAACAAATATGTTCTACCTAGATAACTTATTGACGAACAACAGTAAGCGAGGACCGAAAGTCACCTGTTTGATCTTTACACGTAATCTTGTGGGTTACCTCGTACTTTAACTCAAATCTAGCTAAATGTTCCAGACTGAATAACGACACTTCAGTACAAACCATTATACCAAACCATTGTATGTACCAACAACAAGTAAACGTACCTTCTCAATCAAGTCTCCAACACTTTCTTTCCCGTCTTGTAACTTGCTTTTCACTTCTTCCAATTTTCTTTTTTCCTTTTCAAAGGTGTCTCGGTGTTCGTTTGGGATTTCTGCCTCCATTTTGACGAGGCGGAACAAATACCTAGCCAGACATTCGGCTTGAGAGAAAATTCCTGAGGTCCATGCATACGAAGCGCTAGTCTGAGGGCGAATTCTTCTTATTGATGCTTCCTCTGCAGCATCATTCAACTTCTTCAGATCTATATGTCTCAGTTGTTCAAACAGCAGATTAGCAAACCACGGGGAATTTTGCTGCACGAAATGAGCTACAGTGGCTTGCACCAGGTCCGCCGTTGGAGAGTGTTCGTTCTTCGTGTCTTGAACTGGACATCGGAAGGAATCTGAACTCACTTCACTTGCCATAGTCCTGGGAGGGATCTATACAAGATTTCAGAGCTTAAGTGATGAAAGGTTTTTTTTAGCCAAACCCCGATTGTTTAAGAGTGGAATAAGAATTTTTGCGCGTTTAACAAAGCCTGAATTTCCTTGACAGTAATCTTGTTAGAAAAAAAGTAATTATTTCTTTGCAACGACGTTGGTGACCTATCTATTTTTTCTTTGAGTCATTTTAGACGAAAATTATGCCACTGTAAATTTCTTTTGTATATATATATTTAATCTGGCCTGGTGCTCGTTATGAGGTGGCACTTACTAGCGCAGGCCTTTCTACTCTTGCCGCAAGATGTGACTTTGCAGCCGCGCACTCGCTTCATTGTGAACATTGTGCCAGTTCATCCCTTGCACCCCCAAATAAACAGCAGATTAATAGATATACCTGCCCATTACTCGTTTAGATCTGGTAGTCAACATTCCACTCTCCCCACCAGGACTGATAGATTCAGCAAATTTGCAACAATCAAGTTTAAGCCTGGATAAATTTTATTGTTATGTGTGTTGTATTGGTGTCCAGCGCACTCAACCTGTAATTCAGTTGCCAAGACCAAGACCAAGGGTTTGAATAAACTACATATTTATTTTATTTTATATTTTAATTAGCGAAAAATAACCAGTTCAGGTATTTAGCGCACAAAAGCCGATCCTCGAATTGGTAAATCCAAAGGTTCGCTGCTGCTTAGAGTTGTCAATCCAGAGCTGCTTATGGGGGAGGCAGCATGGACTAGCATGCGTTCATAAGGTTTCCGTGGGACGTTAAAGAACCCACAAACTATTCGAGAAGAGTAGGGGATGAACTCCCCCGTATTGTGGCTGTTCTGTTCTCTCCAGAAGTGGCCGACTTGGCGACGATGTCTCCAAAAAGGCTCGGTGGTGTATGAGGCCACCTAAGCAGAAACAGCCATAAGTCAAAAAGGGACTTTGCCGAGTGCTGAAAAACAACATGACAGCAAAGGATGGCGCTCTGCGAAAACGTCATTACTTCATACAACTGATGCAGTTCTGATACTAAGAAATAAACTTCTGCCTGCTATTAGAAATGACAAAGCTTTGGCCAGCGCATGGACTATAGAATATTGCCACACATGTCCAATATACATGAACTGAGTCGGGTCGTCAATTTCTGTTGACGGCCCGACTCACCGGATGTCGGGTCGTGAAGTTGAAAAAGGAAGTAAGATTTACTGCCGGAAGTCGAACTGCCCGAGGCAGCTTCAAATATCTCGACGGATCGTGACGATCCGATCAGGTCGTGACGACCCGTCATTTGAAAAGTCGACCCGACTTTTGGAAGTGTCAGGTGGTGAGAGAAAGAAAAACTTCGATGAAGAAAGGTGGCTGTGCTGCTCAAAAATGTTGTATGCTTCGTTCTCAAAGAGTAGCGACTAAAATATCGATATACGCGTAGAAATTATAACATCGACCAGAACAGCATTCACAAATGTTGCGAATATGTGTCCTTGATACCCTGACAATATGCTGTTCAGAAACAGCAATAATGACTGACTGTAATAGCGCTCCGAAATGTTGAATGCTTCGTTCTTAAAGCGTCGCGAAATCGCCGTACACTTCCTCAAAACATATAGTGACTAAAATATCGATATACGCATAGAAAATTATAAACATCGACCACAACAGCAATCACAAATGTTGCGAATGTGTCCTTAATACCCTGACAACATGCTGTTCAGATACAGAAATAATAGCGCTCCGAAATGTTGAATGCCTCGTTCTTAAAGCGTAGCTATGGAAGTGTCAGGTGGTGAGAGAACGAAAAACTTCGATGAACAAAGGAGGCTGTGCTGCTCAAAAATGTTCTATGCTTCGTTCGCAAAGAGTAGCGACTAAAATATGGATATACGCATAGAAAACTATAAAAATCGACCAGAATAGCATTCACAAATGTTGCGAATGTGTCCTTAATACCCTGACAGCATGCTGTTCAGAAACAGCAATAATGACTGACTGTAATAGCGCTCCGAAATGTTGAATGCTTCGTTCTTAAAGCGTCGCGAAATCGCCGTACACTTCCTCCAAACATCCAAGCGTAGCAAAAATCGCAGCAAGCTTCCTAAAAGCATCAAAAAATGGTGAATGGCTCGTTCGTTCGTAGCGAAATTAATACCCAGACAACATGCTGTTCAGAAACAGGGATAATGATTGACTGTAATATCGCTCCGAAATGTTGAATACTTCGTTCTTAATTTTAAAGCGTAGCGAAATCGCCGTACGCTTCCTCAAAACTTCCAAGTGTAGCGAAAATCTCCGCAAGCTTCCTAAAAGCATCCCAAAAATGGTGTCACATGCTTTGGCGTTTTCAGTGCCCTCGCCTTTACTGGGCCAAACTTTTTATCTAGGATTTTATTGAGCAGTATTCTTTTTAATAAATGGGGCTATGGGACTTTTCCCGTAGCCATTTACTCTAATTGTTGATTGGTTCTATTTTTGCTCAGTACTAAGCTCAGGCAAGGCAGCATAATATTGGGTTTTGTGCTTATACATTATAGGGGAAAAGACGGCATAAAGGAAATTTTTGCTGGCAAATAGGATTTTTATGCTTCTTCTTCCCACTGTGTAATAACTTTTTAAATAAACACATTTACACGCAAACCCCATGACTGTTTCAAATTTATCAATTTCCAACGCAAAGTGATACCATCAAAACAGTTACTGATGAAGTGATATATGAAATGGATCATATATGAACTGCGGATATGAAATCAAGTGAAGCTATGATCCTCGCAGTTATGAACGCAATTTTTCAGGCTTCTTTACGCAATTGCAAAAATATGCCTATATCTACCGTTTAAATATACTAAAATACGTTTAACAATGCTATGTTTAAGTGGTTTTGAGCTATATTCTCGTTGGGTGCCCCTGATTTCATATATCATTTCATCATTGATTCATTCCTAACTGGAACATTGGAACCCACAAATGACCAGCTCCCAACGTCAGTGGCTTCATAGCTCAGTTGGTTAGAGCAT
>OX421447.1:64434336-64439336 GCA_949126865.1 Montipora capitata | reverse complement strand
TTGGAAAGCTTATTTTCTAAGCTTTAAAATGATGTATTTTTTCCGCTAACTTTAAATATTTTTTGAGAAAAAAAACATTTTTTGGCGATGGCTGATTTACCGCGGTTTTCTCGCGGTTGGGGAAGTAGGAAAAAGAGTTAATTAATAGGCCGGTAGCCAGGTTTTTAACCTCAGAAAAGGATCTGTTTCGTCGTACGAACGTGTGAGGACCTGTGAGCCAAAGGGCCTCTGCTGGTATGACTTCTGGGTGACCCCTTAATAACTTCTTACTAACCGAGCGCGAGGGCCGTACTGGGGAATATTGGCCCGAGTTCGTGGCGTGGTCCGTACAAAAACGACCCAGGGCCAATATTCCCCAGTGCGGCTCGAGCTAGCTCGGTTAGTAAGTAGTTTATTATATGGTTTTTTAATTACCTTTTGCTTTGTTTTTGCAAGCCCGTAATCGGCCCGTGGGCATTACGGGAGAATAATGCCCTACAATTCAGTCACAATCAGAGCGCGCGTTATATCGGCTACAAACACAAGCCATATAATAAATGGTCTTAATGACCCCCCAACTTGAAAAAAATTGCCTGGAACGCTGCACGTACCACAGGCAACTCAGTGTACCCTCACGGAGGGTCTAGTTTATTCTCAAGCCGCACACATTTAAAATTTCATTACGTCGTTACAACCGGCCATTCAGGTGTCTCTCTAAAAATAGCTGCGCAGCTGAACCTCGACTGTGTTAGACAATGGAATATTTTAGAACCGTCCTTAGTGCTAAGTAGTTCAGTCCAAGTTTTTAAGCGTCGTTTGAGAAATATGGTTTTCAAATGCTCTTCAATATTTTAAATAATAATAATGACAAGAGGGGATGTTTTTAACAACCGTAAATTATTGTAAACCTATTACTTTATTATGTGCAACTGTACATTAGATTTAGATGCACGACCCCATAAGCATTAGCTTTAACCATTATCGTGCTGAAATAAAGTGGATGTATGTATGTATGTATGTATGTATGTATCTCATCCTCTCGTCATGAAAGCCGCAAAACCCATTGGTGATTAAACTGAGCTTGTTCATAGTTTCGTCACGTTATGAAAAGCAATTAGAGCAAAGCATTTTTGTGCAGTCAAGAAAAAATCGTTTTGGGGTTTCTGAAAATTCTGTCATGTTATATTCACTAAAAAGGCTTTTTGGTGGTTCATGTTCCGTGCTCAGGATAGTCAATTCCGTAGTTTGAATTTGGAAGTATAACATCAGTTTAGTGTTGATTTCCCGGAAAGAGCTATTGTTTATAACGCCTAAATTTTGCACCAAGCGAAACCACTTAAGTTCTGTAGACTGATTCTTTCTTTGCTTTTGTTTTTTTCTGTAGGAATGTGCCAACAAGAAATCAAACGAGTTCATATATTGCCATGAACTGGATATCCAGTTCCGTATCTTGAATTGGAAGTGTTTAAAAAACAGCAGTTTATGCGCCAATCAGCTCGAAACTTCAACATCCTCCCCCGGGCAAAGCCCGGGCAATTGAACTTTGAAGATTGGATCGTTCAAATTCCCGCCCCCTCGGGCCAAAATGGCGTTCAAATGCCCTACCCTATCGTCGGATTTGTAGATTTGTCTGTTACCCTACTAAAGAACAATCGTCGTCGGCTCCTGCCGTCTTTAATAAAGACCTTTTGAAGACCTTTTTTGTAAGCCAATCGCTCACAAATGCTACATCTCTTCAATTAAAATCTTCCATCTCGCCCAAGCACGTGTTTTATAGATGTTAGCGACTTCGGCGCCCAAAAAAGGTATCATTTGAAACCTGACACTTCCGGTTCAATTTTCCCCACCCCATGCAGGCAAAGGTCAAATTCCCCACTCCCCGGGCACAGAGGATAGTCAAATGCCCGTGGTTTGCTCGGGAGGAGTGGGGGGGAGGGAATGTTGAAGTTTCGATGGCTTCCATTCCCGGAAAGATGAACTATGCCTCATCCCCGGACTTTCCACACAGTTAAAGCAAGTTAACCGTTCCGAGTAGGTCTACTCTCTTTTAAATAAATTAAATTCTCTTTTTTTCTTTAGCAAATCGACAACAAGAAAAATTAAACGGGTTTAAATGTGGCCCGATAATCCTGGCTTGGATTTTTCTTACCTTGAATAACAATGCAGACTCGTTCACGACTGATCTGACTCCCGAGCGAATTCAAGTCAGTTCTTTCGGTTTCAGTTGAAACAAAACAAGTGTAAAATGAGGCGTTATTAGAGCTTTCCCAGAAAAAAAATAAGTCTGTGATATCTATCAATTATAACTACGACAAGAGTTAATTTTATGTAAAGTCAAGGTAGAAAGAGGTTTCGATGTAAGTGGCCACAACACTCTTAGAGGCAACAAAGTACATGCATGGCTATAGTTGTTACTCACCTCACAATCGGAATCCTTGTAATTGTTGTTTTATTTTTTTGTCTGCAATTTAATCGCTGAGCACGTCACCCTGAAGTGCTTCTATCGAAAATTGGATGCATTTTATTTGTACAATCTCTTTGTTCGATCGTTCCTCGGTCCTGTCGAGGAATTTTCTTGAAAATCACATGGGCTCATTTGTCTTTGCTTATAAATAACAACTCGCATTGGTTAATAGGTGTCTTTGAACATTGGAACTTTTGGTTATTTGCCAAAGAAAGACTTCATTGAAATGTGGGAAGGTGTCAATTCCAACTTGAAATTACGACACATTTTTCTACACAAAACACATACTGGTATAATACGTTTCTTTTTTAATGAACTCAAGTTTTTGGATGAGGTTAAGAGTTCAAAGTCGCTGTTCGCAAACTATTCCGCCGTTATTGCGAGCCCATCACTGACGAGGGAAGCCAGAGCCCATTTTCGATAAAACAGACCTTCTAGTTCATAGCTTCGTGATGTGATGCGGCTTTGTATGAAGAAACTTTAACCGAGGCAAAGCTTTGAATGTTGCTTTAAATTCTGTCATATTATATTTACTAAAGAGGCTCTTTCTTAGACCATATATTGACGTGACGTATCGTGAATTCGAAAGGATATAAACAGCAGATTTCCCGGAAAGCTGGAGCTATTGTTCATGGCCGTATTTTGCACAAAGCGAACTGACCACGTAAGCTGTTACTTTTGTGGAAGCCAGGATTCTTCCTTTACTTTTTTTCTTTATGAATATGGCAACAAGAAAAATTAAACGAGTACAAAGAAGAGTTCATATAATTTTATGCACTGAATTTTTCAATTCCCTATCTTCAATTGGGAGAATGAACATCAGGCCAGCATTGACGATTCCCGGAAAGTGCGGATGGCGGCTCACTCGCTTATCGGCCCGAACTTTGCACAAAGCGGAACTGAAACACGTTAACCTTAACGACTCTTTTTTCTTTAGCAATAGTGCAACAACAAAATTAATAAATGTCGGTGATCTTAGCCAGGTTTCCTCGTACCCTGAATGATAATGCAGATTCACGATCGCTCTCGAGAAAATTCAAGTCAGCCGGTGCTTTCGGTTTCAGTCAAGACAATGAAACCAAGCGAAAACTGAGGCGTTGTTAGAGTTTCCCAAGGAGAAACAAAAGGTGTTACCTATGTCAAGAAGAAATGTTTCAATCTGAGTGGCAACAATTCCTTTTAAGTCTTAGAGGGAAGGAAGAACTAACAATAAAGACAGAAGATTTAAACCCGGTGCGATTATTATTCAGTTCCCAGTGCATGGCTAGAGTGGTTACTCACCTCACAATCCAGTTGATGTAAGACGGTTCTTTTATTTTTTGCTGTCAATTTACTTGCTGTGTGAATCACCGTGAGTGGCTACAATCGGGAAATGGGTGCATTTCGTTTCATCTACCCATTTGGTTGCTCATTGCTCGGGCCATCGAGGAATTTTCCCGAAAATCACGGGGTTCATTTGTCTGAAACCTCATTGGCTAAAGTATGCGCGCCCATTTGGAATAATATTAATCAGTTTAGCTACAACCGTGGACGTATTGTCTTGGAAATTTCCCCCGCGCCCCCGTTCAATGTTGGAGATACCAACGCAATCAATGGACACGAATTTTTACCCCAACATTGAACTGGGGGGAAGGGGCAATTTTTTCCAACATTTGAGACCAAAGTTGTAGTTTCAATATTTAGCTCAGTAATCAGGAATATGCTTAACTACATGATATTTGAGAGAATTTTCATTTGAATCAACTGCCATCATTTCGTTGATATTTTTATTTGTTTATTATTTTTTATTTCCGCTTTTCTCAGAACGGTGAATGGCCTTCTTTTCACAGTAAGCACTGAACTGAGGGATGGATATACCTAACTCATTGTAGTACACAGTCTTCGAAGAAATGCGATATATAATTATTGATTAAAAACTCACTCTTGACTGTTTTCATCTTCGTAATTGGATCGATTCCGTCGTGAAGCACTAAGTTTTGCTTCCTCGCAAAAAAGATGAAAAAAAGTAAAAAAAAAAAAAAAAAAAAAAAAATTTATATATATATATATATATATATATATATATATATATATATATATATATATATATATATATATATATAAGCAATTCCAGGGATAAAATCCATGCGGGAAGTGGTTAATTCATCCTTGAAATTTCTTTGAAAATTCTGGGAAATATTTTCCCTTTTTTTCTGCGCAAGATATACTGGTATAAGTTTTACCTGAATGACAATAGCTTTACTTCAACACAGTTTTAGACTTACAATGTCACATTTTTAATAAGCTGGGTTGATGAACCTCACAGTTTCAAACTGAACCAATGATTCGAGGAAGAAAACATGAAGGAATCATGGGGTTTCATTGGGTTTATAATATCTGCAGTTAAGCGTTTAATTAATTACTGAAACCAGGGAATAATCAGGGGTAAGTCCCGTCGGTGCCAAAGAAAACTTCGAAACTGAAAGTGCTCTAAAGGCAGTTTTGAATTATTGCTCCTGTTTTAAGAATCATGATTCCACAAAGTAAATGATGAGAAGCAAAAGATCTGATAGAGGGA
>OX421447.1:64406836-64426836 GCA_949126865.1 Montipora capitata | reverse complement strand
TCTCATAAATTACTTTCGTGTCTTACCTCTGATAAATACAACATATTACAATTTCAACTAAAACCTTCAGTGAGCTTTGATCGTCGTTTTGAGAATCCAAAAAATATCCAGTTTAAGGCTATGGTTGATAATTCTGGCGCGAAGTATTTTTCCACCATTCTCATGTCGGACTTCAATTCATGTCGTCAGCCTACCGCTATTTCGTTGCTCCGTGCCTTTTTCACGGTCTTTTGTATTCAGACCGTATTTTATACGCGGTCCGCAGTCCGTGTTTTATACCTAGTCCGCGTTTTATACCCGGTCCACAGTCCGCAGTCCTCCTTTTATACTGACAGTTCTAAATTTAACCCACTAAGCCGGGCTGGCTCACCTCATGTAATACCAGGCTGAAAGACATCCCGGCTAACCTGACCAGCCCGGCCCCTTCTTAGGGGCCGATTACATGAGCCGGGCTGGTCAGGTATGCCGGCCGGGATGCCTTTCAGCCTGGTATTACATGAGGTGAGCCAGCCCGGCTTGGACTAAATTTAGAATATGTCATGTGAAAAAAGATAACAACAACAACAACAAGAAGCGGACAGACGTTTGTCTCGCTAAATTGTTCAGTTTTAAAATTCACCATTTTATAATTTAAAGAAGCCTTATGGTTTGCTATTTTATTGATCCTTTATTTAAACATAAAAAACGACTATTCCGTGGGCCATTTTGCTCTAAAGTGGAGTAACGTGGTTAGAAATCGCTGGCCCGGCTAACCGAGCTGTCCCGGTGAACGCGATTACATGAAAAAATCTCAGCCCCGTTAGCCGGCATCCTGGAATCGTAATGCAGGGATTTCGGCTAACCGGGCTGAGATTTTTCCATGTAATCGCAAACTTGACTTTTTGTCTGTTTCTCAGACGTGCCGGGATCTCACCTAAACGAGTCAGCCCGGCTCATGTAATCGGCCCTTTAGATCTGCTTAGGACTATAATTTAAATTCTTCAAAACTAACATTTGAATTGACCTTAATAGTACGTTTTTGCTACTGGGTCTTCGTTTTCGAGGTCTTCCGTCTTCGTTTTCGGGGTCTCCGTTTTCGAGACTACCGACATTATAAACGAGGAAGCGATCCATCCTGGATATAAATTTTACTTTCTTAGCGGTGAACTGTCAAATAGCGATTCCTTAACCCTTTACGACCGAAGTACTTATTATATTTTAAGGAATCTTTCGCCGATAAACGGTTTGCGGTACTTGTTACGCCGTATAAGAAGTTCTCATAGCAACATCTGCGGTTTGGAGTCAATGTGGGCTCAGGTTTAGGCATCACGTGACTAATATCAACTGTTCATGTTCGAAGAGTGTGAGAGGTGGATCATATCTGGTAGGTTCGTCATTTTATAAGTGATCTTTAGGGCCATCTTCGTCAACAGAAGCCCCCAGGCTGGCATCATTAAGCTGGAAGGTGGGTAGAGGCAATCCTTTGAAAGAAATCAGAGGTGAGAGATGGTTTCATGCAGACCGGGTCGCCTAAAATGCTCTGTTGTAAACATGGCGGTTCACGAGTGAAGTTGTCTCTCTGGCCTTTCTGTGGACGAAATCCAGGACCTACCGATACAATTTGGGCAAGTTTTGAAAGATAAAAGCTTCAATCAGTGCTGTATTTTGCTGGTAGGACTGGGTGACCCGACACTGTCTTATAAAAAATCAATGAAAATGAGAATCGGGGGGCTCTCCTTGTCCCTTGTCTTCCCTTGGCAGAATTACCCAGAATTCTTTTTGGCCACGAAGGAGGCAACTCGAGAAGCACGAGACTGGCCCTCATCAACTGGCTAAAGCGCGGCCGGAGGAAAAAGTAGTGAGAAGAAGATCTCTAGCCAGATACTAAGGAGTAACCCTGGTGTGTGCTGTTAACGTAGACGTTTGATTTCTGAAGAAGTTTTTACTCTAGAAAACTCGCAACAAAGTAGTGATTTTTTTTTGCTGTTATCCTCGTAGCAAAAAACTGGCCTTTCGTAATTTCTTGTCAAGCAAAGGGTATAATGTAAATAAGAGAATACTGATATTTATATTTGCAAATTATATTACCTGTCCTCTTGCCACTTAAGACAAACTCTACATATCTATGCAATAAGCGCAATCAAACTCTTCTCATGCATGATCTTCGCGGAAATTACATTCTGTCCCTCAATAAACCTAAACCAACCGTTATGGTCTTAGTTCTTTTTCTAACGTATCAGCTAAGTTGCGAAATGCGCTACCTGATTTTATCCCTACCACTGAGTTTACTGGTTTTAAAAGAGAATCGAGGGTCGCATTTTGTACAGCGGCTTTTCTTGTTAATTAATATATCTTTAAATATTGTGTATTTATTTATGTACCTGTATATGCTATGTATTTTAGCTGTAAATGTAATGTCTCGAAGATATTAGCTCTTGTATTTATTCTGAAATTCGAGATGAAATAAATGTGTGTTACCTTTAGCAGGGCGCGTGCGCACACTTTGTAATCTGCGACTTCTGTGCTTACCATATGACAGATAAAATGACTTTTTCCTTGAATATATAAGGCATCGAATTCTTATGTTAAATTGACAAGGGCGGTTTGGAGCTGTGAGTAGGCGTGGGATTTGTCTCATATGGTTTAGGGGCCGACATATCTCTCCCTCAATGCCGTACCGGGAGGCAAGGTCGGTAGCAGAAAGCAGCGAAGGGCCAACTGCGTCCAAAAGCGATCGCACGGGCCGAAATCCCGGGATGACTCGTTTGGTACGACGCTCCAGCGCCACGTCTGGAGGTACTGCGTTTTTCTTTCTTGTTCAAACATTGCGTCCGCGCATGCGTAAATGTTCTGGCTCTCCGATACGTAGCCTACCAAAAAAAAAAATTAAGATGCTGGCTGGTTTTTACAAGGAATTGGCATTTCACTTGAACAGATTCTACAGGCATAAACTCGTAAGGTAAGAACCTCGCGTGTCTGATCTTCTCGAGACAGAGGTGAGAGATGGTTTCATGCAGACCGGGTCGCCTAAAATGCTCTGTTGTAAACATGGCGGTTCACGAGTGAAGTTGTCTCTCTGGCCTTTCTGTGGACGAAATCCAGGACCTACCGATACAATTTGGGCAAGTTTTGAAAGATAAAAGCTTCAATCAGTGCTGTATTTTGCTGGTAGGACTGGGTGACCCGACACTTATAAAAAATCAATGAAAATGAGAATCGGGGGGCTCTCCTTGTCCCTTGTCTTCCCTTGGCAGAATTACCCAGAATTCTTTTTGGCCACGAAGGAGGCAACTCGAGAAGCACGAGACTGGCCCTCATCAACTGGCTAAAGCGCGGCCGGAGGAAAAAGTAGTGAGAAGAAGATCTCTAGCCAGATACTAAGGAGTAACCCTGGTGTGTGATGTTAACGTAGACGTTTGATTTCTGAAGAAGTTTTTACTCTAGAAAACTCGCAACAAAGTAGTGATTTTTTTTTGCTGTTATCCTCGTAGCAAAAAACTGGCCTTTCGTAATTTCTTGTCAAGCAAAGGGTATAATGTAAATAAGAGAATACTGATATTTATATTTGCAAATTATATTACCTGTCCTCTTGCCACTTAAGACAAACTCTACATATCTATGCAATAAGCGCAATCAAACTCTTCTCATGCATGATCTTCGCGGAAATTACATTCTGTCCCTCAATAAACCTAAACCAACCGTTATGGTCTTAGTTCTTTTTCTAACGTATCAGCTAAGTTGCGAAATGCGCTACCTGATTTTATCCCTACCACTGAGTTTACTGGTTTTAAAAGAGAATCGAGGGTCGCATTTTGTACAGCGGCTTTTCTTGTTAATTAATATATCTTTAAATATTGTGTATTTATTTATGTACCTGTATATGCTATGTATTTTAGCTGTAAATGTAATGTCTCGAAGATATTAGCTCTTGTATTTATTCTGAAATTCGAGATGAAATAAATGTGTGTTACCTTTAGCAGGGCGCGTGCGCACACTTTGTAATCTGCGACTTCTGTGCTTACCATATGACAGATAAAATGACTTTTTCCTTGAATATATAAGGCATCGAATTCTTATGTTAAATTGACAAGGGCGGTTTGGAGCTGTGAGTAGGCGTGGGATTTGTCTCATATGGTTTAGGGGCCGACATATCTCTCCCTCAATGCCGTACCGGGAGGCAAGGTCGGTAGCAGAAAGCAGCGAAGGGCCAACTGCGTCCAAAAGCGATCGCACGGGCCGAAATCCCGGGATGACTCGTTTGGTACGACGCTCCAGCGCCACGTCTGGAGGTACTGCGTTTTTCTTTCTTGTTCAAACATTGCGTCCGCGCATGCGTAAATGTTCTGGCTCTCCGATACGTAGCCTACCAAAAAAAAAAATTAAGATGCTGGCTGGTTTTTACAAGGAATTGGCATTTCACTTGAACAGATTCTACAGGCATAAACTCGTAAGGTAAGAACCTCGCGTGTCTGATCTTCTCGAGACAGAGGTGAGAGATGGTTTCATGCAGACCGGGTCGCCTAAAATGCTCTGTTGTAAACATGGCGGTTCACGAGTGAAGTTGTCTCTCTGGCCTTTCTGTGGACGAAATCCAGGACCTACCGATACAATTTGGGCAAGTTTTGAAAGATAAAAGCTTCAATCAGTGCTGTATTTTGCTGGTAGGACTGGGTGACCCGACACTTATAAAAAATCAATGAAAATGAGAATCGGGGGGCTCTCCTTGTCCCTTGTCTTCCCTTGGCAGAATTACCCAGAATTCTTTTTGGCCACGAAGGAGGCAACTCGAGAAGCACGAGACTGGCCCTCATCAACTGGCTAAAGCGCGGCCGGAGGAAAAAGTAGTGAGAAGAAGATCTCTAGCCAGATACTAAGGAGTAACCCTGGTGTGTGATGTTAACGTAGACGTTTGATTTCTGAAGAAGTTTTTACTCTAGAAAACTCGCAACAAAGTAGTGATTTTTTTTTGCTGTTATCCTCGTAGCAAAAAACTGGCCTTTCGTAATTTCTTGTCAAGCAAAGGGTATAATGTAAATAAGAGAATACTGATATTTATATTTGCAAATTATATTACCTGTCCTCTTGCCACTTAAGACAAACTCTACATATCTATGCAATAAGCGCAATCAAACTCTTCTCATGCATGATCTTCGCGGAAATTACATTCTGTCCCTCAATAAACCTAAACCAACCGTTATGGTCTTAGTTCTTTTTCTAACGTATCAGCTAAGTTGCGAAATGCGCTACCTGATTTTATCCCTACCACTGAGTTTACTGGTTTTAAAAGAGAATCGAGGGTCGCATTTTGTACAGCGGCTTTTCTTGTTAATTAATATATCTTTAAATATTGTGTATTTATTTATGTACCTGTATATGCTATGTATTTTAGCTGTAAATGTAATGTCTCGAAGATATTAGCTCTTGTATTTATTCTGAAATTCGAGATGAAATAAATGTGTGTTACCTTTAGCAGGGCGCGTGCGCACACTTTGTAATCTGCGACTTCTGTGCTTACCATATGACAGATAAAATGACTTTTTCCTTGAATATATAAGGCATCGAATTCTTATGTTAAATTGACAAGGGCGGTTTGGAGCTGTGAGTAGGCGTGGGATTTGTCTCATATGGTTTAGGGGCCGACATATCTCTCCCTCAATGCCGTACCGGGAGGCAAGGTCGGTAGCAGAAAGCAGCGAAGGGCCAACTGCGTCCAAAAGCGATCGCACGGGCCGAAATCCCGGGATGACTCGTTTGGTACGACGCTCCAGCGCCACGTCTGGAGGTACTGCGTTTTTCTTTCTTGTTCAAACATTGCGTCCGCGCATGCGTAAATGTTCTGGCTCTCCGATACGTAGCCTACCAAAAAAAAAAATTAAGATGCTGGCTGGTTTTTACAAGGAATTGGCATTTCACTTGAACAGATTCTACAGGCATAAACTCGTAAGGTAAGAACCTCGCGTGTCTGATCTTCTCGAGACAGAGGTGAGAGATGGTTTCATGCAGACCGGGTCGCCTAAAATGCTCTGTTGTAAACATGGCGGTTCACGAGTGAAGTTGTCTCTCTGGCCTTTCTGTGGACGAAATCCAGGACCTACCGATACAATTTGGGCAAGTTTTGAAAGATAAAAGCTTCAATCAGTGCTGTATTTTGCTGGTAGGACTGGGTGACCCGACACTTATAAAAAATCAATGAAAATGAGAATCGGGGGGCTCTCCTTGTCCCTTGTCTTCCCTTGGCAGAATTACCCAGAATTCTTTTTGGCCACGAAGGAGGCAACTCGAGAAGCACGAGACTGGCCCTCATCAACTGGCTAAAGCGCGGCCGGAGGAAAAAGTAGTGAGAAGAAGATCTCTAGCCAGATACTAAGGAGTAACCCTGGTGTGTGCTGTTAACGTAGACGTTTGATTTCTGAAGAAGTTTTTACTCTAGAAAACTCGCAACAAAGTAGTGATTTTTTTTTGCTGTTATCCTCGTAGCAAAAAACTGGCCTTTCGTAATTTCTTGTCAAGCAAAGGGTATAATGTAAATAAGAGAATACTGATATTTATATTTGCAAATTATATTACCTGTCCTCTTGCCACTTAAGACAAACTCTACATATCTATGCAATAAGCGCAATCAAACTCTTCTCATGCATGATCTTCGCGGAAATTACATTCTGTCCCTCAATAAACCTAAACCAACCGTTATGGTCTTAGTTCTTTTTCTAACGTATCAGCTAAGTTGCGAAATGCGCTACCTGATTTTATCCCTACCACTGAGTTTACTGGTTTTAAAAGAGAATCGAGGGTCGCATTTTGTACAGCGGCTTTTCTTGTTAATTAATATATCTTTAAATATTGTGTATTTATTTATGTACCTGTATATGCTATGTATTTTAGCTGTAAATGTAATGTCTCGAAGATATTAGCTCTTGTATTTATTCTGAAATTCGAGATGAAATAAATGTGTGTTACCTTTAGCAGGGCGCGTGCGCACACTTTGTAATCTGCGACTTCTGTGCTTACCATATGACAGATAAAATGACTTTTTCCTTGAATATATAAGGCATCGAATTCTTATGTTAAATTGACAAGGGCGGTTTGGAGCTGTGAGTAGGCGTGGGATTTGTCTCATATGGTTTAGGGGCCGACATATCTCTCCCTCAATGCCGTACCGGGAGGCAAGGTCGGTAGCAGAAAGCAGCGAAGGGCCAACTGCGTCCAAAAGCGATCGCACGGGCCGAAATCCCGGGATGACTCGTTTGGTACGACGCTCCAGCGCCACGTCTGGAGGTACTGCGTTTTTCTTTCTTGTTCAAACATTGCGTCCGCGCATGCGTAAATGTTCTGGCTCTCCGATACGTAGCCTACCAAAAAAAAAAATTAAGATGCTGGCTGGTTTTTACAAGGAATTGGCATTTCACTTGAACAGATTCTACAGGCATAAACTCGTAAGGTAAGAACCTCGCGTGTCTGATCTTCTCGAGACAGAGGTGAGAGATGGTTTCATGCAGACCGGGTCGCCTAAAATGCTCTGTTGTAAACATGGCGGTTCACGAGTGAAGTTGTCTCTCTGGCCTTTCTGTGGACGAAATCCAGGACCTACCGATACAATTTGGGCAAGTTTTGAAAGATAAAAGCTTCAATCAGTGCTGTATTTTGCTGGTAGGACTGGGTGACCCGACACTTATAAAAAATCAATGAAAATGAGAATCGGGGGGCTCTCCTTGTCCCTTGTCTTCCCTTGGCAGAATTACCCAGAATTCTTTTTGGCCACGAAGGAGGCAACTCGAGAAGCACGAGACTGGCCCTCATCAACTGGCTAAAGCGCGGCCGGAGGAAAAAGTAGTGAGAAGAAGATCTCTAGCCAGATACTAAGGAGTAACCCTGGTGTGTGATGTTAACGTAGACGTTTGATTTCTGAAGAAGTTTTTACTCTAGAAAACTCGCAACAAAGTAGTGATTTTTTTTTGCTGTTATCCTCGTAGCAAAAAACTGGCCTTTCGTAATTTCTTGTCAAGCAAAGGGTATAATGTAAATAAGAGAATACTGATATTTATATTTGCAAATTATATTACCTGTCCTCTTGCCACTTAAGACAAACTCTACATATCTATGCAATAAGCGCAATCAAACTCTTCTCATGCATGATCTTCGCGGAAATTACATTCTGTCCCTCAATAAACCTAAACCAACCGTTATGGTCTTAGTTCTTTTTCTAACGTATCAGCTAAGTTGCGAAATGCGCTACCTGATTTTATCCCTACCACTGAGTTTACTGGTTTTAAAAGAGAATCGAGGGTCGCATTTTGTACAGCGGCTTTTCTTGTTAATTAATATATCTTTAAATATTGTGTATTTATTTATGTACCTGTATATGCTATGTATTTTAGCTGTAAATGTAATGTCTCGAAGATATTAGCTCTTGTATTTATTCTGAAATTCGAGATGAAATAAATGTGTGTTACCTTTAGCAGGGCGCGTGCGCACACTTTGTAATCTGCGACTTCTGTGCTTACCATATGACAGATAAAATGACTTTTTCCTTGAATATATAAGGCATCGAATTCTTATGTTAAATTGACAAGGGCGGTTTGGAGCTGTGAGTAGGCGTGGGATTTGTCTCATATGGTTTAGGGGCCGACATATCTCTCCCTCAATGCCGTACCGGGAGGCAAGGTCGGTAGCAGAAAGCAGCGAAGGGCCAACTGCGTCCAAAAGCGATCGCACGGGCCGAAATCCCGGGATGACTCGTTTGGTACGACGCTCCAGCGCCACGTCTGGAGGTACTGCGTTTTTCTTTCTTGTTCAAACATTGCGTCCGCGCATGCGTAAATGTTCTGGCTCTCCGATACGTAGCCTACCAAAAAAAAAAATTAAGATGCTGGCTGGTTTTTACAAGGAATTGGCATTTCACTTGAACAGATTCTACAGGCATAAACTCGTAAGGTAAGAACCTCGCGTGTCTGATCTTCTCGAGACAGAGGTGAGAGATGGTTTCATGCAGACCGGGTCGCCTAAAATGCTCTGTTGTAAACATGGCGGTTCACGAGTGAAGTTGTCTCTCTGGCCTTTCTGTGGACGAAATCCAGGACCTACCGATACAATTTGGGCAAGTTTTGAAAGATAAAAGCTTCAATCAGTGCTGTATTTTGCTGGTAGGACTGGGTGACCCGACACTTATAAAAAATCAATGAAAATGAGAATCGGGGGGCTCTCCTTGTCCCTTGTCTTCCCTTGGCAGAATTACCCAGAATTCTTTTTGGCCACGAAGGAGGCAACTCGAGAAGCACGAGACTGGCCCTCATCAACTGGCTAAAGCGCGGCCGGAGGAAAAAGTAGTGAGAAGAAGATCTCTAGCCAGATACTAAGGAGTAACCCTGGTGTGTGCTGTTAACGTAGACGTTTGATTTCTGAAGAAGTTTTTACTCTAGAAAACTCGCAACAAAGTAGTGATTTTTTTTTGCTGTTATCCTCGTAGCAAAAAACTGGCCTTTCGTAATTTCTTGTCAAGCAAAGGGTATAATGTAAATAAGAGAATACTGATATTTATATTTGCAAATTATATTACCTGTCCTCTTGCCACTTAAGACAAACTCTACATATCTATGCAATAAGCGCAATCAAACTCTTCTCATGCATGATCTTCGCGGAAATTACATTCTGTCCCTCAATAAACCTAAACCAACCGTTATGGTCTTAGTTCTTTTTCTAACGTATCAGCTAAGTTGCGAAATGCGCTACCTGATTTTATCCCTACCACTGAGTTTACTGGTTTTAAAAGAGAATCGAGGGTCGCATTTTGTACAGCGGCTTTTCTTGTTAATTAATATATCTTTAAATATTGTGTATTTATTTATGTACCTGTATATGCTATGTATTTTAGCTGTAAATGTAATGTCTCGAAGATATTAGCTCTTGTATTTATTCTGAAATTCGAGATGAAATAAATGTGTGTTACCTTTAGCAGGGCGCGTGCGCACACTTTGTAATCTGCGACTTCTGTGCTTACCATATGACAGATAAAATGACTTTTTCCTTGAATATATAAGGCATCGAATTCTTATGTTAAATTGACAAGGGCGGTTTGGAGCTGTGAGTAGGCGTGGGATTTGTCTCATATGGTTTAGGGGCCGACATATCTCTCCCTCAATGCCGTACCGGGAGGCAAGGTCGGTAGCAGAAAGCAGCGAAGGGCCAACTGCGTCCAAAAGCGATCGCACGGGCCGAAATCCCGGGATGACTCGTTTGGTACGACGCTCCAGCGCCACGTCTGGAGGTACTGCGTTTTTCTTTCTTGTTCAAACATTGCGTCCGCGCATGCGTAAATGTTCTGGCTCTCCGATACGTAGCCTACCAAAAAAAAAAATTAAGATGCTGGCTGGTTTTTACAAGGAATTGGCATTTCACTTGAACAGATTCTACAGGCATAAACTCGTAAGGTAAGAACCTCGCGTGTCTGATCTTCTCGAGACAGAGGTGAGAGATGGTTTCATGCAGACCGGGTCGCCTAAAATGCTCTGTTGTAAACATGGCGGTTCACGAGTGAAGTTGTCTCTCTGGCCTTTCTGTGGACGAAATCCAGGACCTACCGATACAATTTGGGCAAGTTTTGAAAGATAAAAGCTTCAATCAGTGCTGTATTTTGCTGGTAGGACTGGGTGACCCGACACTTATAAAAAATCAATGAAAATGAGAATCGGGGGGCTCTCCTTGTCCCTTGTCTTCCCTTGGCAGAATTACCCAGAATTCTTTTTGGCCACGAAGGAGGCAACTCGAGAAGCACGAGACTGGCCCTCATCAACTGGCTAAAGCGCGGCCGGAGGAAAAAGTAGTGAGAAGAAGATCTCTAGCCAGATACTAAGGAGTAACCCTGGTGTGTGCTGTTAACGTAGACGTTTGATTTCTGAAGAAGTTTTTACTCTAGAAAACTCGCAACAAAGTAGTGATTTTTTTTTGCTGTTATCCTCGTAGCAAAAAACTGGCCTTTCGTAATTTCTTGTCAAGCAAAGGGTATAATGTAAATAAGAGAATACTGATATTTATATTTGCAAATTATATTACCTGTCCTCTTGCCACTTAAGACAAACTCTACATATCTATGCAATAAGCGCAATCAAACTCTTCTCATGCATGATCTTCGCGGAAATTACATTCTGTCCCTCAATAAACCTAAACCAACCGTTATGGTCTTAGTTCTTTTTCTAACGTATCAGCTAAGTTGCGAAATGCGCTACCTGATTTTATCCCTACCACTGAGTTTACTGGTTTTAAAAGAGAATCGAGGGTCGCATTTTGTACAGCGGCTTTTCTTGTTAATTAATATATCTTTAAATATTGTGTATTTATTTATGTACCTGTATATGCTATGTATTTTAGCTGTAAATGTAATGTCTCGAAGATATTAGCTCTTGTATTTATTCTGAAATTCGAGATGAAATAAATGTGTGTTACCTTTAGCAGGGCGCGTGCGCACACTTTGTAATCTGCGACTTCTGTGCTTACCATATGACAGATAAAATGACTTTTTCCTTGAATATATAAGGCATCGAATTCTTATGTTAAATTGACAAGGGCGGTTTGGAGCTGTGAGTAGGCGTGGGATTTGTCTCATATGGTTTAGGGGCCGACATATCTCTCCCTCAATGCCGTACCGGGAGGCAAGGTCGGTAGCAGAAAGCAGCGAAGGGCCAACTGCGTCCAAAAGCGATCGCACGGGCCGAAATCCCGGGATGACTCGTTTGGTACGACGCTCCAGCGCCACGTCTGGAGGTACTGCGTTTTTCTTTCTTGTTCAAACATTGCGTCCGCGCATGCGTAAATGTTCTGGCTCTCCGATACGTAGCCTACCAAAAAAAAAAATTAAGATGCTGGCTGGTTTTTACAAGGAATTGGCATTTCACTTGAACAGATTCTACAGGCATAAACTCGTAAGGTAAGAACCTCGCGTGTCTGATCTTCTCGAGACAGAGGTGAGAGATGGTTTCATGCAGACCGGGTCGCCTAAAATGCTCTGTTGTAAACATGGCGGTTCACGAGTGAAGTTGTCTCTCTGGCCTTTCTGTGGACGAAATCCAGGACCTACCGATACAATTTGGGCAAGTTTTGAAAGATAAAAGCTTCAATCAGTGCTGTATTTTGCTGGTAGGACTGGGTGACCCGACACTTATAAAAAATCAATGAAAATGAGAATCGGGGGGCTCTCCTTGTCCCTTGTCTTCCCTTGGCAGAATTACCCAGAATTCTTTTTGGCCACGAAGGAGGCAACTCGAGAAGCACGAGACTGGCCCTCATCAACTGGCTAAAGCGCGGCCGGAGGAAAAAGTAGTGAGAAGAAGATCTCTAGCCAGATACTAAGGAGTAACCCTGGTGTGTGCTGTTAACGTAGACGTTTGATTTCTGAAGAAGTTTTTACTCTAGAAAACTCGCAACAAAGTAGTGATTTTTTTTTGCTGTTATCCTCGTAGCAAAAAACTGGCCTTTCGTAATTTCTTGTCAAGCAAAGGGTATAATGTAAATAAGAGAATACTGATATTTATATTTGCAAATTATATTACCTGTCCTCTTGCCACTTAAGACAAACTCTACATATCTATGCAATAAGCGCAATCAAACTCTTCTCATGCATGATCTTCGCGGAAATTACATTCTGTCCCTCAATAAACCTAAACCAACCGTTATGGTCTTAGTTCTTTTTCTAACGTATCAGCTAAGTTGCGAAATGCGCTACCTGATTTTATCCCTACCACTGAGTTTACTGGTTTTAAAAGAGAATCGAGGGTCGCATTTTGTACAGCGGCTTTTCTTGTTAATTAATATATCTTTAAATATTGTGTATTTATTTATGTACCTGTATATGCTATGTATTTTAGCTGTAAATGTAATGTCTCGAAGATATTAGCTCTTGTATTTATTCTGAAATTCGAGATGAAATAAATGTGTGTTACCTTTAGCAGGGCGCGTGCGCACACTTTGTAATCTGCGACTTCTGTGCTTACCATATGACAGATAAAATGACTTTTTCCTTGAATATATAAGGCATCGAATTCTTATGTTAAATTGACAAGGGCGGTTTGGAGCTGTGAGTAGGCGTGGGATTTGTCTCATATGGTTTAGGGGCCGACATATCTCTCCCTCAATGCCGTACCGGGAGGCAAGGTCGGTAGCAGAAAGCAGCGAAGGGCCAACTGCGTCCAAAAGCGATCGCACGGGCCGAAATCCCGGGATGACTCGTTTGGTACGACGCTCCAGCGCCACGTCTGGAGGTACTGCGTTTTTCTTTCTTGTTCAAACATTGCGTCCGCGCATGCGTAAATGTTCTGGCTCTCCGATACGTAGCCTACCAAAAAAAAAAATTAAGATGCTGGCTGGTTTTTACAAGGAATTGGCATTTCACTTGAACAGATTCTACAGGCATAAACTCGTAAGGTAAGAACCTCGCGTGTCTGATCTTCTCGAGACAGAGGTGAGAGATGGTTTCATGCAGACCGGGTCGCCTAAAATGCTCTGTTGTAAACATGGCGGTTCACGAGTGAAGTTGTCTCTCTGGCCTTTCTGTGGACGAAATCCAGGACCTACCGATACAATTTGGGCAAGTTTTGAAAGATAAAAGCTTCAATCAGTGCTGTATTTTGCTGGTAGGACTGGGTGACCCGACACTTATAAAAAATCAATGAAAATGAGAATCGGGGGGCTCTCCTTGTCCCTTGTCTTCCCTTGGCAGAATTACCCAGAATTCTTTTTGGCCACGAAGGAGGCAACTCGAGAAGCACGAGACTGGCCCTCATCAACTGGCTAAAGCGCGGCCGGAGGAAAAAGTAGTGAGAAGAAGATCTCTAGCCAGATACTAAGGAGTAACCCTGGTGTGTGCTGTTAACGTAGACGTTTGATTTCTGAAGAAGTTTTTACTCTAGAAAACTCGCAACAAAGTAGTGATTTTTTTTTGCTGTTATCCTCGTAGCAAAAAACTGGCCTTTCGTAATTTCTTGTCAAGCAAAGGGTATAATGTAAATAAGAGAATACTGATATTTATATTTGCAAATTATATTACCTGTCCTCTTGCCACTTAAGACAAACTCTACATATCTATGCAATAAGCGCAATCAAACTCTTCTCATGCATGATCTTCGCGGAAATTACATTCTGTCCCTCAATAAACCTAAACCAACCGTTATGGTCTTAGTTCTTTTTCTAACGTATCAGCTAAGTTGCGAAATGCGCTACCTGATTTTATCCCTACCACTGAGTTTACTGGTTTTAAAAGAGAATCGAGGGTCGCATTTTGTACAGCGGCTTTTCTTGTTAATTAATATATCTTTAAATATTGTGTATTTATTTATGTACCTGTATATGCTATGTATTTTAGCTGTAAATGTAATGTCTCGAAGATATTAGCTCTTGTATTTATTCTGAAATTCGAGATGAAATAAATGTGTGTTACCTTTAGCAGGGCGCGTGCGCACACTTTGTAATCTGCGACTTCTGTGCTTACCATATGACAGATAAAATGACTTTTTCCTTGAATATATAAGGCATCGAATTCTTATGTTAAATTGACAAGGGCGGTTTGGAGCTGTGAGTAGGCGTGGGATTTGTCTCATATGGTTTAGGGGCCGACATATCTCTCCCTCAATGCCGTACCGGGAGGCAAGGTCGGTAGCAGAAAGCAGCGAAGGGCCAACTGCGTCCAAAAGCGATCGCACGGGCCGAAATCCCGGGATGACTCGTTTGGTACGACGCTCCAGCGCCACGTCTGGAGGTACTGCGTTTTTCTTTCTTGTTCAAACATTGCGTCCGCGCATGCGTAAATGTTCTGGCTCTCCGATACGTAGCCTACCAAAAAAAAAAATTAAGATGCTGGCTGGTTTTTACAAGGAATTGGCATTTCACTTGAACAGATTCTACAGGCATAAACTCGTAAGGTAAGAACCTCGCGTGTCTGATCTTCTCGAGACAGAGGTGAGAGATGGTTTCATGCAGACCGGGTCGCCTAAAATGCTCTGTTGTAAACATGGCGGTTCACGAGTGAAGTTGTCTCTCTGGCCTTTCTGTGGACGAAATCCAGGACCTACCGATACAATTTGGGCAAGTTTTGAAAGATAAAAGCTTCAATCAGTGCTGTATTTTGCTGGTAGGACTGGGTGACCCGACACTTATAAAAAATCAATGAAAATGAGAATCGGGGGGCTCTCCTTGTCCCTTGTCTTCCCTTGGCAGAATTACCCAGAATTCTTTTTGGCCACGGAGGAGGCAACTCGAGAAGCACGAGACTGGCCCTCATCAACTGGCTAAAGCGCGGCCGGAGGAAAAAGTAGTGAGAAGAAGATCTCTAGCCAGATACTAAGGAGTAACCCTGGTGTGTGCTGTGACTTGAACAGATTCTACAGGCATAAAGTCGTAAGGTAAGAACCTCGCGTGTCTGATCTTCTCGAGACAGAGGTGAGAGATGGTTTCATGAAGACTGGGTCGCCTAAAATGCTCTGTTGTAAACATGGTGGTTCACGAGTGAAGTTGTCTCTCTGGCCTTTCTGTGGACGAAATCCAGGACCTACCGATACAATTTGGGCAAGTTTTGAAAGCTAAAAGCTTCAATCAGTGCTGTATTTTGCTGGTAGGACTGGGTGACCCGACACTTATAAAAAATCAATGAAAATGAGAATCGGGAGGCTTCCCTTGTCATGGAATGGCAGAATTACCCAGAATTATTTTTGGCCACGAAGGAGGCAACTTGAGAAGCACGAGACTGGCCCTCATCAACTGGCTAAAGCGCGGCCGGAGGAAAAAGTAGTGAGAAGAAGATCTCTAGCCAGATACTAAGGAGTAACCCTGGTGTGTGCTGTTAACGTAGACGTTTGATTTCTGAAGAAGTTTTTACTCTAGAAAACTCGCAACAAAGTAGTGATTTTTTTTCGCTGTTATCCTCGTAGCAAAAAACTGGCCTTTCGTAATTTCTTGTCAAGCAAAGGGTATAATGTAAATAAGAGAATACTGATATTTATATTTGCAAATTATATTACCTGTCCTCTTGCCACTTAAGACAAACTCTACATATCTATGCAATAAGCGCAATCAAACTCTTCTCATGCATGATCTTCGCGGAAATTACATTCTGTCCCTCAATAAACCTAAACCAACCGTTATGGTCTTAGTTCTTTTTCTAACGTATCAGCTAAGTTGCGAAATGCGCTACCTGATTTTATCCCTACCACTGAGTTTACTGGTTTTAAAAGAGAATCGAGGGTCGTATTTTGTACGGCGGCTTTTCTTGTTAATTAATATATCTTTAAATATTGTGTATTTATTTATTTACCTGTATATGCTGTGTAATTTAGCTGTAAATGTAATGTCTCGAAGATATTAGCTCTTGTATTTATTCTGAAATTCGAGATGAAATAAATGTAGCTGTGATTTGGCGTGGGATTTGTCCCTGACGACGTTACAAAATAAAAACTTTGACTTCAGATTTAATAGAAGAGCAGAGACAATGCATCCTTTGAATGGTTTGTCCAAAAGAAGTATTATAGTCGTTCTTCTTACGGAATTTGGCTTTTGTATTCTTTACAGTCCTTCCAAACATTCTAGGAAAAAAAAGCCTCGTTCCACTTCCATGGACTCGAAAACGTTTATAGTTGTGGTAAGTCCTTTGGAGTACATTTGGAAGCAACAAGTCGCCAATACAAAAGGAGCCAAATTGAACATGATGCTGCCACAATCGGGGAATCAGCCAAGCTTGAAAAAGAAATTCCGATACGACATTGTTTACGGAAGCACTGAACAATGGATAATCTAGCCTCGCTAGCGACGGATTCGAAATCCGCTTCAGTAGTAGTCGTATTCAGAAGCGCAGAGCGATAAGACCGAGTGAAAATCAAACTGTTGAAGTCGGAAGCAGAATACCGATTCTGCTTATGATTCCGTCGATTACGATCCAGTGAAAACTAGCATGTGATTACAGTGATGGGTATTAACTTCAACAGCTTTAATAATTTTGGAGCAATTTTAATGATGTTGTATTTTGTTTAGGTGCTTAAGATCGATTTATTTGATAATAATTTGTTTCCAACAGAGCGAAACTTTATTGTTGAACGTGATTAAAACAAGATCTCATGCTATACTGGCAAAGAGGTAGAGATCACTTCTTAAAGAGCAGAGTGGAAGACTTTGAAATGTAAGAAACTTTTATCTGTCATTTTTCGTCCCTAACTCCTCCGTTCCCATGCAGACACATTTGTAACAAATGTCGACGAGTTCAACGTTTTTGGTTAATTCCCCCGACCGCTGTAAAAAGAGCTTTTCCTTATCGATTCGCGCTCTTATTTTGTAAAGGGAAAAAGGGGCTATTTCGAAATATCTAGAGACTTTAGAGCACTAGACACCGTTTTACATCCTTTGCTCTTCTCTTTGAAATCCGTCCCGCTAGGCTTGTCTGCCAAGACAAAACTGAGAAGGCCCAATAATAAAGGGGAAGTGAAGTGTAGTAACGTCTAGTGAGTAACAAGTAGTGACGTACTGCTAATAACGAGTAGTTATGTGTAGTGACGACCAGTGACGAGTAGTGTTTCGACGATACGAAATTCTACAACTATACAAAATCGAAACGAAAACGCAGCGACTAAACGTACTGTTTTTAGTCTGAACCCTACGACTGCTAAAACGACAACTAACTTACTAGCACGACTGATTCGAATATCAGTTAGTTAAGACTTAAATTGAAGCATGCAATGTTTTGTTCGTCCGTCCCAACGGACGGCGTTAATGCTAATGAACGAGCGTTCGCCGGAACATCCTCCCCTTCGAACAGGACTGTGTTCTGTTCCTTCCGTACTCTTTATATCTCCAACGGACACAACTTTGTGATTGGTCGCACATAATCTTTGCCTCCTATTCTGACGCGTACAACTCTGACCTTTCCGTCAGGGCCAGGAAAAACCTCTTGAATTCGACCCAAACGCCAACGCCCTCGTGGGTTGCCAGGATCTACCATCAGGACCACATCACCGGGAGCAATGTTGCGTTTCTCCTCAACCCATTTGTTTCGAGTGTTCAGGGTCGACAGGTATTCCCTCATCAGTCTTCTCTAACACTTGGATATGAGATCTTGTGTAAACCGCCATCTATTTCTGTGGTTGAACGCCAGGTCATCGATGACCCTGGGTGCAAGTTGTCCGCCCATTTGGCCGTAAAGGAAGTGGTTCGGCGTTAAGACTTGTTCATCGTTGGGATCGCTGCTACAATAAGTGAGCGGACGGGAATTCCAAATTTCTTCTACTTCGACCACCGCGGTCAGTAGTTCTTCATCCGTAGTTCTGGACTCCTCAAGGATTGCGCGTAGAGCCTTTTTAGCAGACTTGATAAGGGATTCGAAAATTCCTCCATGATGCGATCCACCGGGGGGATTAAATCGCCACTGGATTCCGTCATGAGCTACCTGTTCTTTGATCCGAGTTTGATCCAAAGTCGAGACTAGGTCACGCAATTCTCTTTCAGTTGACATGAAGTTCGTGCCATTGTCACTGATCATCGCCTCCGGTTTTCCACGTCTGGCGACCATTCTGGAAAACGCATTAAGAAAGCTGGCTGTATCCAGTAAGTAAGCTATTTCTAGATGAACTGCTCGTGTGCTCGCACAGATAAACAGACAAAGATAACGCTTCGCAGTCACCTTTCTCGTCAGCTTAATGACAAAGGGGCAAGCAAAATCGACTCCACAATGAGCAAAACATCGCGATGATCTGACTTTAGGTAGGGGTGCCATGATTTGTTCACCTCTGCGTCTTCTTCCAAGTTTGCAGACATTACACTCTCGTTTCCATCCTTTAATTCCTTCTCTCCCATTGACAATCCAGTACGTCTGTCGTAATTCAGCGAGCGTAAAGTTCACTCCGAGGTTATGATGACCTTGATTATGGGGATGTGGGCGATGACAAGTTTTGAGATGTGATGTTTTTTTGGCAATATTACAGGGTGTTTGGCATCGTAAGGTAGATTGGACATTTCCTCCGACACGCACGATTCCATCACTGTCCACAAATGGTGACAATCTCCACAGCGGACTGCTTCTCGAGACGCTTCCTCCTTCTCTCAAGGTTGTCAATTCCTCCGAAAAGCGTTCTGTTTGAGTTTCTCGAACCCAGTACCTCTCTGCGTTACTGATTTCTTCCGGTTCTAGGACTTTTTTTCAGTAAGTCGTTTCGCTTATTTCCAGTTTCCTGGCTTTTCTTACTTTTCTTACTTGTCTTACTCTCTTACTTCTGGAAATGAACCTCAAGATCCAAGCTGTAACTCCTAACAATCGGCGCCAGGAAGAAAACCTCTGGATGTCAAACAAGGGCAGGGACTGCTTGCATTGAATAACGTGTGGTTGATTTTAGCCAGCTCTTGTTTACCTTCTTCACTGCAATCACTCAAAAAGAGGCGACTTTCTGAAGGCCAGGATGTCTCCCTCTCATGTAGAAAGGTAGGTCCCTGGAACCAACGACTTTCAGCGGATAGGTTTCTCAGGTCCACATCTCTTGTTGCGTCGTTAGCGGGGCTTTGTTCTCCTGGTACATGTCGCCGCTGAGCTGGGTCCGATTTTCGTTGAATTTCGGCTACTCGATTAGCAACAAACGGTTTCAGTCGTCTTGAGTGACTCTGGATTCAGTGTATTACGTCCATACTGTCTGTCCACAGGGTGTGTTGACTTTGTGGAATTTCGAGCTTCTCAGAGACCGTTTCAGCTAACCGTAATCCGAGTACTGCTGCCATTAACTCAGGGCGCGGGATGCTGACGGATTTAATCGGTGTTACTCTTGCTTTGACTGATACCAGGGCAACTGAGATCTGTCCACTCACGTGTCTGGCGTAGCTTACTGCGGCATAGGCTACGTAGTCGTGACGCATCAACGAATGTATGAAGCGAGACGTCTTCCACTGCTTTCTCGTAGTGTTGATAGCAACGTGGGATTTTGAACTGCGGAGCTTCAGGCAACCGTTTGGTCCACTGATGAGTGGTCAACTTTAAATCGTCAGGAAACTCTTCATCCCATTCAAGAACTCGC
>OX421447.1:64374336-64391836 GCA_949126865.1 Montipora capitata | reverse complement strand
ACAGCTATTGTGGATTTCAAGTTTTAAAAAAAGTTCTTTCATAGGATTTGTTTTAAGATAATATTTTGTGGATGTGCACTCCCAGTTGTGATTAGCACCGCCCTTGCATGAGTATCAGACTACATGTAACTATGTGCTCATTTTTGACTGATCGTTTCAAGCTAGAGGGATTCACCCCTTAGGTAAAATTATTAAGGAGGTGTTAGGTAATGGAACACCAGGGCCCGGTTGTTCAAAAGATGATTAGCGCTAATCCCAGATTAAAAATTAACCAAGGAGTTTATTTCTCCTCTCCCAAATGCTGTTCAATGCTGACATTCGGCAAAGCTTTTCATTAGAAGAAGTCAATCTTGAAGAACAAAAATATGCAAAGAAACTTTCACCAAAAAGTTGAAAACATGAAAAAAAAGTTTACGCTGATCCTGGATTAAGTCAATCAGCTTTCAAACACCCGGGCCCAGTATCGTAATGGAAAATGGACTTACAGTAAAAGTCAATCAATGAGAAGAGTACATCAGCTGTAGAAATGAAGAAGAGATACCTCGAGCTGACACGTGACTTTTACAAGCGTTTTGGAGGTTGCCATGGCACACCAGGGGACACTTCATTTTTGTACCAAACTTTGTAAGTTATGTGCCAGGTAAACAAAGCAACCATTGCGCCGATCACTTTCTCCTGCACAGGGTGAAAATACATGGCGGTGGAGACGAGCATAAACTCCCATAAAAGCAGTAGAATACTTGAACCGACAAAAAAAATGTCTGTAAGCCGGCAAAGAAATATGTTTAGTCTTCGGTGGGGTTCTGAAACATTTCTCGCGATGGTGGTAACCGACAACCACTGTTTTACTTGAATTTCCTCACTGATAATGAGAGCACTGTATACAAGAAGAAACGCGTGACCGGATATATCAAAGCCAGCCCACAGATATCCTTGAAGGTAACAACTTCTCTTTGACGTGATCGATTCTTCTCCTTCACAGACGCCAGTCAACTCCTCAATATGAGAAAAAAGGTTAACAAAAATATACCAACCAAATGTCGCCACGATTAGCCTGCTTAAGTGTCTTAACATCGCAGCCACGTTACAAGAGGTGTAAATGAACGAGGTGAAACTAATGAACGGTACCAACAGGGCAAGCGTCCAACCCCAGCCAAGCTTGACGAAATAAACGTTTAGCACATTCTTCTTATTTGAAAAATATGACTGAGGCAGTGGGAGAAAGTCATGAATGAATGAACCCGCTATAACAATAAGCCAGTAAATAGCTGCCTTGGAAGTTGGTGACATAAGAATCCAATCGAAGAGTCCTTCCTTCAACTGTAGAATCAAAGATTCTGACTTGTTCACCCTTCGGTTGAACGCCATTTTGTTGTGTATTAGTACCCAATCTCTTGCCGGGTTTTGTAATTATCAAGTCCAACGATGTGGGCATCCGCGAAGGATTTGGTCGTGAGTTTCCATTGTTAGAGTCATAAGTGAGCGTAAATACCAACAAATGTAGCGTCCTTGATATCACGTGAAGAGGGTCAGTACTTCGAATGGTACGAATTCTCCAAAGGGGACTGTATTCAGAACTGTCATCCTTGATGAGATAACCTTATGCATTTCGGTCTGGCTTTACGATCTTCTTATTGTTAGCTATTGTTTAACTAGCTTCTATTTGCTCCTTACGTTTCCACTCATTATTGTGCAAAAACACCCTTTTCCACTGATGCACCCCTGGAGATTGGAGGCAGGGTGGGGGTTGTTTGTTGTTATGCTATTGACTTATACAGACTCGGAGAAACTAAATTTTAAAGGTTTACAAAATAAGGGTCCTGCCATAGTGATTTACACCTACAAATAAAACTGCTTTCTGAAAGCGTGAACTTCACTGCAAAAATATTTTTTTTTTCGCAATTTGAAACATTTAGCTTGTTGGATGCAGTGTGAATCGTGTTATTGGTTTGTTCTCATCGTATTATGAACTTTTCGCAAACCATCAAGTGGCGTGACAGAGCGAGACTGGAGATGAAGCGTGACGTTTGCTAGTGTATCCGCTGGTTAAAAGACCATGAGGTGCTCAAGATTTTCTGTGGAGATCCATTTTCGGCGGGATTTTGCACTGTTATCCAGAGCGTTGAGGTACAATCGGCAAGGTAATATATCACAGATATTTTTTGTTTCGGTCTAGGCAAATTATTACTTTTAAACTGAACTTGCGTTTTTCCATACTTGATATGGTCTGGGCAAGTTTGGGCAAAAACGAAAAGTCCTATTCGGAGTGGTTGAAATTTTGCGCGCGGAGTTCAAATCATGAATTTTTGACGGTATGGCACCAAAGCGCTAGCAATTTGAAATGCGGGCTGGTAAGAGCTCTCCCTCCGGTGAGTTTAAATTTATTTACAACATTACGTGCCCGTTCTTTTTGGCTTCTTTATCGCAATGAAAAATTGTATGAAACCGGTTTGAAATCGCTTAAGTAAGTTAGTTTGTTGAAAGCAGATATTCTGAGTTCAGCCTTGGTTTTTCCTGATTAAAGTGATAGCAATAAGTCGCGCGCATTTAGTTTTATTATCTTCTCTAGATTGTTACCGAGCAGTTCAAAATCTCGATGGATGAAATAAATGTACATTTGAAGTGGGGTTGTGGAGTTTTTCAGGTGGCTATCTGTATGAGACAATTAACAATTGTTAGGCGAGGTAGAGCAAAATATCGTGATTTGTCAGTGGCGAGAAGCGAGAAGATCAATTATTTGCCGAAGCCGAAGGCTGAGGCAAATAATTCATCTGCGAGATATTTTGCGATAACCTAGTTCACGATATTTTGCGATAACCTAGTTCAATAATTGTTTTATCATCCGATGTCTGAGTTTGTTTTTCACAATTCCCAACAATTAAATCACTTTCTGAAAGCTCGGGAAAGCGAACTGCTATTTTCACACAAGAGCGTGGTTTCAATTACGCGTGAGCAGAATTATATTTGCAGCAAAACACTTATTTCTAGAGATAGGACGCAGCTCTTTACAAGCTCTAATTTCATTGGGTCCCTTTAGGATGCAGCTCTATTGTTTTTAGAGTTAGGGTCCATTGTTTTCTTTGTGTCCATTGTTTTCTGAACCAATCCTGAGAGCAATTGTAATAGCTGCGTACTGACCCTATTTGTAGGCAGTTATTTGCAGGTCACGTCATGGGCTCTCAGCCAGTGAAAAGGAAGGAAAAAATACATGATAATTGCAATGATGCTTAAATTGTCTGGATAAGTGTGAGGATCACCTCTCCCTTTAGTTCAAATCTTTTAATTGCCATAAGACATATATTCACATTTGTGGCATCAAATGCTTGACTTAAATAGAAAACAGGATGATAGGAAGCAAGACAAACGGAACAAACGGATTCAGTACAGCAGGAAATGGTCATCTGAAGACTAGCATCACAGTAAGGAATAATAATAATTTTTAGTTTTCATTTACATTTTTACATACACACATATTTATCCTGTATTTCTGGGGTTGGCCACAATGCTGGCCAGTCATTTTAATTTAGGGTTCCCTGGACTTGACTGTACTGGACTGTGACGTCAACAAGCATGTGGTCCTCCAAGATCTTCTGCTTGAGGTTGCAGACTGGGTTCCCATCAGGCATAGTAAACCATTAATGGAGGAGACTGCTTAACCCAGTGACACCTCAAACGCCCTCTAGTGTTAGACAGAGTATTATCTGTTATTAGTATCACCCAACTAGTGGACTTATGCAAATCCTGCATTTTGATTGGCTACGCTACTAGAGGACTATTATTAATAGTCCTCGAGTAGCGAAAAGTATGACGCTTTCTTTCGTTTAATTCCCAGATAAATATTTCTTTAACTTGCATTTGCTAACTTTATTATTGCCATTTCTGTCCGACTAGTTGGGTGATACTAAAACAATTAGACCCTTCGCCCTCAAGGGCCACGGGTCAATAGCCCATTCGGCTTCGCCTCATGGGCTATTGACCCGTAGCCCGCAAGGGCTACGGGTCTAATTGTTAATTAGTCTCACTCCAAGAGGTCAATAGGTTAATTAAGTAGTAAATTATTTTGTGACCCAGAAAATAGGGCTGTGAGTTCCTGGTGCTCTGATCAATCTTTAATATTTTTTCAGCAAAATGTTTGATGTGATAAAGTGCTGGGAATAGATATACAAACTTTTTCAGTACATTACCCACTAAACAGGGAGTTGGCTTTATATACATTTGTATACAGTGCAAGAGCGTCCCCCACCAAGAGCGTCCCCCTCAAGACCAAGACAGGAGAGCCCATTACTGACCAACGGCAACAGATGGCGCGCTGGGTGGAGCATTATCTGGAGCTCTACGCCACGCAGAATGTTGTGACAGACGCTGCGCTCAACGCCATCGAGGAGCTGCCAGTGTTGGATGAGCTAGATGCTGAGCCGACCGAGGAAGAGCTGAGCAAGGCCATCGACTGTCTGTCCACAGGAAAGGCCCCAGGAGAGGACGGCATTCCCGCCGAGGTCATCAAGAGAGGAATGGACGCACCACTTGGCGACCTGCTTGAGCTGCTCCGCCTATGCTGGAGAGAGGGCTCAGTGCCGAAGGACATGCGCGACGCCAAGAAAGTGACACTGTATAAAAACAAGGGCAACCGCAGTGACTGCAACAGCTACAGGGGTATATCCCTCCTCAGCATTTTGGGCAAAGTGTTTGCAAAAGTTGCCTTGGCTGGACTACAGGTCCTCGCGGCGCGCGTCTACCCGGAATCACAGTGTGGGTTCAGAGCTGGCAGGTCCACCATCAACATGATTTTCTCTGTTCTACAGCTACAAGAGAAATGCCGTGAACAGAAAAAGCCCCTCTACCTCGCCTTCATTGATCTCACGAAGGCCTTTGACCTCGTCAGCAGGAGCGGACTGTTTCACATCCTGAAGAAGGTCGGCTGCCCTCCAAGACTGCTCACCATCGTAGAGTCCTTTCACACAGACATGCAGAGCACAGTGTGTTACAACGGAGCAACGTCCGAGCCGTTCCCAATCAGCAGTGGTGTCAAGCAGGGATGTGTGCTCGCTCCAACACTGTTCGGGATCTTCTTCTCCACGCTCCTGTCCTATGCCTTCCAGAACAACGACGACGGTGTGTACCTTCACACAAGGTCCGATGGGCGGCTCTTCAATCTGGCGAGACTCCGCGCGAAAACAAAGGTCCGCAGCGTCACCATCAGGGAGGCCCTCTTTGCCGATGATGCAGCACTGGCAACCCACACCGAAGCAGCTCTGCAAAGACTGGTGGACCGCCTAGCACATGCGTGCAGAGAATTTGGCCTCACCATCAGCCTCAAGAAGACAGAGGTGATGTCCCAGGGAACTGAGTCTCCTCCCTCCATCCACATTGGAGACTACGACCTGAACCCAGTCAGCCAGTTTCAGTACCTTGGCTCGACTATCTCCTTCAACCTATCGCTGGAGCGGGAGATCAGCGCCAGGATTGCCAAGGCCGCCGGGATGATGTCGAAGCTCCAGAAGAGGGTGTGGGACAACAACAACCTGACCAACAGCACCAAGATGCAGGTGTACAGAGCTTGCGTCCTCAGCACCCTGCTCTACTCAAGTGAGGCCTGGACAACGTATGCTACACAAGAGAAGAGGCTCAACAGCTTTGACCTCCGCTGCCTTCGGCGCATCCTGGGCATCCGCTGGCAAGACTTGGTTCCCAACACCGAGGTGCTCGAGCGGGCAGGACTGCCGTCCATTTTCGCCCTCCTGGCCCAGCGTCGACTGAGGTGGCTCGGACATGTACGCCGCATGGACGACAGCCGCATCCCGAAAGACCTACTGTATGGTGAGCTCGCGGATGGAGCCAGGTCCCGTGGGTGCCCCTCCCTGAGGTACAAGGACTCGTGCAAACGTGACTTGAAAGGCGTGGGTATTGACATGAGCCTTGCTGAGAACCGTGGGGCGTGGAGATCGGCTGTTCGCAGCGGGGTGGAGAGAGCCGAGGAAGAACGCACCACCACACAGCAGCAGAAGAGGGCTGAGTGCAAGGCGAGATCCACGCAGGACACAACAGCATCACCCTTCATCTGCCCCACCTGCTCCAGAGACTGCCATTCCAGAATAGGGCTGTACAGCCATCAGCACCCAGACGTGACCCAACAGCGTGCAGCCATCATCTTTCGAGATGGACGGAGGACGACGATACAGTGCAAGATTTCTGTAAATAAAAATTGTTCCAATGTTGCTTAAAATGCAAGAGATTTAATAGCATAATTTTGAGTTTCTACATGTACGTAAATATTTAAACTGTTGTTAATTGGAACTTGAAAGTATTTATTAATTTCCTTTGAATGTATCACTATATAAGTACCTTGTAAAAAGATGTTGCCATTCTCAAAATAAGGGAAATGTGTAAAGTTACAATATTTTTGAAGATGCATGGTCAAAGTTGAAGTTGGTCAGACAGTCATTTACTGTACGTTTAGGCATGTTTGACTGCAAAATAAGGTGGTTGAAAAACTATGGAAAGTCTGATATGACTTCAAAATGTATAAAATACCTTTTTTAGGTTGCAGTAGAAGGGAACATAGGAAGTGGAAAGACAAGTCTTTTGAAATATTTCAAGCAAAATCCATTGGTCGAGGTAAGTTCTTACAAAACCAGATGATTGTTCTACAGCAGTTTTAAACCCAAGTGGATGGAAATTTGTGGTGTTTACTCCTCCACATGTACAGAAATAAAAGATTGAAGCTTTTTTGGAAAATTTTGGGCAGTTGGAGAAGAGCTACACAAAATTAATACTGTCATCTAGGACTGTTTTAAACTGCCACTGAGTCAGCAATAATTACTTTTAATTGACCTGGGATTGGCCTGCATGTACATACATGTAGCTTTTTGTAGTAGTTGGTGTAAATGTTTAATTTCTCAATGCCCTGTTGGTTAGGACAAAAGTCATATACATTGCAAATTTACCTTCTTGATTAATAGTGCGTTAATGCGGGAAAATATAGTTATTATTAATGTGGACATCCCCAGTTCTTCCTATCATGTCGCTGATATGTGAAGAACTACTGTTGTGCTTGTACAGCACTGCAGGGGCAAAACAAAGATCATTGGCTTTGTTTTTACACTTCTTGTTACATGTAGTATAGCATTATAAAGGGTTTAAACCTTATCAGGTCTGAACAGGAAATGTTGCCAATGTGCAAGCTTCCAAATCTGCCAAACCTGAATTGTGTGAAATGAGGTTGAGATTCTTGATGGCACTAACATTGATTTCCAAAAAAAAATCATCCTATCAACTGAAGTCAGACAAATGTTTATATTTGAGGAGACGAAAAACCTCCTACTAAGAGAAAAATCTCTCCAGCAGCACAATGAGACAAGCAACTCAATCCATAACGACAGCAAAATATTGTCTTACAACTGCATCTATAACCTTTAGGTTGTTGAAGAGCCAGTGAAAAGGTGGCAGGATGTTGATGGTGCCAATACTCTGGTAAGACCTTTGTGGTCAAGTTTTGATAGAATGCGTTAACAACTGTCAATAGTAACATTTCAATTTTCAGCAAACTTGTATAACTTGAGGTAATCAATTCCAAAGAGTGCCTGAAGATGTTTATTACTTGTTATTGAATGTTTGGTTCTGTACATTAATGTATTTTTATATACGCACACCTTTTTTGGTAATTTCTAAAGAAAGAATATATCCCAGTAGTTTGATGTTGCATTTTAGGATCTCATGTACAGTGATCCAAAGAGATGGAGCTACTTGTTTGAGACATATGTCCTTCTTACAATGATGGAAATACACCACAGACCTCAGGTACAGAACGATATTTTGACTGTACAATTGTACATGTATTAATATGTTGTGTCGTTCCCCTCAAATTTCAGGAGCAATGCATGTGTTAAGCAAACAATTTCAAATCTCTGTCATACTTAAACCCTTAAGATTACTCAACATTTTGTTGAATAAAGAATATGTATACAGTAAGAGCATTCAAATGTGACTGTAGGTGTGTAAGGTATCATGCACCTGTGGGAATAATGGGAAACTAGTTTTTTTGGTAAAGGGGCGAAAGGACAACTGGACAATCAGTTTCCATTTTTCAGTTGTTCTTATTTTGCCTGTTGCCAAGCAACTAGTGTCCCATGTATACTATTAGAGCTATTAGGGCATTAAGCAACACCGAAGCATTGAAAATGAATTGTCGACCTGTGCAGTTTGCAGGACGCCACATGATTTATTGAAAAACCAATTCTATGATAATTATTGTGAAACTACTAACTTGCATCTCTGTGACTATTAATTTTGTCTAATAGTGAGCTTCCTAGTTTCAATGTGGCTCATACATTGTAAATGCAGTGTCTGAACAACAGGAATATAACACTTGTAGTGAGTGTGATGATCAATGTGATGGCACAAGACTCAGACCACCCCCCTACCATCAGCATTGACGGACACACGCTGCTGGAAGCTTTGGAGAACTTCACCTACCTCGGGTCCCCCATCTCCAGCACACTCAACATCGAGGTAGAGGTGAACAACAGGATATTGCCAAAGCAGCCGCAGTCATGGCCAGGCTAACCAAGAGAGTCTGGAACAACTCCAGCCTGACTGAGAAGACCAACCTGCGTGTCTACCAGGCTTGTGTGCTCAGCACTCTAACTTCTCTATGGCAATGAGTCATGGACCACCAACGCGAAGCAGGAGAAGAAACTAAACAGCTTCCACATGAGACGCCTGCGGCGCATTCTCCACATCCACTGGGAAGAGAGAGTGCAGAGGAGAACAGGAGGGCAATGGCAGTCCAGAAAAGACAAAAGAGAAAAGAGGGGAGAAACCAGCCATCCCACCCATCCCCCCATGTTTGCACGAAGTGCAACAGAGACTGCAGATCGCGGGTTGGCCTTTTCAGCCACTTGCACAGTTGTCAACGACAGTGATGCTGTACCATCGTCTCTCCCAGACGGACGGATGCTGACAGTACAGTGCTCCGTGAGATTTAGTTGCTATTGTATCTTTTAGAACTAGTTTTTGAGGAGTATTTCAAAAAGCTTTCGATTGAAGTCATAATTTGTATCTAAGACTTGACAGATTTTTTGATGACAACCTTTATGGAGACTAAAGGGTCATTGATCTTTCCGTGCAATCAGAGTCCTTACATGCTGAAAACTCCACAAGACTCACAGTGTATCATTGTGCGTCATGCAACAGGTTGTAATAATTATTATTCCAAAGGAATTGTAGCACCATTATTGGTACATTTTTTGAATAATATGCCATTCAAATTTTACTGTTAAGCAGTGTTCCAGATAAGAAAGCTTCCTGACCCTATAGTTTACATGTACAAGTTTCTTGGCTAGAAAGTATGTTTTTCAACTCTGAAAGTGAAGAATGATTAACATAGACAAGTTCATGCTCTTGAGTATATCATGGGTAATCAGGGCAAGATGGAGAGAATTTCATATGTTTCTGTGGAAGTTCAAAACGATGAAAAGTATTCATGATAATATGCAATTTTGGGTTTTTTAATTTCTAAAATAGAAGATATGCACTCAAAGGTGCGGCAGAATAAAGTTGTAGAGAATGGCTATTGCATGTGGAAATTATTTTATTAAACAAAGTTTCTGTCATACATTTCCCGTAATTCCAAAGGCACAAAGAAAGACAGAACAAAACAAGCAGTATTTAGGAATTCCAAAAGACAGATACCAAGTCCAGTTGATCTCAGTTGTGAACTTGAACTTATTTGTTTGGTTTATGAAGGCAAAAGTCTATAAAGTAGAGTCATGTACGGTTTACATGTATTTTGCTTTGAATTTCCCACTATGTTGCCTTGATTACCCAATAATGAATAAACGTAGCACAATATTTGGTGGTACAACATTCTTCGGGACACAGATTGGGCCAAGGCCAACCTGAAATGAAGGAATCCTGTATGTTTGCCCGTCCAATCAAACCATCCTACTTTGCGATGAATAAACATAGCACATCATTTTGGTAAGAGAGCCATCGACATAATTGAGTCCATGGACGTGGTCTGTACAATATTTGGGGGTACAATGATCTTCGGGGGCAGATCGGGCCAAGGCATGGATGGTCTGTAATGAAGGAATCCTGTATGTTTGCCTGTCCAATCACACCATCCCACTTCGCGATGAATAAACGAAGCATATCATTTTCTTGAGAGAGCCATTCACATGAAAAACCCTTCGAGATCGATGACCAAACAGATCATTTATTTAGATGGGAAGCTTTCCAAAAAGAGAGATGTAGAATGTGTGCAGACAGCTGGAACAAACACCACACATTACACCGGGACTTTTGAAATTCTGTTTTTTAAAGTTAAAATGTTGTGAGATTCAGTTCAATTGAGGTATAAATAAAAGCTTGAAATGTATTTCTGTGTGTCTTTAGTTTGATTGTGAGTATGTCAATGGGATGGGTCAATGGGCTGGGTTTCCCATGGATGAACTTGACGATGCCCTCCAGCCATGAAAGACGGAGTCAAGTATTGATGTGGTCTCTTTGTCATCTCTATCGACTGGTTGACGACGATGATTGGACCCTTGAAATGCATCATCTCCAGGACATGCTGACCATTCTGGAATTGATGACACATTGGGACTCTGAGACGTCATCCCTCTCGACCAATCCCCTGTTCAATGATGTCATCCCATCCTCCTTTGCGTGCCTCTTTATCTTACCTCCTCCATCTCTCTTCACCGGTAAAAATGACATGCATGCACTACACAACACCCAACCAAAAAAACTACAGTTGAAAATATGAATAAATTATCCATCTCTGCTGGGGGTGAAACCAAGTCATAGGGTCCTACACCACTACTTCTTATTATTTAGCCAAATCGTTTTAATTGGCTGAGTTCCTTTATTATTATTTTATTATTTTTTTTTCAGACTTCACCTGTTAGGTTGCTGGAAAGAAGTGCTTATAGTGCAAGATTCTGCTTTGTAGAAAATCTTCATAGAAGGTAAAACAAAGCCCAAAAAGTAAAATACACCTAAGAACTCTGATGAATACCAATACATGTAATTATAATAATTATTTTCTGTTTAATTCAATGTCAAATTTTCTTGCTTAAGTATAATAGAGATTTCTTTATAAAATCTGACAAACTTGCCTTACTTACATTTTTTCCAATGTAGTGGTGTGTTATCTACTGTGGAGTACAAAATTTTCCAGGAGTGGTTTGAATACCTGATGTCCCATGAAAAACCTCAGATAGACTTAATAGGTGGGTACTTTAACGTCAAGTAAGTAAATAGAACTTAGAACTTTAAGAATTAGCTCTCTTAATTGAAACGTTCTGTCTTTACTCTGGGTGGAATAAATTCATGCTCAATCTCATGTTCACGTAAAGCCCTGTTACGTTTATCTGGAAGAATTTCATGAAGGATGTGATTTTCGTCTGAAGCTATTTTCCTGAATAGTTCATTGTCTCTTGTTAACTTAAAGGATGACTGACATAGGTGTGGCATCAGAATCATAACCAAATCTTGCTGCTCGTCTGATGAAGCCATAAATATGGGTTCTAGGGTCTTTCCTTTCTACCCAGAGGCCCATACCTCCATACCATACTTAAACAAATCTAACAAATCATACTTAATAAATCTAATCTGCCTTTTTGCGTGTGATCATTGTTAATGATTCAGGGATGGCGCTAGGATTTTTCAATCTGGGTCCTGGGACCCGCATGTTTGGCCAAATTGGGATCCCAAGCATTTTTGGGGGGTCCCAAGATCTTGGTGACCCTCTGCGAGAAAAAGAGTATGTTTTAAATTATGAGAAAAAGAGAGTAACCAACTTGGAATTAATATTGACACATATGCATAGGACCGGCCGACAAAGGCTTTTTCTAGAGCCGTTACATTCATTCCTGGACAAGAACTCTGTTAATGAAAGAGCACCCTTTCCAAGGGTTTACGCATCACTGGTTTCCTCCCTTAGGAGCAACGAACAGTGACGTCTTTTGCTATATATTTGCATTCAGTGACTTGCAGAGTACATTCCTCTGAAGAAGACCGCAGAAGGCGGTCGAAAATTTAGTTTTAACCTTTTTAGATGTTTTAAACTCCATTTCTTAGAACTTCAATTATGATCACAGATCGCTCCAACAGTTTTACAAACAACAGAATATACTGACAAATCAAAGCAAGTTGTGTGAGTTATTTAAGTCAGTGCCTTGCGTCCTGGGACGCATTAAAATTTCGATGATGCATTTTTTGGATTTTATTTGCGCAAAAATGCACGATTTCTGCGTTAACGCGATCTCTGTGATTGTTCAAAATGAATATCTTTAAAAATTGGGACTGTGTTGGAAATTATTCTGGGGCTTTTTTCCAATATGTGTACCAACATGGCTGTCTCATCACGTGATTGAAAACCATCTATTAGAAGGCAAAGTATAACAAGTTTCCCAGTTTAAATCTTTCATTGTTGAATGAACTTACGTCTCTTTTAGAAACTTTATGGGCCATTTTCTTGTGTCACAAGTCCCTCTGTATCTCAAGAACAGAGAGGATTTAAGTTGTCAAACTTCACAGCCAGTTTGCTTTGTGTTGCCTTGAAAACATCTTAAAAGATTGGCATTCCTGAACAAGCGGTTGGCAGATTGACAAATGGCTTTTCGGGCGCGAAAAGTTTTCGGGACTTTTGAGAAACGGGCCCTAGGAGTCAATGGATTAATGTTACGTTAACCTTTTTTCGAAAGAGTCCACATAATAATTTATTACCGGTTGTATTGTATTTATTGCCGAGTTGAATTTTCTTCCTTTCTTGGTTTTAGTATACTTACGAACATCACCAGAGAAATGTATGGAGAGAATAAAGAAAAGGAGCAGAAATGAAGAAACTTCAGTGACTATGGTAAATGGACTTTCAGTCTGCTTTCAAGAAAAAAAGCTTGTTGTTACTACAAATCTGCAATTGTATTAAAATTCCTTACGGTCCAGCTATGTCACGCATGACCAGTATCCACAAGACTGAAATGAACATTCAAATCCCTCTTTGGAGCTTCCGAGATTTGAATGGAATGTTGAAGATTAATTTACTGAAAGTTGCTACGAAAAATGCACAATAACTGAACAATACATAATTCATTAATTAAACACTTGAAATAGTTTTGCCTTTTCAAACACCGTTTATTTTATAATAAAACAAAAGTTCATAGCTAACTGTTTTTGACATATCAAAGGGAATATCAACGCAAGTTCAGAATGTCAAGAGCAAAGTTCAAAACTGGCATGCAGATTTGAATACTCGGTTCACATACATGTGGCTTCACTGTAAAGTTGTTTGATGGAAACCGCTATTAATTTTTAAAAATCTTCAATATTTCCAAGAATAATTTATTAATTAGGCAAAAGGAATTGTATGGGCAAGGTGTCATTATTTCATTTCAGGACCTTTTAAATTCTTTGCATGAGAAATATGAAGACTGGCTTATAAAAAAGAGCAAAGTGGATGTTCCTGCTCCAGTTGTGGTGAGTTGTTGGACTTTATGTTTGAAATTCAGGAGGAAAATTCTAATTTACAGCCACATTTTAACATATTATTCACTCATCTATTCTGTCACCTTTTCCCATTTTTCCAATGTCAACTTCATTTACCAGTTTTATTATACCTCTCAGATAGGTACGTGTGCTGTGATTGGCTAAATTAGCAGGCCATATGCTTTTCTCGGTCCCTATTGTAAGTTACGAATCCTAATTTTTTTTCCCATTGATTTATTGCCCACATGCTCTTGGGTCATACATCAACGTGAAAAAACTTGCTCCGTAACTTACAGTACAGACCTCGAACTTGGTTAGCAAGAGGTGTATATAACTTTTGTGTACATGTATATGCATTTCTTTTCAAATAAAGCTGAGGTAATAAATTTATTTCTTTAAGTAAATTGTGGTTAACTAGTCTAGAGCTTCCTGCCTCCATTAGCTGTACTAGTCACGGGATAGCCAACAAATTACTTGTAATTGTGAAAAATTGTTAAAGAGTTGAGGGTTTAACCGTTTTTAACTTTACCATGTTAAGATTCATTATATTATCAAATGCTAGTATACAGAATACAGGCCAGCTTTCTTGCAAGGTTGTAAATTATTTATACCACGCTATGCTCTTATCAGTTCAGCCACGTTTTATGCTCAATTCTTCTCACTTCTTGCACATGTTACAATTGTTTTTCTTTTGTAGGCTTTCTTTGGTACGAGTCACTCTTTAGTTTCTCCCACCCTTCCCTTCCCTGTTTTTTTTTTTTTTTTTTTCAATAAAGCTGGACTACAGGTGTTGGTGCACACCTGCTACTTTACATTGGATGTAGCAGGTTGGGTGGGGCCTGTTTACTTTTATTAGTAAAGAAGGCATCCTCAAGAGTAAATGCTCTTACATTCGAATCTCCCATAAGCGACCTCCCAAAATGTCAAACCTAGGTGGTAACAGTTGCTTGCAGGAAGTTGTCGCTTATGAGAGCTTAGACCAGCCAGATTGAGTCAAGATTTTTCCTCATTAACATAATTATGGTAACTGCAGAGACTGTCCCCATGCGCCAATGCCCATCGAAACCCATGTACATAAATAGTAATAGTAGTCATAAAAGTATGGTTCACTTCTGACAGACTACATCTCTTGTATAACCAAATTTCTTAAGAGAAGCGCCAAGTGGTTGTGACCAGGAAACAGTCCATTGGAGGAGCCAGATATGGGCTAATCTATTTTTTACAGAGCCAACAAGACATCGACATTCAGCTGAATAAAAAAAATCAGAAACCTTGGATATGACTTGGGCTGCATAGGAAATGACTGTTGACTGCACTGAATACTGTACTTCAATTTTCATACCGTAGTTGCTAACTGTTGACTGTTCTTGAGAGAACACTCAATTAGGAAATCAGTTCTAATTTTCATTAATTATAAAACACTTAGGGTTGTCTCTTTTAAAGTGCACCTAACGGCAAAAAACATTTTTTTGCCAAGATCATTCTTTTCAAACATATTTTACAATTTTCACTTCGAAATTTTGCTTTCTTGTGTCACACAAGCTATGTAAAGTTAGTAAAACTTGCAGTCATATGGACCCACTACCGTGCTGTGAGAGGCATGGGCCTACAAACTGCTTTGCATTCAAGTTTTCAAAGAGGTTTTGCATTGCAAAACAGTTTGTGACGTAAAATCGAGAATAGACCCATGCTTCTGACAGCTTGGTCATGGGTCCGAATGATTGCCAGTTTTGCTAACTTTGCATAACTTACGTGGCACATAAAAAGCAAAATGTTGAGGTACAAATGGTAAAATATGTTTGCTTTTGGTGGAGAGATCGAAATTAGAAACAAAAAATGTTTGAGTTTAGGTGCACTTTAACACTGAAAGAGTACAGTGTATCTGCATTTTTTCTTTAAAAATTTAAATGTTTTATTCATGTGAAAAGTCAATTCCAGAAAAAATCCAGTACTTCCCATTGAGAAATTCCTGTTCACGCCTTATTATCCAATTTCTGCCCCATAACCTGTCAAGTGGTCGCTTTAGGGATGTTAATTAAAAACAAAACAAAATTTCATACTATTTTTTTCTAAAAGTGGTTGCGCTTGCTTAGAAGAGGTTCCACATAATTATAGTAATTTTACTTGGAAACTTTTGGTATTTTGGAAAAGTGGTCGCTTACGAGAGGTGGTTGCAACTGGAGGTTCGACTGTATTAATTTTGTTATACTACAAGCAGTGTGGGAAGACACCCCAAAAGAAACAACAACTGGCTCATGAACATACAGTGTAAACCTGTTTCCTTCATTTGTGAAGAACTGGCTGAATTAATTCTTCCATTGTCTGTTTAAGGTTGTAGATGGAAATCAAAGCCTGCAAGATATGTTCCGGTTCTATGAAAGTAACAGTCAAGTGCTGCTTGGTATTAGTGCATCAAAAACAGATTAATGATACTAGATTTTTTAAAATATTGTACTATAATATTTTTCATGTAGATTTAGTGCATATAATTTGTTTGTTAAATGTTCTGGCAACAACAAAATCTTCACCTCCTTCCATATTGGATGCCCATTTAATACTATTGTTTGCTTTGAATTTAACCCTTTGTGTCTTGTTCAAGGTAAAACAATAATACTCTTAGAACTGTGAATTTTGAAACTATAAATAAGATACCAGTAATATTATTTGATGTAAAAAACAATTTTGGAATAAGGTTTATTGTTATCAATATTGTTTTGTTTATGCAGGGATATCATCTAACTTTCTAGCTCACCTTGTTGATCCTTGTTTAGGAAGTAGTACCCAATTAGATATGTTACTTTGAAAAACTTGTTTAGTGTTGAAAAATGATCATGTCTAAGCATATATAGCGAACTTTCACTTCGAAATAATTTGTATGATGTCAAATAACACAGTCAAGAAACTGAGGCAAGAACATCTAGCTTTCTTATGATATTTGACTCTTCTCATATGACTGCTTCATGTAAATCTATGTTGCTCCCTTTTTGAGAGTACCGCACAGACTGTATACAGTAAAACCGGGCAAGTAAGAACCTGTTAGCCTAAAATTTGTCAGTTAGACCCGCTCTAAACAAGAACCTGTGAACCCTAAAATTTGAAACAGGTTTGTTTTCTAAAATCTAAAAAATATGTGAACTTTGGAAAAGAAGATAAATTGATTGATGTTTTAAAGATTCGTGTAATTTTCGATTTTACTTATTATAGTCATTTTTATGACTGTGAACTTTTAAACTCTGTATTAAAATTTTATTCAAATTTCATATAAGGGATAATGAAATCTGGATGCTGCATCAGGGATAAAGTCCGAATACCACTAAATTCTGCTATCTTCTACATGATTTTTTTCCGTCAGAAAATAAAAACCTATTTAGAATCTAGATAGCCTAAATTTCTGTTAATTACCATTTTTGTAAGAATCTGTTTAGGCTAAGTTTTCCCTGCTAGCAGAGGTCTCTCACGGCGGGGCAAAAATGAGAGACCTCTGCTAGCAGGGAAGGCTAATTTTACTCACGGGATTTTACTGTATGTCTTAGCTAAAGCTAGTTCTTATCATTTTAATCAGTGCAAGATTGTCAGTTGTATAACAGCTATCTTCACTTCCTAGAAACATGTTCTAACTGGGAAATTACAAGAGCCAGAAATTTGTTAACATGACATTTTAAAAGACATTGTTTTTTCAAAAAAAAATTCATCACCATTCCTTTGGGTGAAATTGCTTTTCAATTAAAGCATAATTTATTTCTTTAGGACTCTTTTTCAATAATTAGTAATTCAAAGAGTAGTGTCCCAAAAATTTCCTTCTTTAATTCTTTAGAATTTATTTTAGTAAGTATCATCCTCCAATGTTGCAAAACTTTCTTTATCTTTTTCATTCTTTGAAATAGTACAAAATAAATGTCATATTCCCATTAATTAAAAGGTTTGTTTGGTGCAACTCTTTGCTTTTTCCCCTGCAACTTCCCAATATTAATTTATTGTTTCCATATCATCTTATGCTTGTGTCACAAGA
>OX421447.1:64366836-64369336 GCA_949126865.1 Montipora capitata | reverse complement strand
TGTGTTTCAACCTAGATCAAGTCGTGTTAACCTACAGGTCAGTTTGGGGAAGGTACAATACACGGGGCACAGGTCATTGTTAATACCAATATACAACCCTAACCATTTACAAATGCTAACATTACGCCTGAAAACTTTTGTTTAGGCCTAATTAGGCTTAATGTTAGCTTTTAAGTGCCACTATGACAAAAATTTCATCTTTTCTATCAAAGCCATTTTAAGACATAAATATGTAGCCTGCATGAGAAGAAAAATGCTCTTTACTATTTTCAAATATCTCTTTTTGTTCCAGAGATATTCAAGTTTTTAAAATATGCAAATTAGCCAAGTGATGATGTCATACAATCAACCAAATTTTGATCAAATATGACTAATGCCAATTTGCATCAGAAATGTTTGATTCTTTGCAGTAAGATTCTACTAAATGTGCTCCACAATTTGAGCTTAACAGTTTTGTTACCATGGCAACATACTGGGTTCCAGACCTCTCCAATATTAAAGGCATTTCTGGCCACCTTTGCCGTTCTATTTTCATATTTGCAAATGGTGCCTCATATACATGATCCAACAAGCATATAAATATGTTAGCTTGAGTTTGTGGCCTTGTTTAACCTTTTTTGAGCTGAAAACAGAGTCTATTAACTCTGCTGAAAATCACTTACATATTAAAATCAAGTGGGTGGGGACTGGAAAAGAGTGAGTTGCCATGGAAACACAATGTTTTATAGCCGTAGGAGTGTTTTCTGTAGAACTATTAGCCTACCATAACCAAGTTTCAATGGTCTATGCTGCAAATTGGCGAAGATAGCTTTATTTATATACTTGATGTAATATTGGGTTGAGTGTATGGCATCATCAGTCATCTCATTTGCATATTTTACACATTTTTCCAACTTTAATTAATATCTCCAGAAATAATGCAGGTATTTGCAAACGGTAAATCGCATTTTCATTCTTTCATAGAATTCTTTGTGATATGCCTAAAAAATCAAGAGGTAAAAATTTGATCATAGTGGCACTTAAATGAATGTTTAGCATACTATCTGTATTCTTGGTAAAACGATGACCTGTGACCTGCATTTTGTACGTGCCCCAAGTTGACCTAGGTTGAAACAAAATGACCTACATGTATTTTGGTTCCAATTTAATCTAAGGAAGAAAATGGTGGTGCATGATCACTACCAGTATATATAGCTTTGAAGACCATGCAGACTATTTTTGCGAGGCATTGATTCACAACTGATGGTACTGTAAGCCTATTTTGTCAAGTACTTCACAACAGGGCGTTTGTTTTCCATTAAAGACAAAATGGAGGGCACGCTCATTAACTTTTTCCAGCTTTGCGGTGTTTTATAACGGAAATGCCATTATTAATGTAATGTCAGTTGTCTGATAAATGCCCCTGTATAATTAAATTATAATTATTTTATTATTATTTGAGTACCGGTAATCTTTTTTTCAAAGGAAAACTAATTTTAGTTGGAAACTCAAACTTCAGGATGATCAAATAGTTTTGCTTCCAATTAACAGGTTACTCCAGTCAAAATGATTGAGAGAAGTGTTTATAGTGGTTTCTATTGCTTTGAACACAACCTTTGTAAGAGGTATGGAATTGGTTGGAAAGCTAAATGTAATGGCCTGCATTAATAATTATTATTAACATTTTTTCAAAAGTAGATCTCGTCAGATTTATCGAGTGCACAACTGCTGAGTGCAGTTAAGCCTTACGCTGTGCTTGCTATGGGTGTCCCAAAATAATTAATTAATTTTTTCGTGATCTAGGACCAATAAGAACCCAGTTTGATTGCATTGTCTGAAAAGTGATGCCTACAGTGTAGCTCCCAAGGCTACCAAGTACAATCTAGATGATAAAATAATAGCTGATTTGCAGATTACAGAGAACTTTGTTCAGTTGTTAGTACATGTGCTCATTTTTCCTGCCACTCCTCACTTCTTTCCTTCTTCTTTCATCACAAGACCATTCAATGCTGCCAAATTTTTGAATCTTTCTAGAATCAGCAAAAAGAGCTTAATTGAAGGTTTCCCTAAAATTGCAATGGTGGCCTAGATTTCTCATCAAATTATTTTGGTAATCTACAGCTGTCTGACATTAATTTTTTTTCTAGCCAAGGTTGTTTCATTGACGTTTTCATTACATAAATTAAAGAAAATTAATTATGTTTTTTCCTTGCAGTGGTATGATGTCAAAAGCAGAGCATTCTGTACACAATGAGTGGTTTAAGTGGATCACCAAACAGCAAGAACCTCAACTAGACTTGATCAGTAAGATCTCTAAAACACTGGATTTTAAAAAGAACAATTTAGCCCATTGACTCCCAGGGGTTCCCCACTGACAAGTAAAATCGTCTGGCGTTAGGCAGAGTAAAATACTAAGTCTGGTCAGTTTAGGCCGGTTTGGACATCAAAGGGTTAATGGTATACTAAGATAATATTCTTTGCCCTCCAGTTGGGTAACTGGAGTCTGCTGTTTGCAAAGAGT
>OX421447.1:64331836-64364336 GCA_949126865.1 Montipora capitata | reverse complement strand
TGATATACTGCATTTATGATCCAGTTGTTTAAAAAACGAGCAGCATTGTTGGCTTTAAAAATATTCCACAAAAAAACGTGTCCCTTGGGAAAAAAGGTTCATTGTGAGAGGAGAACAATAATGTTATTTAACATACTATAGAAGAAAAACAAGCTGTGCCTTATTAGTATGCTTTATATGAAGAATTCTAACGAGGAGTGTTTTATCGGGTTTAAGCTCATGCATGTGACGTTTTATCGATGACCTGATTGACTAGCTTGCTCATGAATTATTAATGAATTTTTCTTAGGTTCCCCCTGGAATAACCCTATGCTTAATGAAGGGATAAGCCACTTTCAAAAATATCACTTATACTCTTTGTTTGCCCTCCAAAATTTTGCATTATAAAGCATTGTTTTTATTTTCTCTTGGGACCATCTTAAGTCCCAAGAGAAACTGAAAACAATGCTTATGCAAAATTTTGGAGGGCAAAAACATTACGGTATTTTTGAAAGTGGTCTTTTAAACAAGCACATGGTACAGCACCAGAAAAATACGCTAACTAGACTCTTTGCTTCCAGGTTGTTGATGGTAACAGAAACCTTAAAGAAATGTTGACGTTTTACCAGGACTACGACAAGTACCTTCTAGGAATTGAAAAATGGCCTTATCACTCAGTCCAGCAAGCAGTGTGCTAACCCCTTTGTGTACATGTAAATGAAAAAAATAGTGATTTATTGGTAAACGCTGACTGTATCAAAGTACAAAGTAGGCCAGAATTATTAGTCCCCAAATTTTTTCGCATTGTTGAAAGTGGGACTCTGTGTGTGAGGCCAACTTTTTAATTATTAACTAAAGTTTCCTAACCTCTTAATGCCTGTGTGCAAGATACATGCAGTCTTCTTTGAATGACATCTTATCTATGGGGACCTTAACTGAGCAAGGACAACGGCTATGAGAATGTTGTCGAAAATTACCATTTCCCGCAATTGCCAGTCGCTTGGCATGGAAAGTGCGTGTCCACATTCCAGGAATAAAATTGGTGGGAGCGGTGTAGATATTTCCAAAGAAACTTGAAAATTTAACGTCGGGTGCTTGTGTCCTCCATACAATCTCAAAATTGGTCATTTCACATCGTAGTCAGGACGAGAATAGCCTGCGAACACAGACGTATTTCCGGCTGTCACTGTCACTGTCACTGTCACTGTCGGCGGAACCAGTGACAGCCGGAAATACGTCTGTGTTCGCAGGCTAGGACGAGAACGGCAAGGAAATGTATCAAAACTTGAAAACCAACCTTTTGTTTTGTGGCGGCAGTTCTTTTCCATGGGTAACGGGTAATGGGTGAAGGGTTAGTATTTATAGTACAAAATTCAGCATTTTAATTTCTTGAATTTTCAACAACCTGACCCGCGAGTTAAGAATTACCACAAGCGATATTACCTTGTTGCTCTCATTTCGTCTTCGTCTTTCAAGCTCCTTAAAAGTTATAACAAAACTTACATGTAGTTCAAGTATACCCACTGGCAGGTAACAACAATTTACTTACATTTACTACGACTCAGTAATCTGAAGAACAACGCAAGTTATGAAGTACATGAAAAGGCAACGTGGTTTTTGTTTGAGTTTCGAATAACTGCTGAAACATACGCAATTTATAAGGTCACTTGGAACTCACGAAGCAAATCAATGGATCGAGCAATGAACAACAGTTTTTATTACAACCGTTAGGTAGAAATCTCTATCCTTCACCCGTTACCCTTTTAGTTTACCCGTGGTTTTGTGACGTTCTCGTAGTCGTCGTCGTTCTTGCTTTAGCACCCTTGTGATAGCGTGTGTACACCACAGGCGCCCCAAGCTCATAACACGATTTTGCAATGCATAACTATTATGTACAGAAGGAAGAGAGTTTAATGGTGAAAAGAGTTAAAAATTAAGTTAAGTTGAAGCATTTAACTTATCAAAAATCCTTGAACAATCGACTTATCCGTACACAGCTACATTTTCAACCATTCTAGCAATTCAGTTGCATTCAATTCTTGGCGGTGGGTTTACTGTATATTGAAAAATTGTCGGGTTTATTAAGGGCGTTGGTTAAGAAGCAGCAGCGACCTTTCTATTGAGGTGCGAGTACCAGTTTTCCGGTTTGACCTCGTACACCAAAATAAAAAAAAGTTCGGCCTCCAAACCCACTCGGCCTGGTCATCCGCATTGTAAAAACCTGTGAAACTTTGTATTTGTTTCGTTATTCCCTGTTTGGGTTAGGTCATTGTTTCAAGGTTTTAGTTCTCTTTTGTTTCTTTATGTAAACTGTAACTTAACGGATGTAACTACAGTGTCGCCAGCGAGGCACAAGTTTCAGCGTAGTGAAGAAACACCCATGCCCATTTTTTGCGAAAACGTACGTACCCAAGCATTATTAAACAAGCTATTAGACCTCAATCCAACCAATCAAAGACTCTCTGTCGTTCCTCGCAAGACCAAATATCTTCTATCCTGCTACGCTAAACTATAGAATACGGGGCCACTATTGAAACAAGTACTTTTTCAGAGGCGCGGTAGTCAACTGACGAGCTGCCGAGCCCCTCAAAGATATATACCTTATTCGTTCTTTAAGCATTGAATTTCACTAACGCGCCGCCGAGGCCACTCAAAGGTCTATCTCACGCGTTCTTTGAACAATTGAATTTCACTCAATGATGAACCTTATTCGTTCCTTAATTAAACCGCGGAGCCACTGCAGTGATACTGCTTCAAAAATGGTCTCCCGTGTATTCTACAGTTGCTCCATCTTCTGTGTTCATTAGTGCCCTGTGGAACGTTGAAGAATCTGCACACTATTCGAGAAGAATTGGGGATGAAGTCCCCGGTGTTGTGGCTGTCCTGTTCTCTCCAGTAGAGGTCAGTGGCCGGCTTGGCATTGATGTCTCTAAAAAGGCTTGTGGTGTATGAGGCCACCTAAGCAGAAGCAGCCCTAAGTAAAAAAGGGACTCTGCCGACTGCTGCAACATGTAGACGACCATGACAAGGTGTCATCTCACGGCTTGGTCATGAGGTCGCCAATGTTGGCTACGTCTTGCATCATCACACACTAAGGTTACTTGTTGCTCCTGAATTGCACGCGGTCAACAGCTGCCCAATTCCCCAGCTGTTGACCGTGCGCAATTCGAGAGCAACAATTAACCGCACGGAGGGCCTGTGTGTAGGCTATGAGCTGGTTAAAAAGAACACAACAGTGGCCGGGATATCCCGGCCACTTATTTGCTTATGATTGGTGTGTATTGTTCTATGACCCATATATTCAAACGATGCCGCTACAGGAACGCAATAGTGGCCGGGAAACCGCATAAGACGTCAGTGAACTGGCCCGGCCGGCTAACGCACTTAGCCAATGGTTGCTCCCTAGCCAGGGGTTTCAATTGCATTTTCCGTAAACAGCTGGCGATGATGAAATGGGCGGCTGTCATCGCACCGTGAATGCAAACACAAGCTAAAAGACGGTGGTAAGAGGTCCTAGATGTATAGGTGGCGATAGACCGCTGGTTACTGGCTTTTATTGAAACCCCTGCCCAGCGCTATTTGGGGAAGAGCTGATCATTTAAGATGTTTGCAAGACGAGAAAAAAGCAAGATATTGCAAATTTCCTCTCTTTTTGAAGATATAGACGAATGCAATGGCAACCGACTCGGGGGTGCAGATCCGCTAAAGGGAGCCCATATCCGCAGGTGGATCTGGGCCGGGGGGTCCAAAACCGCGCGGGTGGGGTCCAAATCCGCTGTGACACCTGTTCAAAGCTAGCAACTGAGCAATGATCAAAAATGAAGCCAACCCAGTTGGGAGTGGGTCAATTTGTTGGGCTCATGCGTTCCCGTGAAAGGACTGATGAATGAAAGAAATGTTTATTTGAAGGGAGGATTAAAGACAAAAGATAGAAGTTATCTTTAGACACCTGAGACCGGTGGCTCGAAGGCTGGTTAGCGCTAACCGTTGATTAAGAGGTATCAAAACCTATAGGTTTCCATGGCGTATAGGTATGGTTAGCGCTAACCATGCTTCGAGCAACCCGGGCCTGAGAGTCATGTAACAGTGATAACTAACAGTGAATCCTGTGCGAATTGGGACCGAGTCTGATGACCAACGTTCAGCGGTAATTCAGTGTTGTTTATGTTGTTTTGTTACGGCATGTAAGAATTTCCTTTCCACTGTGAGGAAAAACATTCGCGAGCGTAATAGTAAATCGGAAAAGTTGTTAAAATGTTTAAAGCAAATCCCATTTTTGTAAACAGATGCGTTAATTTGTTAATTCGGTCCTGTCATGCTTGCAGATGGGTCAACCGTTCAACCGGCGGCTTCGAACAGGTGATGATCACCAAACATGCCAATCCAATAAACGTATCACTGTCAAGGACACTCACCTTGTCTTCTCTTTGTACTCTCGAACGGAAAGAGCAGAACGGTGAGTTGTCAAATTTATGTTTGTATGTCAGCAAGTACCATGAATTTTAGAACTGACAAAACGCAAACATGGACGTCACAGTCAGAAATAATTTAAGCTCTAGCTTACCGGCGAGAGATATTTCTATAAAAAAAGTGAAGTGTTTATGATAAGTTTGTTCTCCTTGCGAGTCAAAAGTTGCTTGTAAAGGCTAGTCAATCATTGAGGTGGGAATTGTTTTTAAATTTAAAAAGATTATGACAATAATAATGATAATAATAATTATAATTTATCATAATATTATCATTATTGTTAATTTTATTTATTTATTTTGCAAATGCCAGCAAGGCATTTCAAACGAGATCATAGTCAGATGCGATGTCTGATGCAAAGCTGTCCCTGTTTTATTAATCAGTAATGCATAATATATTGCATATTACAACTGATTTAGTAAACAAACAGACAATAAGCAATAGAAACGGTCTGCTTGAATTTAAGTGTGAGAGATATGCAATGTAAATGTGATGGTTTTAGGTCTCACATATTATAATGAGTTACTCATTACCTCTCCATTCACCTTCCGAAAAATGCCGTCCTTGCAACCTGCAAAACAAGGCCACGCTTCTTTTCTTCTTTACAAATTTACTTTGTCATTATTCATGTGTTCTGGAACCAGTGTGGTCTTCTTTTCCATTGTAGTGATTTTGAGGCTTTTGACTCACATTAAACAGTCTTCATAACCTCAACATGTTTTAATCATCTGACTATCACCTGATATTACTAGATATACTTTAAATATTTACAAACAAGTTTTATAAGTTATTTACTATCTTTATTTTCTATTTGTCAGTTCCAAGGTGTTGGGTACGTTCAAAATCAGATTATTCCTATGTCACTCCAAGTGGAGTTACTCTTCATTTTGATACACACAAGCTGGTCAGGAGATTACAAGAAAGTGGTTGGTGACAAATAACCCTTAACACAAACATATTTCACCATTTTTAAGGAGGGTGCCTACTATTGTTACTGCGCATACGTTCTGCGCATCTCGAGATACTCAGATTTCCTATGGGTGGTGCTTATTAAGACAGGGATATTTTTGCATGGTTTAAAACTATGCAGAGAAAGCAGAACTTAGCATTAGCGCTATTGGAATCCAAAAAGAAAATTGGGGTAGCCACACATTTCTCAGAGATAATTAAGCTTCGCATCATCTGAGGCTTAATTATCTCTAAGAAATGTGCGGAAAAGAATGCCATACATTATCTTTGTAATCTTTTTACAAATAATTTTTTGTTGATTAACCCATTGACTCCCAGGGGTTCCCCATTGACGAGTAAAATCGTCTGGCGTTAGACAGAGTAAAATACTAAGTTTGGATGCCAATGGGTTAATTATCTTTGAAAAATGCATGGTTACCCCCAATTTTCATTTTGGATTTCAATAACACTTGTAACTTAAGATCTTCTTTTCCCACATATTCAGTAAGCCGCGCAAAAATACCGTCCTTAACCAAACATTTTTCTATTTTTGTGCAACACAACATACATGAAGTTAGCAAGAGTTGCAGTTCTTTGGCCCATGACTGAGCTAGTGAGAGTTATGGGCTTATTCTTTGTTTCACTTTTTAACTGTTTTCCATCCTTGCTTTCAAATGACATTTGCATGGCAAAGCATTTTCTGACATCAAATGAGAATTAAGGCCATGCCACTTGGTCACTTGTCCAGGCAAATGACTTCCATTCAAGATTGCTATAAACTCTTATAATGGCACTTGTGTAACACACAAAACGTGAAATTTAAAAAAATGGTAAAATGTTTGCTTTTGGGGAAAAGATTCCATCTTAATTTAAATTATCACAAATTGATATTGATAATAATAATAATAATAATAATAATAATATTTGTAATAATAATAATAATAATAATAATAATAATAATAATGATAATAATGGTGATTTATTATTAAAGAGAAAAACTGTTTTGATTGGAAAAATGATTTTAGAAAAGTTAAAGTTAAAACCATTGAGATAACCACAACACAGCTTTTAGCTCATTAAAGAAATAGGCCCTTCTGTCCACACAAGAGAGCAAAGCTGAAGACAACTACGACAACCCTAAAATTGCATGGCATCTATACCTCAAAATTTAAAACTGCATAATGTCACCTCTGAAACATCAGGAGGATGTGCAAAAGAAACATGATATTTAATTAAGTCATTAACAAGTCTACCTTTCCTTTTATTATTATTTTAGTCGTAAGTTGCATTGTACAACAATAAGAGTCATGAATGTTTGTGTTGATCGATGCATTGAAATTCATTTTACAACTGTGAAAGTCAGTCTATTAGTCAATAATGTCTTGAAAAGAGCATCTCTTTATTTCAACTTTTCCAGGTTTTACTGAAGAACAAGCTGAGAGTTTGACATCGTCACTGGTTGAAATAATTACTTCAAGTGTTCGCAATGTTGCCAAAAGCACTGTTTCAAAAATTGATCAGGTACCATATATTTTTTATGTTTATTTTATTTTTTTTATTTCCTTTAATTGAACTTGTCTTTTTTTTTTCAGGAGCGACTTGAGGTTAAATTCAATGCAATGGTTGATTCAGTAAGGTTTGGTGAAGTCTCAACCTTTTAACTGAAATTTTCATCTTTTCTTTCAATGTAATTTTTATTCAAAAAGTAAATGGTAAGCAGAAGTAGTTACTTGGTATCCTTTTTCGCTTCAGAAATGAGATGTTCCTCCTGGAACAAGGAAAGTTCAACAGAATTCAGGAGGAAAATCAGGTGCTATGCACTAAAAAAATGCCAGAATCGAAATGTTGCATCAACTACCTATGCAGACATTCTGGTGGCTAGTCCCACAGCAAGGGCTTATTTGGAGAAATGTAGATAAAGCCAAAGAATGTTTGCTGGTCAGAATGCCATAATACCATTGAAAAAGTAGTGGTTTTGAATACACTTGACCAAAAAAAACATTGTAAAATTTATAAGAAAAACTGGCTTAAAAACTGGCTAAAAGCCAGGTGGATGAAGCCATTGAAGTTCACAAAACTGGGCGTGTTCTTAACCAGACTTACCATTGTGCTCCAGATATAAATTATCAAAACTCAATGAATGAAAATTAAAGCTTGCTGCTAGAAAAGATGTTCACAACTTGTTGGACAGACAGCTTCACTTAAGGTGGGTGAACACAGTTTCATTTACCTTTTTCTCTAAAACCCTTGATCCTTTGGTTGCCAAAAATGGTAGCAAGCAAGTTAACAACACGAACTTCAGTTTTTTGATAGTTAAGCTGATGTATCTGCCATTGCCATGGCAACATGAATAAATATAAGCAGGTCTTTAAAATCGGTTTTGTTTATTTGCAGAAAATCTCTCCGTTAGATTTTTTTTATAATTTGCATGCAACAAGCTTGTAACGATGCTCACAAGTTAGCACTATTTTACTAATAATTTGACAGAGAGATCTTTAATTATACCTTGTTGAAGGTTCACTGGAATATCTAGAATTTTCTCTGTTAAAGTTCAAATTTTTATCTATCAATCAGTACTCCAGTTAATTATTTCCTAAAGTATTTTCGTGCCAAATTTCATTAAATTCTAATGAGGGGTTCTCGAGAAATAGGCGTATTTCCGAGAAAGCTAAACGCGAAATATTTCGCATTCAATCACAATTACTACATGTGCGCTGCAATTAACCGGGTTCTTTCGATAACAAAGAAAAATCTGCGAATTGCGGAGTTCTTTGAATCTTTACCTTTTCTAACATACATTTCTCATAAAAGAGTAAAACCATCAAAATTAACACTTTGTTCAATTTTGAGGAAAATAGTACAGATAGCGGAAGCATTGAGCAAATAAAATGATTGCTGTATGAAGCCATGTTTATTTTTTTGCAATCCTTGTGCACACATTGCATTGTGTTCGGCCACCTTCAGGAGGCTCGAAATAGTTTTTCCTTTTTGCACACAGATAGATATGTTCTCATGCTTTTAGATATAGTTAGGGTAATCGATGGGTATCATTGAGTTTATACACAATGCAGAATTAACAGTTTTTGGCAAAAATTGATTGAACACTTCCAACTTTTATGTTGTTATAATATGGAGTTATCAATACTGTTGATTCTAAGGTCTTTTACTTTACAATGTTTTAGTGATTGTTTGTGTAATTTTGGCAAAGAACTTGGGGAGTGAAGTCCCATTTTTCCTACCAAGTAATGTTATCTCCTTACCCATATTGATAGGCCTGTTACAATTTTGTTGTCACTTGTTAGAAATGTAACGGTATGTGTGATTAGTCCCAAAAATCATAATATTGTGTACTTTAGAATAGTTTAAAAGTGCATTGAAAGACTTGCCATTTTTTGTAAGCATGGTTAAACTCCTCATCCCGGGTAAAGCTTGACAGGTCTTTTAGGAGATTAAATTGATTCGAAGAGTAAATGAGCTGAGATGCTACTCCAAAATCCGAGGGTAAATAAAGATATAACGATGATGGTCATACTCAGTTGCTAAGGATCGACGCAGTAATTGATTTCATCCAGGCAACTTAGCATGTTAACTGGGTAATGCTTAACGGCCCTGGCCTGTTGCAAACATTAATGAGCATGGTGAGTTCAATTAGAACATTTTGTTTCTTCTTTGTCTCAGAAATTAAGGGATGAAGTGACTTCTCTGAAAGGCATTTTGCAGGTATGAATTGAGTACTATATCTCTCACTTTCTTGGGGTTTCCAATGATGTTGCTGGTGTTTTGTTTAGGATGAAGTGGCAAAACTTAAAGGAGGAATGGCTTTAGATTTTAGCTTGGAAAAGAGCCGAGTCAAGGAAGAGGTTGGTCAATGTCATTTGTTGTTTGTTTTCAGTTCCAAGGTTTTGTTCTGTCAAGAGTCCATTACCCAAGAGTACGAATCCGGTTTCAGGTTTGTCCTCATCAGCGTCAGAAAGTGTCTATTAATGGAGTGTTTTCATGTGACGTCACGGTGGCCATGTTGGTGTCCCCAACTAATCCTCCGGGAATTGAGCTCTATTATAATGCTAGAGTTTTCTTTTGTTTCGGTGGAAAAACAAGGTTACTGATCACGTGAGTGAAAACACTCTATAGACCAAATGTTGTACCCAATTCAAATCTCCCAGGGTTACGGTTCTTTGTGTATTGTATTTACATTATATGTTGGAGTCACATTTAAATGATATGGAAATATCTGGAACAAAACGCCTTATTCCCAGAGAGTTTGAATTGGGTACGACATTGAATAGACCTTTTTACAGTTCTGTGCTCAGTTACCAGGCCTTTGAATAAAAGTGAAGCTGGAGTTGACTTTGTTTTGATACAAACCTCATTACTTTTGTTATGTAATCATGTTGTAATGCTAAGGAGCATTAGCAAAACTTGGTTTAAAAATGGACAAATTCCTGACGCTGATGGGGACTTAAGCCAATTTGGGTAAATCTCAATCTTGGGTGATGAACTCATATATGATAATTGTAAAAGTAGCATGTTAAGAATTGAGATGATCGCAGTTATGAATGTCACTGAAGCAGTAATGCGCATAATCATATATAAAAGACATAATAATTTTAATTAAAACATCAAGGGATCATCATTGATTATCTCTTGTAAAACATGTTACTTTCCGCAGTTCACATTTGCCTTTCGTATATAGTCTTTATGACCTCAGATCGTGTTTGTCGCAAGTCAGATCAAATTCATCTAAACGAGGTGCGTTTATCATATCTGTTGCGCATGAAAATAAAAGAAGGAGGGGGGGGGGGTGCGTTTTTGCCCTAAATTCGTAGGTCCTACGGCTTTCTTGCAGGTGTACTAATATAACAAAGCGAGCTTTGATGGCTTGAGAGATTCATGTCAAAGTCGTGATCAGGATTTCTTGGATCAAATCCTGAAGCGAGATCTGTTGAAGAGAACTGGAACATGTTCAAAACCTCCTTGACAAGTGGAATGTCTCAATTTATCTCACGAGAATCATCTCGACCAAAATTTAAATTACCTTGGATTGGCAATAAGATCAAGAGAGAGATGCGCTAAAAAGATTGTCTACATAAAAAGGCTATCCGTTCTAGAGTCGATCTACACTGGAAAGCTTTTAAACATCAACGCAACCTGCTTTCAAATTTAATCAAGGCGGCTCGTAACCGCTATCTTAACGATGTTATTGGTAGCTGCCTGTCAACAATCCAAAGAAGTTGTGGTCATATGTGAGGAACAGCAAATCTGAGAACCTTGGTATTCCTCCATTAAAGAACAGCGATTCATCATTAAGTGTATCGGATAAGGATAAAGCTGAAACTCTCAACTCTTACTTCGATTGTGTTTTCACACTGGAGCAGATGCAAGTCCCTAATACTGGCACATCACCTTTTCCATCAATCTCCGACTTACAGATTTCACCCGAAGGGGTGTGCAAACAATAGCCCTTTTCACGGTTAGTTTTTGTTCTTACGGGCTAGCCCGTAATGCACAATGTCATCGGAGTTGTCTGTCTGAGTGAGTGTGTGAGTGAGTGTAAGATCACGTGCATGAATCACTTAACTAATGAGGTCTTTATTTAATTTTAATTATCGATGGCCATTTTACAGTTTTTCTGTTTGCGGCTTACTTGTTGCCTTTGCCTTTCTTAATTTTCCTTATGGAAAGAGAAATTTTAGAGAATTTACGGCAATATTTTGACAATCGCATGATAATTTGATTTGCAAACCTGCTTGGGAAGCCGGTAGGATTTGAGCGGAAAAACATCCTTTGGGAGTCAAAATGCCCATAAAACCTCTCCAATGAGCTTTCCGTGTTGATTATTCCCATAAGATGTCTGATATTTTCCAATTTCGAAACATTTTGTAAAAATCTCCTCAGTTGTCATCAAAGGCAACTTGCTCTCTGACACTTTGTAGGCTGAAAGTTGCTGAGATGAAAATGAAGATACCTGATGCTATCAAGTGACGTGCTCATCATTTGATTTCTCTCTTTGTACATCGCCCGTGATACAGAATTATTTGACAAACGTACCAAACCTACCAGTGCTCTTCTTGAGTGAAAAAAAACAAACCCAAAGAAAGGAACTCTGCGTTGACCTTGATTTTCAAACAGTATCACCTGCTGCCGGATTCCATCATGACTCTTTGCACACCTTACTACCTCTCGCCTTCCTTTGGAGTAGAAATGTAGTTAAGACCTCTCCAGTGAGCTGTCGAGATCGAGATGTTTAATGCCGAAATTTTGCAGGAATTTAAAATATAAATTCCTGACGGGTAGAGGTAAATTTCATTTTAGATAAATTCTTTGTAGACTGAAAGTTGCTGAGATGGTAAAAGAACTTGAAATTTGATAATCTATATTTTGGTAGCTAACTAAAACCAAGACCAACTAACACCAGAAAAGTCACGAAATTACCTTTAAATAATTTTCCGGGAAAAATGTTGTGATTTTCATCCAAGCCAAAAAATTTTCACCGGAAAATTGGGAGGTAAGGCCTGATGCTATCAAGTGACGTGCTCATAATTTGTTTTCTCCCTTTGTACATCGCCCGCGATACAGAATTATTTGACAAACGTATTAAACCTTGAGAATTACCAGTGCTCTTCTTGAGTGAAAAAATAAAAAACAAATCCAAGGAAGGAACTCTGCATTGACCTTAATTTTCAAACAGATCACCTACTGCCGGATTCCATCATGACTCTACCTCTCGCTCATTATTTCGTTTTTTCTTTATTGTCCCTATAAATTCACTCAGTTTTTGTAACTGTTACAGTAGCCACATGCAGTGTTTATAATGCTCTTCGTGCATTCCAAGCATTCATTGTCAACGCCCACTGATTTAATACAAAAACATGTCAACAATCACACAGACAATGTTAATGGTGCAAGATTCGTTACCCGTAAGCACATGTCCCCCGAGGGACCTATTTTTCTCATTTGCATTACAATGTAATCTAGCATGTATGAGAGGCAATTTCGGGCTATTTTGTAGTTTTGACACGAAATTGCCTCGCACCCACGTTAGATTACATTGTAATGCAAACGAGAAAAACTAACCGTGCAAAGGGCTATTGTCCCAATTGAATCCTAAGAAACCATGTGGGCCTGACGAAATCCCAGCGAGAGTCATAAAGGAGGTCTCACAACCAGTTTCGACGTGGCTCTCTTTCATTGTCCAAGAGTCATATATGAGTGTAATGTATTCCCCGTTTGATTGGTCAAGAGCCCTAGTTACGGCAGTTTTCAAGAAAGGATCCTGCGAAGTCTGATCCAGCAACTTGCCGCCCAGTTTTATCAACATGTATTTACTGTAAAATCATGTAATATTATCATCCTCAGCTATTTGTCTAAACATCTTTCTTCAAATAACATCTTAATTGACGAACAACATGGTTTTAGAGAGAAATATTCTTGTGAAACGCAGCTCATTTCTGCAATACACGATTGGACGAAAGGTATCATCTTCCGTAGTCAAACTGATGTCATCTTATTGGATTTCGCATATATAGACCTTCTTTATTGTATTTATTTATTTATTTATTTATTTATTTATTTATTTATTTATTTATTCATCTGTTTACTTAAGTTTTACTATCTTAATCTTCTAGTATAGTGTCTACTTCTTTTAGAAGTATACCGATTAAAGATTAAAGCGCGCTAAGAGACAGGAAGCCATCAGCTATATACATTCCCATGGTGCCTCGCGCTGGTTGAATGTAGATGCCCGCGAAGGAGGCGGCCAACAACAAAAAAACAACCCGTCCGAGGGAGGAAGTGTAGGCTCGTAATTGCATGTTCAACCCATGTTAGTGTCCCCTTTGAAAAATCAATTGAATACAGGTACATGAGTAGCTCACTTTCCTGTAGCAATGTGAAAAATGAGGAACGAAATGTACAGCTTTTATTGTATTTTTCAGCTTGCTGTACGGGATCAAAAAATAAAGGACACCGAAAACAGAATAGAAACTGAAGTGAGTCATGAAGTTTAGTGAACACTGAAACGAGTCTATAGCAAATTAAATATCCTCGGAAACCACTGGCCATTCAGTCGAAACGGAACGAAGAAATCTCGCCCACGGGGAAAAAGTCGATTTCAGAGACAGTTAACATGAAGAACCCGTGATTCATTCTTGTTTCTTTCTCGTGAGACGGGACCTGGTTTTGTTTTTTCTCTCTTATTTTCGTATACGGTAATCCACATTGAAACCATCCCATGAAGTTCAACCTCCTAAGAACTGAAACAATGTAGTGTTGGTCTCCGCTATGATAGTTTTCCCTTGTAGACTCACCTTATACTCCGTGTCGATTTTTACCAGACGTCTCTCATCTTTGACCCTCCTCAGTCTTGGGTCATAAGCGGAGTGGTGTGTTCATCGTATTAAAAAAGACACAAGTTTTTGAAGGCCATTTCCCTCATAAATGCACTGCAATATACTCTTGAAATTAATGAATATGTTTTGTATATTTTGTAGGTCGCCAAACTAGGGACTCAACTTGAAGCGCAGAAATTAGATTTAATAAAGTATTTAGTGGGTAAGACAAATGATTTTAGCTCGTACTTTATTTAAGCAAAACGGCGAGCTGGTAAACTTTACCCAAGTCCTCTTGGGAAGGCGACTTTAATTTGAGGGGGGGGGGGGGGGGGGTGGGTGGATGAAGCTGAGGAGAAACGTAGGTGGACTCACCTCCTCGGAGACCCAGGGGCAGTCAGTCGAGACGCGACGAGAATCGGGACTGGCGTAAAGTTTTCAAGTAAGGCGAGAAGAGCCCTTGGGAACATACCTTTAACGGACGAGTTCCAGAGCGACTTAAATTCTGATTATCTGATTGGGCGGAAATTTCCGCAATTGTCTTTTTCCGCCCAATCAGAGAACCTCATACAATGAAGTCAGATCGTGATTCCTTATATCAAGTGAGAAATGCTACATCAACGGTCGCCATTTTTTTTCTATCGCTCTCCTTGTCTTGTTCCCAGGGGTTCTTCTCGCCTTACATGAAAAATTTACGCCAGTCCCGATTCTCGTCGCGTCTCGACTGACTGCCACTGGGTCTCCGAGGATGAGGTGGACTGGAGGTAATGGTTGGGATGGAGGGGTTGGGTAGAGTCGAGGTGAAGGGTGGGTGGGTGGGATGGAGAGGAGTGGAGTGGGATTGACGGATGAGGTGTTTTTTATTGGACATAGAGACTATACGAGAAAATCAGAATTTGTTACCTGTTCAAGACCTCATTTAGGACATTCTAAAAGATATTTTTGTTTTTGTAGGAAGTTTACTGTCTTGCCTTACGCTGTTCCTCGCAGTCTGGAGATTTGTCAAGAATTGATTTCTTTAACATCATAATACTATTTAATGGATAAGGCACTGAAAAGTATGAATTTTTTTAAGTCATTGTTTTAGAAGTATTATATATCTATTAAGACAAAAATCTATTAAAGGAAGAAGTCTTTCAAAATTATCAAAATGATTGTTTCGCATCATTTTCGTCAAACGTATCGGACCATTTATCGGAGAAGGGAATCGTATAGTCGTAATAGTAATTTATAATCGTTTCTCGGTAAGAACTGAACTGAATCGTTCATACTGTACCGGAGGAGTTCCTAGTTATCCTTCTTATGAATTTGTCGTAGGGTTAGGTCACCCGTGAGCTTTTGTGTTAGATGCCAAATATATATACTAGTTATGCAACGCTTTCGAGTGGTATACCTGATGTAATATCCCACGAGCCATGTGTGTATATCAAGAAAATACAAGTGGCTTGTGGGATATTCCACGGTATACCACGAGAAAGGGTTGCATAACTATTTTAAACCATGCTAAAGAAAATGCAGTGGCCAGCTAGGTACGATGGGAAGGTTGGTGTGATACTGTTGAATTCCACTGATCGATGGGAAGGTTCTTTGGAATACTGATGAATATACCAGGGTTTTCGACGGTTTTGTAAAGTGGCCGATATATTTCTGAAAGCACCGGACGTAACAAACGCCTTGCGAGCGCCGAAGAGGCGAGCTACCTAGGACGGTCTGGGGGCATGCCCCGCAGGAAATTTTTAAACTAGAACACTCAGGAACGCTATTTCCAGTGTTTCTGGAACCCAAGAATCAGTTTCCCGAGTTCACTCAAATTCTCTTTAAAAAGTAAGTTTAAAAAATTATAAAAACAAAAACTAAAACAAACCCCTCAAATATTGGCCTCAAACGAAAACCCTGATATACACAACTGCTTTCCTGCATTCTGATTGGCTGTATTTCCTATGACATGGTATAAATGACAACTAGACGCTCCATAAAGCGTATATTGGGTTGCCTGTGGTCATTAAAACGGTCTTTTAAACGTCGTTTAGTTACTCCTGTGTACTGTAGAAAGCATCTGTTACATTGAATCATGTAATTGATCCCAAAGGTCTTAATATCCGCGAAGAAACGTATTAGATTTCAGTTTATTATTTAGAGTCATTTCCGTTATTTTTCCGTTGCTCCAGGAGCCCATCACCCGGAGCGTGCAACTTACCTATTTTCGTGCAACGACGTTTTTACAAGTAAGGTTATTTTTAGATTGAATTTCCCGCTAATGAGACTCCCACAGGAGCCCGATGACCAATTACAAGAAATTAAGCAGACGTCATAGGGTCACCGAACCGGAACTGCCTTTGTTTTTTTGACCTAATTCGCGGGAAGGGCTAGTCTAAAAATAAACCTACTTGTGAAAACGCCGTTTTACAGACGCTGTATGGAAGTTGCACGCTCCGGGTGATGGGCCCCTGGTTGCTCTTAGTATTTGAATTCAAATTCGTTGTAACTGCCATGTTTTATCACATTTTTTCCAGTATTACGTCAACATCCATTGACTATATATATATATATATATATATACATAGAAGCAATCCAATGTAAACTCTCATTGTACCTGAAGAAGGCTGGTTTGGCCAGCCGAAATATAGTACACCACTAAATCTACATTTACAGCTTACTTTAGCATTTGTAGGCTCTAAGTATATTTTCCCATACAAAGTCTATAAATCGTAGCAATAGAAGCAAGGTGACACACGCTAACACCAACCCGGTGTGGCCAACACATCACGCATGCGCACAACCATTTCACCCGGTCAATTAGCAGCCATGGACAACTGTTTCGGCCTTTTGGGCCTCATCAGCATGGCGTAGCTAACATCCCAGGTGGGTGTGTTTAGCACCCCTTTAAGTGGCAGCTTCACATGCCAAACATGTGGTAAGCTGGGTTGGGAACAGCAAAACTGTTCTCCCACGGCAAGCGTGTGGGAAGGTGGATCACATTAAGAGATCGGTGTGTGCCGTGGGAGAACAGTTTTGCTGTTCCCAACCCAGCTTACCACATGTTTGGCATGTGAAGCTGCCACTTAAAGGGTGCTAAACACACCCGCATGATATGTTAGCTACGCCATGCTGATGAGGCCCAAAAGGCCGAAACAGCTGTCCATGGCTGCTAATTGACCGGGTGAAATGGTTGTGCGCATGCGTGATGTGTTGGCCACACCGGGTTGGTGTTAGCGTGTGTCACCTTGCTTTTATTGCTGCAATAAATCGTACACCGAGCTTGGGCTGCCTGTGCGGGAAAGAATGTAATCGTTCGTCGTTTTCAGAGTAAAACAACGTACTTTTTAGCCAAGAAACGTCCGTCTTTGGTTTTTTAATTTGGTTGTTATATTTAACTGAATCTTTACATTTCATCTGTCGGGCCAGGAAGCCTTGTCTGTCGGGATCCTGAGAAACGCATCTATTTTGACTTCAGGGTGAACTATTTACACAATCGCGAGGTTGAGCGGCCATTTAATTGAAATCTAAACATCTATGAGATACAAAAAACAGACCTGCGAATTATCGCAAATCACAATGCTGACAAGCACAAAAGCAGAAGAAATGGTTAAATAATTTTATGAAGTTCGTTACAATCTGAATGTTTTTGGGTTAGAGATATATTGTCACGCAAATGATGTAATTTCATGACACTCAAAATTCGCAAAAAGCGTGAGTTTCATGTAAACAATGTTCGCACTAGCTAGTCGTAGCATTAAATTGGATTAACCAGGAAGTTAAAGAAGTATTGTTGGCTTCCCAAATAAATTTCATCTTACAATACAATGACAAAATCATTTGTCAGAGAAATAAAATTCCTGTCTCCTCGCGTATCACATTTCAACGCACGTATGCAATTTCACCGCGATTCCCGCGAAATTTTTCTTCTTTCAAATACATTGTATTTGGCCAACGCTGTTGCGGTGTCCCTGCCAATGTTCTTCTGTATACGTAATTGTTTTGTTTGTTTATTTGGCGAAGCTAATAAAATAAAATAAATAAAATAAAATAATAAAAATATTATTTCTCGTCAAGCGTTGCATCTTTTATGTTCAAATAACCGCTAAAAATAAAGATTTTTTAACGATCTATCCGTAGATATTTTTTCATAATTTAATATTATCTGTCAAAATTTGCACAACAGTCAAATCACAAAAATAGCAACGCACGCAACAAATTTAGTCGCATTTACCTCTTCGTCGAATTCTAATGCTTAACAGGAATTTTTAGTTATTGTGAAAATCTTTCTATATTCGTTAGGAATCATCCTTTCAAATTTCAGAGAAATCGACCGGTCCGCGAATATTTTATTTTTTTACCTGAAGACAGCTGTGCAGAGTTCAGTACAAATAAAATTATAGAAAAGCCAGACAACAGAGATCACAGATTCACTTAAGGTCTTCAGTTCGTTCTCAGTCTTTGTTGAACTCATAAGTTACCAGAGAATTTTCCATTTGGTTTGTTGTCGAAGTTCATTACTCGTCGCTTTTAAGATTCCAGATATTTATTTTTCACCGCCTGTCTTGTTTATCCAATCGACTTTCCATTATTGAACTCCATAAGAGTATATTTTGTTTAAAGATGCACTAAAACGCCATTTACGTCACAAGACTTTCGACGCCATTGCAGGTTAAGTTAAATATTCTACTGTGTCCACCAGAGAAATCTATCCATTTCCACTACCCTCTCGATCCTAACAAACTACGCGCAGACGGCTCTATGCACAAAGACACCACTTGGCAGGGGACTGACAGGCAAGACTTTTACCGACACGGAAAAAAAAAGAAAAAAGAAAGAAAACGACCAAATATTACCCATTTTCCGATTGGGATTGCCATACTGGCAACCCAGTAATATGGTATAACGTTGAAGCTACGTCAAGTTGACGTTGAAATGTATTTTTATACCAACCATAGGTAGCCCAAGCTCGCGTCACTGCAGACAGCCGTTGAGAATTTAAACGTGTCATAAGACTTTGTATGGGAAATAAAATACCGTCGATTATGAAGCCTAAAAAATGCTCAATTTAACGTTCATTCAATAAAATGAATAAAAATGATTCACCTCTGGTGTATTCTTGTGCCTTTTGGAGCTTATTTTACCGTTTCGGGAATTCCTTGTTTTCAATGTTCTAAGACGAAGTCAAGGCTGCACACTTACCCCATCCCCACAGCGGCTTCTCGAACAGCTCCATGGTTACGAGTGACACTGTGGGGATGGGGTAAGTGCTCTGTACCTCATCGGGTCGAGTTAATTTGACCTCGGACCCAAGCTCCGTGTCCTGTCCGGTTATCAGCAGCTGTTAAATTCATCAGCTATCGTGGAATCGAAGCAGAAAATGCTCATTTCCAGCCAAGTGCGTGGGGATTTTTGACGACGAAACATTCACGGAGGTTCGCAAATGATGTGGCTTTTAGCTTTGCGTGAAAAAATCGCGGCTGGGATGGATTTTCGAGTAGCAAACCGCCTCTGAGCTGACTAAGGTCGAAATCTTAGTGTTGTACATGAAATGACTGTACCTCATCCGGTGAAGTTAATTTGACCTCGGACCCAAGCTCCGTGTCTTGTCCGGTTATCAGCAGCTGTTAAATTCATCAGCTATCGTGGAATCGAAGCAGAAAATGCTCATTTCCAGCCAGGTGCGTGGGGATTTTTGACGACGAAACATTCACGAAGGTTCGCAAATGATGTGGCTTTAGCTTTGCGTGAAAAAATCGCGGCTGAGATGGATTTTCGAGTCGCAAACCGCCTCTGAGCTGACTACGGTCGAAATCTTAGTGTGCAGCCTTAACTTCGTCTTAGAACATTGAAAACACGGGCTTCCCGAAACGGTAAAATAAGCTCCAAAAGGCACAAGAATACACCAGAGGTGAGTCATTTTTATTCATTTTATTGAATGAACATTAAATTGAGCATTTTTTAGGCTTCATAATCGACGGTATTTTATTTCCCATACAAAGTCTTATAACGCCTTTAAATTCTCAACGGCTGTCTGCAGTGACGCGAGCTTGGGCTGCCTATGCACCAACTGCAACAAATCCCGCTTTTTCTACTAGAGATTAAGACGAGCCAAAAAGCGCGAGTTTTGTTAAGTTTGAAGCACGTGATATGAATTAAATTTTTGAAATATTGTTATCGCCGCAGTTTCTTCCGGATCTATAACTCTTACTAACCGAGTTCGAGGTCCGTACTGTAAGTTATGGACCGGGTTTTTTCCCGTTGATTTATGGCCCAAGCGCGAAGCGTGCGGGCCATAAAGCAACGGGAAAAAACGAGGATCCGTAACTTACAGTACGGACCGAGAAAACGAGGTTAGTAAGATATTTATTATATCTCTGAGGTTAACCGGTGCGCGGGCAAGGAAACTAGTCAAAGTGAAGCGGATGGTTCAACTGCCACAAAGAATGCCGTGCCAAAATCCCAAAAACTAAATATTCTTGGCTGTAAGTTTGAAATAGTTGCTTGCAAGATTCAAACAGTTTTCAGTACAAGTTTATGCAATAGAAATGACATGAAAAACTCGCTAGATGATGTTTTGTCGAAATTTTAAATTTAGCGGGCTGTACAGCGGGCCGTACTGTAGAATACGGCCCGCTAATTTAGCCAATTACAGCGCGCGTACTATCTGAGAGATATAATAAAAGTACTTAAACAACTCGCTGATCTTCGCTTTCTATAGGCGAAAAGGCAAATGTTTAGACTTTCGCGGCGCAAGTTGCCACGTAAAAAGGCAAACAAAGAAAGAAACTACCCAAGAATAACCGCTGGAACTAATCAAGCTAACTACGCTCTTGTACGTGACAGGAAATCGTTTCCAAGACGACTAAGGTGCTAGTTTGGAATATTTGTATTTAACTAAAGGAAGAGCCTAACACAGTTGTTAATTAAGTTTGGATTGTGTAACGTCTTTATTTACTTGCAAGAGAATAGGGATATTATGACAGCTTAATACTGTAAGGCTTAACTGGAGACACTCAAAAGTATTTTCAAGCAAACAATTTGTAAATTGCTTTCTTGTCAATCATGTCAAGTTTTTCTTTTGGTTCGATTCGCGAAATATTCCGATTAAGACGATCACGGCATTAGCCCAGCGGTTTGAAGTATTTCTCACTGACTTCAAGAAGCTTGCTTAAAGAAGAGATAATTGACTGTGACAAATCCCTTTGACTAGTGGCTCTAGGAACTTAAAACTAGAAGTGTTGTGAACTACCTGTCAACAAAACTCTGCGAGAAAAAATCCAAATCACGCAATCGAAAACTGAACTTTGCAACTCTTTTAGGTGAGTAGTTTTTCACTTGTCTTCAAGCGTGTTTTTACACCTTAGAAAAAGTTATTTAAAGCAAGCTTTGATTAACCTGGGTCGCGTACAACTGGTTCGATCACTTGGCTGGATCAACCGTCCATTCTGTGACGAAAAGTCTTTCCAGTAGCAAAAGATTGTTCGAGCCATTGCTTTTCTAACTATTGTAACAAGGAGAGAGCTATCTTAATTTTGATCAGATCAGGCTGTGTTCGAGGACCTAGGACCTTGAATGCGTGGCCACATCTAAACAAAAAGTCGATTTGTTTCTAAACAAACAAAGGATACAATGATATCTCTCTGTTGTCAGAAACAAAGTTGAATTTATTCGTTAAGTTAAATTTATCACGTAATCATGGGCTCGAGATGGGTGATCAAATGAAGAGAGAAACTTATCAGTCACTTTAAATTCACCTGGAACTACGAGAACTACGTCAAACCTGAATTTAATGGTGTTGATTATTGGTAAGTCCGTCCGTCCATCTCAAACACTGCCATTTAATTAATTTGGCGTTTCTCCTTGGCAAACGCTTCCACTTTTCTTGTTGACTTTTTTCGTAAACTCTAGCAGCATTCGCGTCATAGATGTCTTGGACACAGTTTCTACGTTTGATAAAAGCCAAACGGGAAGTCTTGGATCAGCACGTCCACAGAAGGAACTTGGATTTCAGCCAGGGACGTACGGTTTCATTTCATTTCAAACTCGTCTCAGAGTGTTGAGATCAGTGAATAGTCAGTTGAAATGCTCCAGGGGAATAAAAGATAACCATTCATTAGGTCGGTAAAAACCAAAATTTGTTCTAAGATAGATACTGAGTGAAGAATGGCCACACTATGCAAGCAGCATGTGCCTATATTTGACTTGTCCTCGAGGCATAGGCATGCACACTAGACGCAAAAGAGTTTGAAAAACGTTGCGTGTGCCATGCATGCATCGAACTATGCAAATTCAGGACATTTTGGGGAAAAAAATTAGAAGGGGTGGTTGCGCTTTGCATTTGCCTGGAATACGATGAGCTTCCCTTCCCCTCCCCTCGAATTTCAAGACGCTCTACTACTTCTGATTTAGCCAGTTCTGTCGGCGAAGTAAATTTGTTGGTTTATTAATTTGAAAAAGAATTCCATGTCACCAGCTCATTCTCAAAGCTCAGCCTTTTATGGCCACGTTTAGTCAAATCAAGATCAAATCTTTATTTTAACACGGTAAAAAAATCATCAGGTTTTATGGTACAATATAAAATACAATTACCTAACAGTATATAAATAGAATAAATACGTACCAAAAAAGTCTCATCAGTAAAATACTACTCATAAAATTACACTAAACTAGACCTGTTTTCCATGAATACCATGTATCTTACTTACTTAACTAAAATGAAGGTTTAACCATAGCTTAAACCGATTCAGAGATTTCACTTGCCTAAGATTGCAGGGTAGACTGTTCCAGAGAGTTGCTAAAGCTCCTTTTTAGGTAGTCGGCTCTTGGGAAAGTGAAATATAGATTCGTATATAATAAGTTGTGATTAGTTATATTTAATGGCTTGCTTTGCTTGATATTTGTTACAGGTCTTTTCACAGCTTGTATTGTGAAGTGAATGAAAAATGATGAATACCAGCAACACGACAGGCCACGTCAGTGATCATCAAATCTTGTATTGCGCCATTACTGAAGATTCTCTTGAAGTTAAAATCTGCAAGATAATTGCTTACGCTCTATTGCTTGCTTTTTCATTTCTGGGAAATACGTTGATAATAATGGTTGTCTGTCGAGATAAAAAAATGAGGACAACTACAAACCTGCTTATCGTAAACATGGCAGTCTCTGATCTTCTTGTTCCGGTCTTCGCCATGCCTCGAGCTAGCGTCGAAATATTTTTCGGCAACCTTCGATGGTTGATCGGTGGAGCCTTTGGGGAGGCCCTTTGCAAAGTTACAGCGTTCCTCCAAGACATCTCCACCGCAGTGTCTGTTCAAAGTTTAGTGGCAATTTCAGTAGACCGTTTTTACGCCGTGTGGTTTCCAATAAAAGCAGCTCTTATCAAGCCACGAATAAAATTAGTAACTTCACTGATATGGTTCATTTCTGCGATCATTCACCTTCCTTATCTTTACGGTTTCAAGACTGTTAGTATAGGTGACAAAACGTATTGCTTCGTCAGTTGGCCACGCCCAATAACGAAGATTGTCTTTTTGTTGTTGATTATTCTAATATTCATTGTACCTCTGGTAGTCATCACAACATTATACTCATTGATAGTAAAAAAAATTAGAGGACAAACGTTCTATGGAGTGAGGAACTTGGTCGTGCATTTTAGCCGGGAGAAAAGAAATCGCAACATATTAAAGATGTCCGTGGTAATCGTCATGGTCTTTTTCTTATCGATGTCACCATTTGTGGTGTATTTATTTATTGATATCTTCAGCAATGGTCGAGCTTGTCTTTCAAAGAACTTTCGCTTTATTTCTCAGTACTTGGTCCATTGTAACGGCTTTCTTAATTTTGTTACTTATTTTACCTTCAACAAGAGCTACCGTCGCGGCTTCTCCGCGATCCTGTCACGTGTTGTCTGCTTATGTTGTTCCAATTGCCGCTGGAAACATGAAGTGGAACTTAGCCGCCATTTCGGACCAGATTGCCACGGTTTGTCCTCCGCTGGAACAATTAAATTTGAAATGGACTTTGAAAGCAAGGATGTTGTGCTCACAAGTGTACGATCGCTGGATATAAACATTGAGCGACATGCTGTTGGGAATACTTGATACCGGGTTATATCCAATTAATGAATGAAGGGGGTAGTTTCTAAAGAAACTCTGGTGCTGCGTCGGTGGGGAAGTAGTATACAAAAATTTGGTTTTATCAACGGAGTTGATAATGTAAATTGACCACCGTACAGAGATCATTTTTCTAAAAGCTGACGTTTCCAGATTCTAAAAGCTGACGTCAGCTTTTAGAATCTCTGTACGGTGGTCAATTTACATTATCAACTCCGTTGATAAAACCAATTTGAAATTTTCATATCCAATTAGTTAATTGAAATTACCCGGCTTAAGGACGGTGCCTACTAATTCAAAGGTATTTTTGCCCTTTTTTATGATTATGCAGAAAATGTAGATCTAGATCTAAAATTGGGGGTAACCACGCATTTTTCAAAGATACATGATAAATAATATTTGTAGAAAGCTTTAAAATACAAAGCAATGTATGGCGTTCTTTCTCAAATTGCAGCTTAATTATCTTTGAAAAATGTATGGCTACCCCCAAATTTTTCTTTGGATACCAAGAGTACTTTCCAAGATTTACTATTTCCGGACAGTTTTAAACCGCGCAAAAATATCCCTGTAGTAATAAGATCTAATAAGCACCACCCATTGGAAATCCGAGTATCTCGAGATGCGCAGAACGTGTGCGCAATAACAATAGGCGCCGTCCTAAAAACAGTTATGAATGCGGCCGTGCCTCTTCGGTGTTAACCGGGTTAAGCAAATTAACGCAAAAACAATACATTTCCATAACCGGGTTCGGTAATTTTAAACCACCTCACTGGGTAGTTTAAGGCGGGTTAACCGGTTTAAGTTTAGGGAATTTTTTTAAGCGGGTGATTTAAAATTTAACCTGGTTAACTCGCCAAGTGCGGCTGCAGCCTCGGCCAATTTGGCAGCTGGTTTATGAGACCTTAATTTTAACTTTCCCGGAAGAGCTGTCCTTGACAAACATTCTTTAAAATGCACTGATCCCCAAATGATGTTTCCTTGTTAAAGTAAACCTATCCAGAATGCTTGCTGCTAATTATCTCCCAAAACTGAAGCCAAGAGAAAATTGCGCAAAATTCAATGCAAGATTCCAAGACCCATCAGTACAGAATTCCATTGACGAAGATCTAAAACCATCTTCAATGATTGTCTCTGCTCAAAAATAAAATAAAACACCACTTTATCAAAGCTTAGTTCTCAATCTTTTGGTCTTGGTTTAATTTAGTCATTTTGTGGGCTGCTTTGAACAAACTGTTGAAGATATTTTTTACCGAATATAGTTCGAAGTTGCAAATGTTCCCTGCTTACGCATCTAGCTCCTCCTAGTACCAGGTGCATGCGCGCCACGTTTCCCTTCACGTGGGCTCACATTTTTTGGTTGCTTTCCTGTCATAAATTTAGACATTACTAGCTAACATGGAAGCCAGGTAGAAAGTAGGATGGCCTCAATCCTCGAATGCTCGAAAGGGCTGTCTTTCTCGTGTTACTGAAATACTTACGTATGTTTCATTCCTTGCTTTTTGCTTTCTTCCTTTCTTTGCCTCTTTCTGGGCTCGCTAGCTCAGTTTTCGTTTTCCTGCTCTTTGCTTGTTTGTTAGGATTGTTTTTTTTTTCGTTTTTCTGTCATGATCATTTCTTAAACTCATTCAAGTTCTTGGTTCAAACTGAATATATACCTTTAATTTGATTTAATTATCATTACTAGATAACGACGGTCTTTATAACAATACAATGAAGTTCCCTGACAATTCAGTTTTAATTAAGCTCAATTTGTCTTGTTTAACATTTATTCTAAACTAGGTGGTGGCCAAATCGAAAGCGTATGCTACTTTGGCCACCACACACATCAGGTATTTTACCTGATAACTGTAATTTACCTTAGCTATTTAATTATTCAATAGAACTTAACTTTCATAACTTTTTATCAATACACCTCTTGTAAATAGTGTGAAATAAAATGAACCATGAACATGATGAGCCACGATATTGATGCTGAATCGTTTTTCGGCAATAGTCTTTTGACGGGGTCAAGTTGGTGGGTAGAAAGTTGCGCAAGTGTAGTCTTCCGTCGTAGCCGCGCACGAATCAGTCCCGGTCTGCCGCTGGCTTTGATGATCTGTATAAAGGCTGAAGTTCTATCGTACTCGAATCGAAGAAACTTCTAAAACCTACTCGCGACCATATCCTTTTGGGGTGAAAAGACAGAACAAAGTCTGATGTACACCAATTTATCTAAATCAAGAAACTATACAAGGAGTTACTAGTAGCAATTGAAGTGCTGCGAGGGGACCTAAGAAATACGATAACAACCTTTATTTGCACGACCATACATGTACAAATAGTGCTGAAAAGTTATTTAAGGCTAGTAAAGTCTCTGTTACGAACCTATAGAGGCCCATCAGGCCGGCGCTTATCTCCGGTGTCTGTAGCATGAAGCGACTAGGAGTATTTCTACTGCCCCCTGGATGGGATGCGAGTCCATCGCAGGGATACACCTGGGTAGAGAGAGGCACCTTGGGAGTAAAATGTCTTGCCCAAGATCACAACACAATGTCTCTGGCCAGGACCCAAACCCTGACCTCTCGATCCGGAGTTAAGCGCACTAACCATGAGGCCACCGGGCCTCCCACTGCAAGACTGGTAGTAATTTCATGTTATCGAAGTGCGCTTTTCAGCCGCTTTGGAGGCAAAGGAAAAGGGCAGGGAAATAAACAATCTTATAGGACCGAAGTTTGAGGATACGGGTGTGTACTTCTTGAGATGGTTTCAATAAGCGCCGAGAACTATGACTGATATGACAGGATTGAATACTTTGCCCTTGGCTAGACTCTGAGACATAAGTAAGCTGGTACGTTCTGTTTAATTTAAGAAGGTAAGTTGTGGTCAAAATAACTAGGCAAAGAACCCCCTGGGAGGACACGTGGTTACTAGTAAAACACTAAACCCAAAAAGATTGAAAAAAATCATGAAAAAGGAATCGAGCAACATATTGGCATTTGCGATGACGTTGCAATGCACACAGGCACCACAAACTCAGTGTGAGCCATGATGGCCTACAAAAATAAAAGGATAAGTATGGGAATCCCGATAAAAGGCTTAAGAAGATAATTGTGTGAAAAAATTCTCAATTGAAAACAACAATAAAAGCGAGATGACACACGCTAACACCAACCCGGTGTGGCCAACACATCACGCATGCGCACAACCATTTCACCGGGTCAATTAGCAGCCATGGACAGCTTTTTTTTTTTTTTTTTTTCGTGAAAAACACCTTTATTCAGAAGATAAAAAACCCCTATTTACAATCATCATAAGAAAAAATAAAGTACTCGAAAAATGTCTCTCTGGGGAAAATCAAACATTCGCAAATAAAAAAAAACAGGTAAACACATAATACGAAAGAAAAAACTAATTACTAATTACTGTATAACAAATTAAACAAGAAAATCAAAGTTCATTTTACTCGGTCCGGGCGAGTCGGCTTGCGAGCCGGCTGACCCTCAGAGTCTAATAGTTTAGCGGGAGGACGTTTTAAAGGCTTCTTGGAACTGGACATCTTCTTCAAAACATTGCGCTGAAAGGACGAAACATAATCAGTCAGAGCACTATAAGAGTCAGGATGCAAACGGAACTTCTCAATAGAAACAGTAACAAAGTTAGCAACAACGAAAGTAAGGAAATCACGATGAGGAATATCACGTAAGGCTGCGACAACACGGGGATCAACAGGGCTCGAAGCAACAGATGAAACACGAGGTGGGGCAGAAACAGCATCCGACGCAGAAATACTAGGAACAGGAGATGGCACAGCATCAGGCGAAACAGAGACAGGTGAGGCAGGCGGTACAGCTGACGAAACAAGAGGAGCAGGTTGCACAGAAGCTTTAACATCACAGACAGGAGATGGCACAGAGGCAGGCGAATCGGAGACAGGAGACAGCACAGGAGGAGCAATTGGAACATCAGGAACAGGAGCAGAAACAGGAGCCGAGGGAGGAGGAGGAGCTGCCGAGGTAACAACCTCCTCATCCCCAGACATCAACTGATCTTCTTCTACCCCCTCGGAGGCTTCGGAACAAGCCTCCTCAGGAGGGACATTGTCAGAACTTCCATCATCTTCAGCGGCAATGATACTGTCATACAAGGCTTCACTTCCTTGATCGAGCCTGCCTGCACTCCCGAGCCAAGTGGCCGGGCTGACGGCAGCGCCTGCACAGGCCAGAGAGCGGGCAGGAGGGGACACGGTGGCCGGTTTCACGGCAGATGACGCAGTAGACGGGCTGACGGGGGTACCAGACACGACAACTTGAATCACCAAAGGAGATGAGGTACGGAATATCGCGGTATAAGGCCAGCTCAAGCACCCGATTGCTATTGTAAATAGCGGGAAAATTAACGAAAGTACTAAGCCGGACAGACAAAACCTGGCCGTAAGACTGGAAGAAGGACTTAACATCTTCATCAGAAACTTCGGACGGCAGATCACAAACATGGACAGATCGAAAACGAGAATCAACGCAGGTAAGACCAGAGGACATCAACTCATCACAAGATACTGGATCTTTAAAGGTCAAGCGAACAGTAACCAGCTTTTCAGGATCGACTGCATCTAACAAAAGTGGTAATACCTCTGATGAACCAGTGCTCGTATAGACTGAGTCTGTAAACTGGAGCACGACGCTCTTCGGACACTGAAGGACCGACATGACGAAAACAATTTAGGATGGAGGCTATACCGTTCCCTCCCGGCAGGTACTTAGGACAAGCACTCCAAAAGCAAATTAACGAAAAAGCCAATTCAATACCACAATCGTGTCTTTGGATGGTTCTGTTCCTCCGTCTTATGCCCAGATTGCCCGACCTGGCTGCCGTCCAAGGGTGTTGAGTCAGTCTATGGAGGATGATTACATTATGAAAAATGAAGCCCGTCTTTCGGATTCCGAAAAGGATCGGATCCACCCGTTGAATATTCTTCCTTAGCGTCCTTGTACGGCTCACTTTGTCCTTCCTGCTAAAGATACGCCTTTGTCTCAAGTCTTTACTGATTTTAAGAATTGCGGAATTCGTGCAGCTGGTGTTAGGTGTTTGCAGCGCAGTCCTAATGGTTTTGTATCAGTAACGTTTTCTACGTCCGAGTACCGTGATTGTTTTCTTCGCCAGTCCTCGTTCATCTCTCGTCGTGCTCGTCATAATTCTTCGTGATTCACTTTCGTGGTAATCTACGACGCACCTTATGAACTTCTGGATGAAGCCCTTTCTCATCGTCTTAGTCACTATGGCTCTGTTCATGGAATTCGTCGGTGTGGCCTCCAGGGTTATGATGGCATCCATAGTACACGTGTGGCTAGAATGGAGTTGTCAGAGTCAATTCCTTCGTTCATGCGTTTTGGTAGGAAGCTCCTTAGGATTAAACACGAAGGTCAGATCCCACCTGCAGTAAGTGTCATTTGCCAAACCATGTTGCCAGAGCGTGTCCTAATGTCGTTTGTTTTAACTGTGACCAGCTTGGTCACACCTTCAGTGACTGTGCAGAAGACACTAAATGCAGCATCTGTAAGGAGAATGGTCATTATGCCATTGATTGTCGCATGTCCTGGTGGCGTCGCCCTGCCTCGGCTGACATTGACGTTCCTGCCTCTCCTGTGTCCCATCCTTCGCATCCTTCTACTGATGTGCCTCGTGCCGGTTCTCCATCTCCTTGTGATGTTCATGAACGCCCTCCGCCTGTTCCTTCGCCTCAGCCTTTGTCCGATGATTCTTCGTCACAACCGCCTTCTGATGTTGCGCCTTCTTCTGTTCCACTTTCTGCGCCTCCCTTGCAGTCGTCATTATCGCCGTCACCGTCGTCTTCGCCTTCTTCTGGTGTGTCTGCTCCTCAGGATTCTCCGGTGCTGTTTCCTTTGCATTCTACGCAGTCTACTCAAGATTCCTCTCAGCAGTCTACAGACCCTTCACAGCTCTCGCAGTCTCAATCGCTCTTCGAGTCTCTTGAGCCTCCCTCCGACCCTCTTCCGGTTCCTTCCCCTCCATCAAGCGTTATTACTGGCACGCCCACTGTATCTGATTTGCAACTTGCCGCTGAAGTTCCTTCACAATCTCCTCCTACTGTCTCAGATGAAGCCTTGGCTGCTATGGAAATTTCTGACGTTAGTCCTGTTGTTTCGCCTCCTCCGTCTCAGAATTCTGTTCGTGCTTTTGTTTCACGTGTGGCGTCCAAGCGGAAGCCTTCTAGGTTGGACCCTGCTGATGGTCCTCCTCCACGTAAGTCTACTACACCCTTGCCGGTTAGCTCTGGTAGGAAGACTAATAACCCTCACACTTCATGAACTTTCAAATTGTTTCCTTAAACTCTAGGGGATTCAGTAAACGTTTTCAAAAATATCTCATTGATAATCTTCATGCTTCGTACGATGTTTTTTTGTTTTCAAGAAACCTTTATTACTGATCCTGAAGTATTAAATTGTGCTTTTTCTAAAGCCTGGCGTGGGCCTTGTTTCTGGTCTCCCGCTGTTGGAAAACGAGCCGGCGTTTTAACTTGCTTTTCTGATTCCTTCTCGGGTATAATTAGGAATTGGAAAAGAGATGTGTCTGGTAGGGTTATTAGTCTTGTTTTTGAACTTGATGGTCTTAAGATTAAATTAATTAATATTTACGCGCCTACTAATCCGACTGAAAGGAAAGTGTTTTTTGATAATTTGCACGAATATTTTTTGCCTTCTGACGCCGTTATTATCGCTGGCGAGTACAATTGCTATGATCACCATCTTGACAAGTTTGGTGGGAACTTTGTTCCTGCTAAATATCTTTCTGTTTTTCGTTCGACTTTTTCTTTGTCAGATGCCTGGCGTAAGTTTCATCCAAGGCTGCGTCAGTGCACTTGGTTTAATTCTGATTTTTCTATCGGTTATCGGCTTGATAAGTTTTTTGTTTCTTAGATATTTATGTCTGCGGTTGCTTCCTGCGAAATTAAACCTTGCCCTTTTTCCGATCATGATTTTGTCTATCTTTCTATCCAGTCCTCTGGGAATAATTCCCGTGGTCCTGGTTGTTGGAAATTCAACAACTCGCTTTTAAGTGATAGCGCGTTTTGTCAATATATTACAACTTGCATTGGTGATCTTTCTGGTTGTCTGCAGCGCTTTCCTTTAGTCAAGTCGTGGTGGGATTTCTTTAAGCGTTCTATTCGTTCACAATTGGCAGCCCAAGCTTGAGAAATTGGAGAAATCCCTCAATCTCTGGAAATCTACGTCCTTGTCCTTGCCTGGCAAGGCTCTTATTATTAATATGCTTGGCTTAAGTAAGCTGGTTTACTTGGCCAGAGTTCTCATTGCCCTAGCCTGGGTCACTGCACGTGTTAATGCTTTGATTTGGCCCTTCCTCTGGGGTTCAAAGATGGAAACGGTCAGCCGTAATACCTTCAATCTTTTTGAAACCGAAGGACGGGGGTATTAATGTCATTAGCCTCCCCTTAAAGGCCCAGGCCTTAAGACTGGCGGGGATGGCTTCTGTTCTCAATTCTCCCGAGGATTCTAGCTTTTTTATGCTTAAGTACTATGTTGGTCGCCGTTTATCTTGTCTGCGTACCGAATGGCTTTCTTTGCGCGATAATTCTGCTCCTAGCACTGTCTTCCCGACTCCTTTTTACGAGGCCTGTTTGGATACCTTGTCAAGGGTGGGTGACAGCGCTCCAGTTTCTAAGGTTCTCTATAAGAAACTCTTGTCCGTTGAGTCATCCCCGCCAATCCTACATCGACAGTGGTCTCAGGTTATCGGGCCAGGGTTTTCTCTCGATCGTCACTGGTCTCTCGTCCGGGATCCTTTTACAGAGAATTTTAAGAATGATGTTATTTGGTTGATTATCCTTCGTGGCGTCAATGCAAGGTGCGCGATTCTCTCTTTAACTGGGGTGTTATCTCTTCTAGTCAGTGCGACTCTTGTCCCCGACGTGAGACCATTGACCATTGCTTTTTAAACTACGGTAGGGTCAAGAGGGTCTGGTCGCATTTTGCCCCTGCCCTCTCCCTGGTGCATGGTTCCCAGTTCGCTATAAGTCTTTTAACCGTCTTTTTCTTTCGCTGGCCCTCTGTTAGCGCTAAGAGGGCCCGCATTGCACACCACTTGGTGAAATCCATACTCTACGGCATTTGGATCTTTCGGAATAGGGCCACCTTTCAAAACGGAAGAGAAGACCATCGAGTAATTATCTGTTATGTCTGTAATGATTTAAAACAGAGGGTCTTCTTGGATTCTAAGCGCCTTTCTCAATCTCGCTTTCGCGATCTTTGGCTTCTGGACGGTTATTGTACCGTGGAGAATAGACTTCCGCGAGTTATAATCTAGTTGTACATTTAAATCCTTGTAACCTTTTGTCCGTGCGCTGTTCGCGGTGTCCGCTATCAGGGGCTCTCCTTAGGGAATTTGCGCTGTTCATGGACTCTACCGTTTGGGTCCCGCGCTCTGGCGGCTAGCTGCTTACTCCGGCTTTTGGTTTCAATCGGTTTTTCTGTGCCTCCTCTTCTTTAGTGGCGTGTGTTTGTAAATAGCTTGTTTTAGTTTTTATTGGAAATAAAGGTTGTCTTTAACGAAAAAAAAAATGGCTGGTAATTGACCGGGTGAAATGTTGTGCGCATGCATGATCTGTCGGCCACACCGGGTTGGTGTTAGCGTGTGTCATCTTGCTTTTATTGTTGTCGATTGAAAAGCCTAACC
>OX421447.1:64321836-64326836 GCA_949126865.1 Montipora capitata | reverse complement strand
TGAGTTCGCTTTCTTTTCAGTGTTCTGCGATTTTAACGATTTTTCGCAATTTTCGTAAAAATCGTTAAAATTGCAAAATCGCAACTCTTGTATGGGACTAGTGTTCTATAGCTTGTCAGTGTTGTGCGATTTTTGCGATTTTTCGCAAAATTCGCAATTTTCGCATTTGCGTGCAAACCTGGACATAAGTGCGAAATTTCAGCATTAATTTCAGCGTTAATTTTTTTCGCGCGAAATTAGGGAATAATTTCACGCGCGTTTTTTCCAAATTCAAATAATTTCCCGAGCATTTATATTCCCTAATTTCACTCGTCACCATTAGATTATGGATACAAATTAAACAAGATACAGGAAGCAAAAATTAAGCTCGTTTATGGAACATTTGTATTGCAGCGAAAAAGCGACAGCGACAATTATCTCTAGCCAAATAGGCGACAGGTGGGCTGGAAAATCAGCGACAAAGCGACATCAGAACCACTCTTGGAATGCTTCAATAGACTGTGAAAACATCCCTTTGACTCTAGGAACTACGAGAAAACAGTCAAATCACGTAATCGAAAACTGAAAGAAATTAAGCTATCTTAATTTTGTTCAGGCTGTGTCCGAGAACGTAGGACCTTGAATGCGGGACCATAATTTATCTATCAGTTTCTTCGTTTGACAAAAGCTAAACGGGAAGTCTTGGCTCAGGACGTCCACAGAAGGAACGTGAATTTCAGCCAGGGATGTACGGTAACATTTCATTTCAAACTCGTCTCAGAGTGTTGAGATCAGTGAATAGTCAGTTGAAATGCTCGAGGGGAGTAAAAGATAACCATTCATTAGGTAGGTAAAAACCAAAATTTGTTCTAGGATAGATATTGTGTGAAAATGCAAGCAGCATGGGCCTATATTCGACTTGTCCTCGAGGCACAGGCATGCACAGTAGACGCAAAAAAGGTTGCAGAAACGTTGCGAGTGCCATGCATGTTTGTTTGTTTATTATGTATTTGTTTGAGCAGGTATATACCACCCATATAATCACAGAGGACAGCCACAACAACACCGGGAACTTCATCCCCTACTCTTCTCGAACAGTGTGTGGATTCTTTAACGTCTCACAGGGAACTAATGAACGTGGAAGTTATTTGTGAGACGGATCCTACGGTTTATAGTCTATCCGAGAAGACTTGAAAGTCTAACCATCTGCAGATGTAATTACAAAGGCAGCACTTTCTCCTCGGTTTTTTAAACTCCGACTTAACTTGGGTCAGGAATGTGGGTCCCCGCTGTTTAGGTAAAAAAAATTACCTAAATCTCAGTGGGAGTTGTAACAAGACTCACACTATAAGGCAGAGCGAGAGACAAAGGAGAGAGAAGTGTTAATCTCGACACATTTGTTGGGCCGACTTCGAATTCGTCATAAAGTTTTTAATGACGACAAATATCTCAAATTACTTCAAAATAATTTTGAGTGACGAGTCAAAATACGGTCCAGAGGCACAATAAATCAATTTGAAATATTTCCTAAAACACGGTTTACAACGGCCAGCATCATGCAATTAAAAAATGGATTTTGTTTTCTTTATTCTCCTTATTTCAAATTAATTTAAACACAGGCAAATTATATCTTAACTTTCAGGCTACCGAGATGTAACTTGTCACGGTTTTACCCGGCATACACTTTTCTCAACAGCCGCAACGGTGAATTGGTTTTCTTCTGATTTTAAAGCAATCCATTTTTAAGTTTTATACTTACGGAACTCGATAACTGAGGAATAAAACTCAACAACTATTACTCCTTCGAACATCTGCTTCCCTAATTCTCCGGTTAAACATGAAACGTTAGTGATGTATTGGTGTATTTGTTAATTTAAACACAGGCAAATTATATCCTAACTTTCAAGCTACCGAGATGCAAATTGTTTTGCCTGGCAAACACTTTTCTCAAACAGCAACGCTGAATTAGTTCTTTTCTGATTTTAAAGCAAACCATTTTTAAGTTTTATACCTATGAAATCCGATAACTGAGAAATAAAACTCAACAGCTATTACTGCTTCGAACATCTGCTTCCCTAATTCTCCGGTTTAACATGAAACGTTAGGGATGTATTGGTGTGTTTGTTAATTTAAACACAGACAAATTATTTGTTAACTTTCAGGCTACCGAGATGCAACTTGTTTTGCCTGGCATACACTTTTTCTCAACAGCAACGGTGAATTGGTTCTTTTCTGATTTTAAGGCAATCCATTTTTAAGTTTATATTTATGGAAAATAAACTCAACAGCTATTACACCTTCGAACATCTGCCTCCCTAATTACTGGGTTGCCAGTATGGCAAAACCCAGTCGGAATCTGTCTTTAATTTCGTCGTTTTTTTTATTTTTCGTTTTCTTTTTACTGGGTTGCCTATGGCAAACCAGTCGAGGTCTGCGTTTAGTTTGTTTGCTTTCTTTTTTTTTATCTTTTTTTGTTTTTGTTTAAAGTCTTGCCTTTCACTCCCCTGGTAAGTGGTGTCCTTGTGCATAGAGTCTTCTGCGTGTATTTTCTTAGGATCGAGAGGGTAGTGGAACTGCGTAGATTTCTCTGGTGGACACAGTAGAATCATTAACTTAGCCTGCAATGGCGTCGAAAGTCTTGTAACGCGAATGGCGTTTTAGTGGATCCTTAAACAAAATATACCCTTATGGAGCTCAATAATGGGAAGTCAGTTGGATAAACTGGGCAGGAATCTCAAAAGCGACGAGTACTGGACTTCGACAACAATCTATCGCCCGTCGAGACGAAAAAGATTCTGTGGTATTTTCTGCCTTTGTGAATTATAATATCATGTTGTGTATTGAATTTTCGAGCTTAAGGTTGAAATGTGATATGGGAGAAGTTTTTTAGTATTGCTCTGTAAGCAGGAAGGGTTCACAGGCCTGTTGGAAGCGTGCTTGAGTTTCAACAAAATGAGCCCCAAAATCAGTGAAAACTTGTGACGCAGATGACTAATAAAGTAGCTGCTATTTCCAAAATGATGGAATTACCTGGTGATAAATAACGTCGTACGCGTCTTGGAGAGTAAATTTTGACTTTGCATAAACAAGAGTTGGGCGATTGGGATCTTTGTTTTGACTTCGCTCATTTCATTGTCAAACTTTATAACACTTGACAGAAAAAGAAACTTACAAAAACCCGGTATCTTGCCATCATTTGACACAGATGCTTCACTGTTTGGCGAGTAAACATGCCGCGGTAACTTAATCACGGCGCCCGCTGAATTCCGGCCATGTCACTTTCGATTTTGCAATTTACTTGAACGTAGCAAAAATCTCCCAAAATGTTTGCCGCTGATCGTAACTTTTTATATTCTATATTCACGGTTCAAGATTAATGTTGTTTTCATGTCGTAAATATTTCATTCTCGATCGACCGTCCCGGAAACTTCCTTCTGCTCTTTCTACTGGCCCCCCTGAAACTGTGTATCAATAGTTATTTGCTTTTTCATCAATATTTGTTTTGCATAAAGCAAGCTAACAAAATCTGTACCTTGCTGAGTTCGCATTTGTTAGCGTTAATAGTATTTTCGGTCAGATGCTTCTGCTTTTTACAAGGGGTTTATTGTTTTGGTCTCCCATCCTAACACTAACCCCGCTGAACAGGGCTTGACTTCAGTGAAGTGTAGTATTACAAAGCTGTTAGATGCTTAGAGGGCACACTTGTGGTGCAAAGAAGTTGTGAAGGAACTTGAAAATTATCAACATGTCAGCCCAGAAGCCAATGTTTCTCGCTTCTCTTTTATTTGTTATTCTTCAGAGACTGGAATGCTGTATTTCAATACCACACAATTCAGTGCCTTCTGATTTTCTGTAGCACGTACCACAGGCAACCCAGTGTATGCTTCACGGAAGCATCTCGTTTTATTTTTTTCCGTGTCGGTAAAAGTCTTGCCTGTCACTCCCCTGCTAAGTGGTGTCTTTGTGCATAGAGCCTTCTTTCGCGTATTTTCTTAGGATCGAGAGGGTAGTGGGAAATGCGTAGATTTCTCTGGTAGACACAGTAGAACGATTAACTTAACCGGCAATGGCGTCGAAAGTCATGTAACGCGAATGGCGTTTTAGTGGATCTTTGAACAAAATGTACCCTAGCCTTATGAAGCTCAATAATGGCAAGCGAATTGGATACTGAACAAGACAGACAATGTTAAATGTTGTCGAATGTTAAAAGCGACGAGTAATGGACTTCGACAACAATCTGTCGCCCGTCGAGCCGTAATCAAAGTGAGCTGTCTTCCTAAAATTTTGCCAAGTGTGGTGTTTTGTACAACACTGAAACCAAATGAACAGTTCTCTGGTAACTCAGTATGGGTTCAACAAAGACAGAGAAGGAATCCATATAGTGGATCTGTTATCTCAGTTGTCTCTCTATTTGTATTTACCTGTTCTCAACTCTGCACAGTCTTCCGGTATAACAATTGGAAATTTCACTAATAAGTCATTGACGTGAATGGCGTTTTAGTGGATCTTTAAACAAAATATACCCTCATGGAGCTCAAGAATGGATCGTCAATTGGATGAGCAAGACAGCGCTGAAAAGCTAAATATCAAGGGCACCCAACGTCAGTTTTCGGAAAATATCTGTTCGGAAGACGATTTGATATCTAGAATTTTCGGAACATTGGTTGTAAAATTTCTTACTTGCCTGCCTGTCTTAGGATTTTCGAGCCCCTAAAAAATGGTATAATTGCCCATTTTTAAAGGATTTTTACCCTAAAAAGGTCACCTATTTTTTTCGGAAGCCTTTTTTCTGGCTGAAATTTTCGAAAAGGTACGTTTTGATCCCTATAATTTTCGGATCACTTGACTTTCAGCTAGGAAATCCGAACAGATGAAAAATTTTTAGGGGATAAAAATATGCCTATATCTACCGTTTAAATACAAAAATACGTTTTACAATGCTATGTTTAAGTGGTTTTGAACTATATTCTCGTTGGGGTGCCCCTGAAATATCTAGTGGATTTTAAGCGACGAGCTGCGAC
>OX421447.1:64281836-64309336 GCA_949126865.1 Montipora capitata | reverse complement strand
CTGTATGCTTTATTATACCTGAATGATATTTCGTGGAAGCATGTTGGACATTCGTGTTATGAAGATGAGTACTTTTTCTGATATTTTAAACTTGGAAAGGCCTCAAGTAGGAACTGTCAGTAATCAACAATTGATTACTTTACTACTTTCAGTTTTCTGGAACTTTTGGTGTGACCATGTACTGGTGTGGTGGGAACACAGAAATCATCCCAATGTCTTGTTTCTGAAATATGAAGACTTGCACAAGGTATGGTTTGCTAAAGTGAATGGAGAAAAATATTTGCAATTCGGATCATCATCATCAACGTCATCTTTAATTGTGTGTATGTGTGTGTGTGTGTGTGTGTTTTTAACGATTCAAACAATTATATAGAAACATATGTCCAAACGAAACAACGTACAGTTTCAGGGTTTGAAGTGGGGAAGAGCAACAGCTAACAACAAGTGGTAGCTAATTTCAAAGCACTCGTTGTATAAGTCCTGACTTGATTTCCAACTTCCCAAAGCACCATTTGCTGCATTTGCCTAGCAATCTTTTCTTCTTCCTTAATGTCTTCTTTCAACGTTCTGACACCTCTTTCTACTGAACCATCTGATAATTGATTGTATCACTTTAAACCTTCCCTCCCTTCTCGAATTTTGTAGCTCAGTTGGTAGAACGTTCGTATTTTTTCTGTTCTCTTTAGTAACCATATCATTTGTTTCATTCGGGAGAAACTTGTCGATGTTGCGTCATTATCTTTGCATGAACCCTTTGGCTTTCCGTCTCTTTTCTTCGTATGATTTCACTAACCACCTCTTCATATCATTCGTGGAGGTTGATAAATGATGTTTTGTTTGAGGTTCTTCATTTGAGACAGCACTGAGAATTCAGTCTTGTTACATTTGATATCTGAAGTGCTCCAATGTTGTTTGAATGTGTGGTCGAGAGTGATCATTATCTGTATGTGCCATAAGCACATGTGTGCATGCACAGGTCCGAACAGTCCATCAAGTCTTCTCGGCTCTCTGAACTAATAGCTTTCGAACTACACCTCAGCACGATTGATTAACAGCTTAGGTTGAGGGTATAATCCGGGAAGGAATAATTCAGAAGGGAATCACAAGCAAAAAAAGCCCTTTATATGATTTTGTATATATATATATATATATATATCTCTCTCTGTCTCTCTAGGATTTATCTTCCATTGTCCGAAAGATCGCCGAGTTCCTCAATAAACCACTCTGTGACGAGCTCGTTGGTCGCATTGCAAAGCAGTGTACTTTCAAGAAAATGAGTAAGAATTCTGCAAGTTATAGCGTCAGTAAGCAAATAGACGCCACAAATTTGCTACGAAAGGGCGCGGTGGGAGATTGGAAAAACTACTTCACTTTGGAGCAGAATGACAGATTTGGGAAAAACGTTTTCGCAAAACTCAAAGGAAGTGGATTAGAATTTGATTATGAGTTGTGAATGTTGTGCGCCATAGTTTTAGCATCGGCTTCAAACCCAAAGCGCACTGTCATACTTCTTTATCCACAAATAACCCGCTTGCATCAAAATTGACTTAAAATGATGATGGATAAGCTCCCTTATCTTATTCATAAACTATGTACATTGAATGACTTCACGTAAAAGGATATAACGAGAAGAGCTATATCAAGGGTAACACCAAGCTGGAATCGACTACATGTTGACCAATTAAAAGTCAATAAATGCTTTATTACAGGTTGTCGTCCAAACGTCTGACAATTATCTATCTTACTTTCAAATATAACGTAGATTAGGATCCATGACTAGGAGCGTATAACGTCATTGTATTTGTGGAACGGCGTTTTTACAAACCGAGCGATTTTTAGATTGATTTTCCCGCGAAACCAGATCTTTCCAGCTAAAAGCCAAATCTTATTTCAGAACTCGTCTAAAGATAGCTTGATCTGTGAAAATGCCGCTACACAGACTTAGTAGGGAGCTTAAGCACGCGCGTTTTTGAGACGCGGACAGCAACCGGAAGAGAACACTTCCAATGCCAGGACAGTGGTGTCTCCCAGATTTTTATACTAATCATTTTTAATGGAAAAAATATACTTAGCTATGTAAATGTGGTTGTGTGAAGACACGTTAAAAGGGAAAACAGCTCCGTTCCGGTTGCCGCCCGCGTCTCCAAAACGCGCGTATTGGAGTTGTAGGCTCCTGGGGCCCGTTTCTCGAAAGTCCCGAAACTTTACGGGCCATTTTCGGGTGTCACAATTCCCTCTGTATCTCAAGAACGGAGAGGATTTAAGTCGTCAAACGTTACAGCCAGTTTGCATTTTGTTACCTTGAAAACATGTTAAAGGATCGGCGTTCCTGAACAAGCGGTTGGCAGGTTCACAAATGTATTTTCGGGCCCGAAAAGTTTTCGGGACTTTCGAGAAAGGGGCCCTGGTAATGGGCTCCTGCGCATTGTTAAATTGAACTTGAGAGTTGCACTAAAAGAGGGATAAAAATGGAGAGACAAAAATTGAGTCATGCTCATTTCTGATTAGTTCCCTTGAAAAAGCGAGTCTTAAGTGTTCGTAACCTTAAAAATTTGTAGTCCGCAACACCGCAAAAAAAGCCACATTGTTCGGCGGCCAAGATGGTCAGGGGTAAGGAGTTATCCCTGAGATGACGTCACAAGCTGTTTTGCATTCCAGTTTTAAAATTCAAATTTTTTTTATTTAAAAGCAATTTGTAAGATCATGTCAGGAATTGGACCATGCATCACACCTGCTTGGCCGAGGAACAAACGACTACAAATTTTCTCAGACAATTGAAAGGCTATAAACTTTAGGTACCAGCTAAACATCAGACGCAATTACAATTCACTTTCTCTCCGCTCTCCTAAGCTTCTGCAAAGGTAGGTTTCCGGTATTCCACTCCATTCTTAGTTTGTTATATTTGAAAAAAGAATACACATTTGTTGCTCTAAAGGCAATTATTTGGACACCTCATGTATGGCATGCGCCAGGTATCCCACATTTCCAGTTGATACGCCCGCGATAGAAATGCGTCCATCCTTCGTTAAATAGATTGAGAATTCCTTTGTGAGCCTCTCGACCTGAGGATGATAAGATAGGAATGTATAGTTAAGCAAAGCAACTTCATCAAGCCACCATGATCAAAATAAAACTCTGAGCGGCTTTAATTTAGGGAAGAGATTGCTTATTACTGGGTTGCCAGTATGGCAATCTCAGTCAAAAAGTGGGTGGGATTTGTTTGTTTTCTTTTTTTTCTTTTTTTTTTTCCGTATCGGTAAAAGTCTTGCCTGTCACTCCCCTGCTAAGTGGTGTCTTTGTGCATAGAGCCTTCTGCGCGTATTTTCTTAGGATCGAGAGGGTAGTGGGAAATGCGTAGATTTCTCTGGTGGACACAGTAGAACGATTAACTTAACCGGCAATGGCGTCGAAAGTCATGTAACGCGAATGGCGTTTTAGTGGATCTTTGAACAAAATATACCCTTATGAAGCTCAATAATGGCAAGTCAATTGGATACTGAACAAGACAGGCGGTGGAATCTTAAAAGCGACGAGTAATGTACTTCGACAACAATCTGTCGCCCGTCGAGCCGAAATCAAAGTGAGCTGTATTTCTAATATTTTACCAAGTGTGCTGTTATGTAGAACACTGAAACCAAATGGAAAATTCTCTGGTAACTTATGGGTTCAACAAAGACAGAGAACGAATCGAACACCTTAAGTGGATCTGTGATCAACTCTGCACAGTCTTCAGGTAAAAAAAATAATTGGAAATGTGACAGCCAAGAATTATTTGAAAGAAAGCTTGTCGTCTATTTTGTGCTTCATTATTCAAGGAAAAGGTTCTTCATGGAAACGGTTTGATCTTGAAATTTTAGTTTGTTGTAATATTGTGCATATTTGACACGATTGAGTTTTTTCTCTTCACGCACGAAATGAAATAGGAAGGGGATTTTGCCTCTTATAGCCTGAATAGCAAATATGTTGTTTGTTTCAAAAAATTGTTCGCTGGAAAAGGTGGTCTTTATGAATTCATCATGTTTCATAATATGCGAGCTTAATTGGATAGTTTTTATGGCAATAGTAAAGCATTTTCGTGTCAAAATGAGGTTAGCGTCTTTCTGTTGTGCTAACTTAATTAAATATAAATATACATTCTGCCTCGTGAGTTTGTTATTCTCGTTAACCAGCAATGGCGTCGAAAGTCATTGCAACGCGAATGGCCTTTTAGTCCATCTTTCAACAAAATATGCTCTCATGGAGCTCAAGAAGGGAACGTCAATTGGATGAACAAGACAGGCAATGATGATCTGGAATCTTAAAAGCGACGAGTAATGGACTTCGACAACAATCTTTCGCCCGTCGAGCCGAAATCAAAGTGAGCTGTATTTCCAATATTTTATCACGAGTCTAGTGTTATGTACAACACTGAAACCAAATGGAAAATTCTCTGGTAACTTATGGGTTCAACAAAGTCAGGTAAAAAAAAAAATTGGAAATGTGACAGTCAAGAATTATTTGAAACAAAGCTTGTCGACTATTTTGTGCATCATTATTCAAGGAGAAGGTTCTTCAGGAAAGGGTTTGAACGTTGCGTACATGGTAATTTGACACGATTGAGTGCACGCAATGAAATAGGAAGAGGTTTTTGCCTCTAATAGCAAGTATGTTGTTCGTTTCAATAAAATGTTTCGCTGTAAAAGGATTCTGTGCTATTTTCTGCCTTTGTGAATTATAATATCATGTTGTGTATTGAATTTTCGAGCTTAAGGTTGAAATGTGATACGGGAGGATATTTTTAGTATTGCTCTGTAAGCAGGAAGGGTTCACGAAAATAAACAGGTCTGTTGTAAGCATGCTTGAGTTTCAACAAAATGAGCCCCAAAATCAGCAAAAAATTATGACGCCGATGAATAATAAAGTAGCTGCTATTTTTACCTGGTGATAAATAACCTCGTCTTGGGGAGTAAATTCTTGACTTTGCAGAAACAATGGTCAACCTCAAGAGTTGGGCGATTGTGATCTTTGTTTTGAATTCGCTCATTTATTGTCAAACTTTATAACACTTGACAGAAAAAGAAACTTACGAAAGCCCGGTATCTTGCCATCATTTGACACAGATGCTTCACTGTTTGGCGAGTAAACATGCCGCGATAACTTAATCACGGCGCCCGCTGAATTCCGGCGATGTCACTTTCGATTTTGCGATTTATTTGTGCAGCCAAAAGTACAATAACAAAATTGAACGTAGCAAAGATCTCCCAAAATGTTTGTCGCTGATCGTAACTTTTTATATTCTATATTAACGGTTCAAAATTAATGTTGTTTTCATATCGTAAATATGTTATTCTCGAGCGACCGTCCTGGAAACTTCCTTCTGCTCTTTCTAAAAACTGTGTATCAACATTTATTTACTTTTGCATCAATATTTGCTTTTGCATAAAGCAATCTAACAAAATCTGTACCTTGCTGAGTTCGCATTTGTTAGCGTTAATAGTATTTTCGGTCCAATGCTTCTGTTTTACCAAGGGGTATACGTTTTAGGCCACTCATCCAGATACTAACCCCGCCGGACTGCGGTCAACTTTAGTCAACTTTAGTCAACTTTAGTATTACAAAGCTGTCAGATGATCAGAGGGCACGCTTAAACTTGAGGTGAAAAGAAGTTGTGAGGGAACTTGAAAATTATCAACATGTCAGCCCAGAAGCCAATGTTTCTCACTTCCCATTTATTTTCTTCAATCTTTCTGGGTTCAGTACTTTGCTAGTAACCACATGTCTTCTCAGGCTATTTACCTAAGACTTCTATCATGGCACTACAATGATAGACAATACCAAAACAATATCGTGCACTGTTAGAGCTACATATTACGCAAGGACAACTTGAATCTCCTGGAAGACAACACACAGCTCAGTTGACATTATGGAATAAATCGCTGTGTTACTTCACTACCACACGTAAGCAATGCGTGTCTGTTTTTTCTAAAGAGGACAGGAATTTCTTCTTTCTGACAAATGATTAATTAATAGGCCGGTAGCCAGGTTTTTAACCTCAGAAAAGGATCTGTTTCGTCCTACGAACGTGTGAGGACCTGTGAGCCAAAGGGCCTCTGCTGGTATGACTTCTGGGTGAGCCCTTAAATGGTCTTAATGACCCCCCCAACTTGAAAAAAAATGCCTGGAACGCTGCACGTACCACAGGCAACCCAGTGTACCCTCACGGAGGGTCTAGTTTAACTTTATTACATGGTTAGTGCTCGTTGCCGATATAACAAGGGCTAACCAGGACTTAAGGTTATTCCAAGTCCAAATTGGGAAAAAGGTAAGTAAGCACGGATATACCAGCGTGCCCTCTGCAGTGTATTTGTAAGCACATCTGAAATGAGGCATTGCACTGACTAACCTGAGCAGGCTTAAGACCGGTGAAACAAAACATTCCAATCTGATCTGTAATGTGGGACCAGTCATGAGATGAACCTAAGAGGAAAAACACAACTGAACATTTGCATTTTGAATGAAATGAAACGAGTGTATATTTGAACTGCGGGTTATAGTTGCACTTTGATGGACAACTTAAGCCGCTTTTTATAGACACTTAAAAAATTCAGGTGGCTCCAGCGGGATTCGAACCCACGCCCTCTGTGATGTTGGTGCAGCGCTCTACCAACTGAGCTGTGAAGCTACACAGACTTAACTGATTAGAGTGTAATGTGAAGTGCTAGTTTTGTACCCCATATGAACCACGTGAGCGTTAGCCCTACTAATGGAAATGGGCCCACACAAGGACAGAGAAAAACTCTGACCATGGTGGGAATTGAACCCACGACCTTCGGGTTAGATCACCGCTGCTCTACCGACTGAGCTACAAGGTCAGACGGGAGCACAGACAGTTGGGAGCAGGTCAACAGGTCAATTTGTTGAGCTCATTTGTTATCGGGAAAGACTTGATGAATGAAATGAAGTTCGGGTTAAAGACAAGTGATCCGCGCACTTTGAACAAGTGATCCTGCGCGGACCTGTAGTGTAATTTGCAACCTTGTGATCCTGTCCAGATAATTGACAGCACACTGAGCATTCATGCATAATGCAAGTCGCAAGCAAACCATAAACACGATGAAAAAAAGGTCACGAAAACATTATCTACCGGCCTCATCTTGACTAGGCTTGGAACTATACTTTTTTCCAAACAGTTTACGAACAAGGATTGTGAGTCCAGGCCCTTTATAGTAATAAATAAGGAAGACCCGAAAGTCTAGCCATTTTAGCGACGTTATTTTGGAGGAAGCAGTTTTCCCTCAGTCAGAAAAATACTCTGAAAGTTTATTCGGTCGAGGGTATAAACAAACGACCTCACACAAGGTAATCCAGAGCTCTTCCAACTGAGTTATATGGTCGCAGTCCAATTAAGTTTTGGACAACTGCAGGTAAGACATTCAAAATATCTCACGGACTGTGCACGCAATGTGTTTGAGCAATTAGCAGAGAGTGTTTCATAACACAGCCCGCTAAATTTGAAAATTTTTTGTGGCTCGAGTTTAAGATCTGGAGATACAATAAATATTTTACCAACATCCTTTTCTCCGGTACTACTGTAATTTAAGGTTCTTTTCCTCAGACGTTCAATTTGTCGCGCGACCTTGGCAAAAAAAATAAGCTCTTGGACTCACTTAATAAGTAATGTCAAATTACCTTCCTTTTTCAAATTGTCAACAAGCTGTTGTCGCATGGAGATAATTCTTTCAGCCATTCCCTTAACTTCGTGTTCCCACTGTGGTCTCAGCTCTGGATCACTTAGAACCATACCGGCCACACGAGCTCCGTGGATTGGTGGATTGGAGTACATGGGACGAATCAAGATCTTAATTTGGGAAAGCACACGTTCAGCTTCTTCCTTAGATTCACAGGTGACCGTAACCATACCAACTCTCTCACCTGCAAAATAAAGACAATCCAAGCAAACCATATTTTTACCACAGTTGCTTGTAATCTCGCAATCTAATTGGCTAATTTGCCGTTGTCCAAAAGAGACCAGACAACGCTGCTCGTGTTATGCTCGCGTCAATTTGTCACGCAATGTAACAGCCAATCAGGAACACTCATTTTGGGAAATAAACCAATCATATTGAGAGAAAGGAAAATTTGGTTTTATCAAACGTGTTGATAAAGGTCGAATTACCACCGTGAACGATTTGGAAAGCTGACGTTTCGAGCGTTAGCACTTCGTCAGAGCGAACAGAGGAATTGTGGCTGTTGTTAGTTTTTATGCGGGAGTGGAGGAGCTTTGCCATTGGTGGAAATATGGTAACACGTATTTGTGAATAAATTAATGGAATGAGAGGCGTTCATTGATTCCGTGAGGATAGAGTGTACCTAGTTGAAAGATGAATTTTTGTTTCAGATTCTTGCGGCTTTCTTTGTTCCCGTGGTGTAAGGATAGGCTGCAAATTGTCATGTTGTCGTGGGAGTGATTAGGAAGATTAAAATGACGCACAACTGGTTTTGGTGGATCAGTGTGGTTTTTTTCTACATCTCCGAGTAGGTGTTCGCGAAAGCGGACCGCCAATCTTCTCCCTGTTTCGCCTATGTAGATCTTCTTACATAGTGTGCAGGTTATGCAATAGATGAAATTTGCGGAGATGCATATAAAGTGGTCAATGATTTTAACGGATCGATTCGGTCCTGAGATCTTAACCATGTTAGAAATAAAAGGACAAGTTTTGCATCGTGTCCGTGTACATTTGAAAGTTCCCGGTTGGTTGTCAGAATTGAATGCGCTCCTGTTTGTCGCGTTTGAATGAAATAAGCTGTGTTAGAGGAAATAGTTTCGGGATCATTGCGGAGAATTTTGAAGTTTTTGAGAACTAAATTTTTGACTGCAAGGCTTTGTGGATGGTAGGTGAGGGTGAATGGAATTCTGTTAGTTTCTTCGTTCTGTGACGTTTGTAGAGCGGTTTCTCGATCGATTTCTTGGGAACGATGTAGGGTAGCCACGTTTTTTGAAACACTGGTACATTTCCTCGCACTTGCTGATAAAGTCGGACTCGTCACTACGGAGGCGCCTTAGTCGAAGTCTTAGTCTTAATCTTCGTACATCAAAGACAGCAACTATGCACTTGATATTTTTCTCGGGGGAAAACAAAATCATTTTCACTATGGATATAACATCTTTATACACGTTAATTCCCAACAATGAAGGCCTCCAAGCACTCAAATATTTTTTGAACGTCCTGTTAAAAAACCAAGCTCGGAAACCTTACTTCGTTTGGCTGAACTGGTTCTCACACTCAACTGTTTTCCATTTGGCAACAGCTACTACAAACAAATCAACGGTGTTACAATGGGAATCAAAATGGGACCTAGCTACGCCAACCTTTTTGTAGGCTATGTAGAAAATGAATTTTTCTCTAACTACAACAGACCAAAACCTGATCTTTACAAACGTTTCATCGATGACTGGGTCGGTGCTACTTCATCCAGCAAAGAGGAACTCAACGAATTCATTACTTCAGTCAATTCTTTCCACCCTGCTCTAAACTACACCTGGAAAATTTCCAAACATTCACTTGCTTTCCTCGACATTAAACTTTCAGTCAACGGCAACGGTTTATCTACAAGCGTACACTACAAACCTACAGATTCCCATAACTACTTGCTGCATTCGTCCTCTCATCCACAACACGTAAAAAACGCCATCCCGTTCTCTCAATTTCTAAGACTAGGGCGCCTAGTGAGTCCACAACATTTTGACCACTGTGATGACGAATATCGTTGTCGATAAGAGAACAGACAACGCTGATCCACTTTCGATTTGTTAACCAGACTGTTCCGTGCGCTCTCCGATCGTCAACTTAACGTTCCCGGGGCCCGTTTCTCGAAAGTCCCGAAACTTTACGGGCCATTTTTGGGTGTCAAAATTCTCTTTGTAACTCAAGAATGGAGAGGATTTAAGTCGTCAAACTTCACAGTCATTTTTCTTTTCGTTACCTTGAAAACATGTTAAAAGATCGGCTTTCCAAAACAAGCGGTTGGCAGTTTTACAAATGGCTTTTCGGGCCCGAAAAGTTATCGGGACTTTTGAGAAACGGGCCCCCGTTCCGGGAACTTTTGAGATTCGACGTTACATGTGAGTTGACTTTGTTAGTTTCCTACTTTGCTCCCAGAGAATGTTTTTCGTGTACTCTGGTATTCCCCTTTCATCGACGAAATTAACGGCTTTTTTTTTCCAACAAACTTGTCACACGACCAATCATTAGTATACTTAAAGCTATGGCATGAATTATCAAATGGAAAGATGTAATGCAGCCATGGGACGGATAGGATAGAGCTGCTTGACTTCCCAGTGAGTTCTAGTAGCTCCGAATGGGTAAAGCATCCGATCGGTGTTATGGAAGTCGTAGGTTCGAATCCTGCCTTGGACTCTGATTTTTCAGTTGTCCGTTACCAAGCAACTTGTATCCTGAAGCTAGGTATTTGTAAATTCCGTTTCAGTTAGCTAGAATGCAAATTTTCAGATAAATGATTTTAGCACTGGTATATAATTAATTTAGAAAAAAGCTTTGGAGCAATTATAGAATACAGGGCCATGAAGCAGTATCACTGTAGTGGCCCCGCAAAAAAAAGGTCATTACGCAAGCTCACGCAACCAGGGCTAGAGAAATTCCACCCGCTCCCAGAGCCAATCAGATTGCAGGATTCGCAGAATTCCACCCGCTCGCGCATTGAGAAAAAAATAACAAGGGTTTATCATTGAGTGAAATTCAATTGTTTAAGATATATCTCTTTGAGTGGCTTGGCGGCTCCGCGGCTTGTCAGTGAAATTCAATGTTTAAGAACGAGTAAGGTATATCTTTGAGTGACTCCGAGCCGTCAAGCCACTGAAAATGTACTTGTTTCAAAAGTGTCGCTGTGTTCTATACCTTCAAAAAAGCACTTTAGGAATTGAAACCCAATCACAGACTCATCATTTCTCCGAGGAAATAAACCACAACAAACTTACCATACAGGCCCATATTCTTGGCAAATGACTGAGCCACCATCACATTATGTCCCTGCTGAATAAAGTACCTAAGGGCCCATGCATCTTTGTCTGTATCACCACTGGCAAAACCTTGATAAGCCATGTCAAAATACGGAAACAGCTTGCGATCCTGGAATGATTAAACACGTGTTAGGCCATTTTAATTATGTTTTGCAACAGTTCACCAACTTAATACGCTGGGGGGAAAAAACTTAACACATCGGTATTTACTCTAACGATTCCAAAACTGCAAACATTCATTCGTTTCATCAATAATACATCGACTTGGAAGCTAGTACATTAACAATGGAGCTAAGTGGGAGCAACCCTGAGAGGGGAAAGAGGTATTCTGGGAAACCCTGTAGGCAGCCTTTTGAAAATCTCTCTCAAAATAAACTGACATGCAGTAAGGTCACAAAATACAAAAGTGTGGGAATCACCGTGAGCTAAAGTAAATCACAATAATGTGGAATCCTCTTGTTACCTTTATCACTTTTGATATTTCCTTCCACTCCTCTTCCTATACAGAGAAACAGAAGTTACGAATTTCACCGAAAGAAAATTAATGTTCTATTGGAAGAACAAGGAAAGGTCATGTACGTTCAGCTCAGTTCAGTCAATGGATAACTGTTAGTGTGTATTTCCCAAGTTTACGATTCAACAATGTTTTTAAAGTCGAAACACACTGATGATGTTGGGGGTAACAACAGTGTTACAAGCTCGTGTTTTTCAAGTAACAATGTAGTCGAGTATTGCCGATGCACGTAATACATATTATACATGTATGAAGGAATGTGACCTTTTAATTTTTTTCAAATTCCTCCGGTCCTATCCATAAACCCTGAATACAATCTCATCTTTCTACTATTAAACAAAAATAATAATAAAGAAATAACAGTATTTCCAGTGCTAGTAAAAATGGCCTATCAATATTTCAGTTTGGCTCACATCTCAGGGTTTTTGTTAAGTGGCTGCTTTCTAGTAATTGTTCAGTGATGATCAGACTGATCGCATGCATGTATGTTCAGCTCCAAGTATATTTAGAGCCTACACACGTACCTTTGGATCAACTCCAGTAGGGTTGTGGGCACACGCGTGAAGAAGAATAACTGAACTCTCTGGAATTTTCTTTAAAAAAAGCAAGAATCAATGTTGAAATCTCAGTTGTTTGGTGACAACTGGAAATGCAGCTGCAGTAAATGCAATCTGTAACAAGTTTTAAGGACGGTGCCTAATAATTCAAAGGTATTTTTGCGCGGTTTACTGAATATGCGGGAAAAGCAGATCTTAACAAGTGTTATTGAAATCCAAAAAGAAAATTGGGGTAACCACGCATTTTTCGAAGATAATTAATCAACAATATTTGTAAAAAGCTTTAAAATACAAAGCAATGTATGGCGTTCTTTTCTAAATTGAAGCTTAATTCTCTGAAAAATGCGTGGTTACCCCCAATTTCTTTATGGATACTAAGAGCACTTGCTAAGTTCTGCTTCCTCCGCATAGTTTTAACCCACGAAAAAATATCGCTGTATTAACCAGCACCACCCATAGGAAATCCGAGTATCTTGAGATGCGCAGAACACATGCGCAATAACAATAGTAGGCACCGTCCTTAATATTTCAACTTTTCTTTGAAATTGCACGCAAAATTTGTTTCACACTGATAATAGGCCATTTCCGAGTTCAAGTCTGCCTCCTCTTCAAAGCGAGTCTAAGTGCGAAGTTTTTGTTATGAAAATTAGTTTTCATTCATATGTAAAGTAGAACTAATTGCCATTACAAAAACTTCGCACTTAGACTCGCTTTGAAGAGGAGGCAGACTTGAACTCGGAAATGGCCTATTGTTCTTTAAGGCATACAATTAGCATTTCTTCACTAACCCTAGCATTATTATTACATCGCACGTATGGTTCAATGTACTACTAGTCTTCCATTGCACCAACTTACCGACTAAAATTATCTGGCACTTAGTACCTAGAGATGAATCTGTGTCTTTCTAGATCAGGGGAGCAAGAGCCTCGTGGCGACATAGTTTTTTTTAATGTAATGTGATTTATTCTCAGGGTTCGTGCGGGATTTTGTCTATAAAATTCCAGGAGTATTGAAGGAGTTTTCAAGAACCAGAAATTGAGTTTTCAAGGAGTCTTTGGAAGAAGATTTCTATGCCATACATTGATACTCCTTGCCACATCCTGCAAGTTTACAAGTGTACGCACAGGCATTTTAATTTTTGGATTTAATGTTTCCCCAATAGTCAATTTGAGGATCAATTTTTGAAATGTCTCTTTAACTTAGCATGATGCAATCTCAACAATTTTCACCCAAGCAAAAATTTAAGAAGTTTTCAAGCAGTTGTCCACAAAATCTTTTTTTCCAAAGGCTTTTCAAGTGCCCTTGAAATCCAAAATTAAATCCAGGGCCTTTCAAGGACTTCAACAAATTTGCAAATGAGAAGTGAATAATATTCAAGTATAAGGAGAAAAGGGAAAAAATAGTAAACTACGGGTATTACTTTGCCCTAGTTGTTGGAAAAATATAAAGAATTCTTAATTAAGTGGTTACAGAGAAGAAATGCTAACACAAATAGACATACAATAAGCAAACAAAATACAACTAGTCAAAACACATGTACATATGCATGTATACAAAAACAATATATTTAAGTATATATACGGTAAAGTATATTAAGTAGATAAAGTGACTAAATCAATCTAGCATTAATTTTAGTATTGTTCAAGTAATGATTAAAAAGAGTATTCTTAAATAGTTTTTTTTGTAGGCCTAGGCCTAGAGCAAATGGTTGCCCAGTCCCCTGGGGTGCCTTACTTGCGAGTAGCCCGAATGGGCGTCTAGCTTATCACAAGGTGATTAATCCTCACTTTTAATTAATTAATTCTGGGCTCTTGAAAAAATGACTCGGGCTACTAACTTTTAATGTTGGAAGCCTGAAGGGCTCTGGAAAAATTTTCTTAGGCAGCAGCCTTGAAAATGTTCTAATGTTAGTTCCATAAGAGGGAATATAGAGTAGTATAACTCGGGGTATTGTAAAATTAGAGGGTTTGGAATCACATAAGACATCAAAGAAAAGGAAACATGTATGAAGTTTAACAATATCTGGAAATGATATAGTGCGGGGTAATATTATCCATAATAGGTACATCATTAATATTATTATCCTAATTACCCTATTCTGGAGTTTAACTACTGCATAAATGGGACTGAAGTATGGTTCCATACTGTAGGGTTTCTTTTGATAGGAAGTTCTTTACTTTTATCATAATGGTTATGTTTTTACTTATCTTGGAACAAGTATACTCGATGCGATCATGCCAAGATAGATGACAATCGATAATTAGTCCAAAGTATTATCCAACTGTATTAGTTATTGTACAAAAAATGCACGAAACAAGAACAAATATTCCACAATACTGTACAGTTGGCTATTTGTACACTTGGTTATCGTACAGTAAAGAACCGGTTTGACTACTTTGGTTGCTAACATTGACCCGCACACACAAATCTGTCACAAGTTCTCAGTTGTTTACATTTTCATTTGCTAAAAATATAGTGCAAAAAATTGTTGATAATAAATAGCCTATTAGATGTTTTGGTGTGTAATATTGCTTGGTATTTCTACTCGTTGTTTGTATTTTGCCTTGCCCTAGCGGGCTCGTCAAAATACAGCACAACTCGTAGAAATACTCAGTGATACTGCACACCAAAACATCTAATAAGATAATTATATTTATTTGACATGAAAGGAGTAGTTAAGATGTTGACTGGCCAAGATTATAAAGAGATGAAGGTGAGAGTTTAATACATGTAGTTGGCGACATAGTTTTCCAAATTGAGAGAGAGCTTTCTAATCAGTTGTGAATGTTGAAAAATGAACTTGGTAAAAATTAAATTTATATCAATGAGAGATTACAATACAAAGGAGATGACTGAAAGTATTTTTCAGTCTATTCTGACTCTAACAATTGGTCTTTGAGTTCTTTAAAGATCACTCTTGCACAAGCACCGTGTACAGTAAATTGTTGCAGTACAGGTAATCATGTTGACTCCCCATGAAGGCATATCAGTTGACTTTTGACAGCAGATATTAATTTTCTTGAAGTGTCCTACAATTCTTCAAATAAAGAACCACACAAACCCTTATGAGTTATTTCTCACTTACTGAAATATCCTCAACACATCCTTTGAAGTCAAAGCCACAAGTTTGTGGGTCATAATATCGATACTGTTTCATTCCAAGACCTGAATGTCTAAAATCAAAAAAATGAGTCAATTAAGAAAAGTACACGGCATTAATTTCTTTTGATGATGTGAAGTGCACACAAGTCAAAGAAGCTGTATAATAGTATTCAGGGGGGTGGGGAGGGGAGGGGGAGCATAAGCTTTTATCAACATGAGGACCATTTGAAGATCTTTGGTTGTCGTTTTAGGGGAATTTCTTCCCCTCCCCACCCCACTGGATTACCAAATACATCCGGAATTGCATTGAGATTCAAATCCTGCACAATAACATAACAATAATGTTAATAGCCCTTTAACTCGATTTCATAACACATAATTACTACCAATAAGGCAAACAATAAGCTTCATAAGCTGTCCTCCTACACGACTCTAATTCTCAAGGAAACACAATCAGAAATTAATGCTAACCCAAACATAACCCTCTCAGCTTAGTCAGGTTTAATCTTATTAAAGGGAATCTTTGAGTAGTCTTCCACAAGGCACTAACATCTTCTAAATAGCTTCAATCCTGGATATCTATGTTTCTTTCTGGCCTTGGATCTACACTGTGCAACAGCCAAAGGAAGTAAATGTCATATCAATCATACATACTTAAGGATAGGTGTGTGGTTTCCCCATGAAGGTGTTGGTAGCCACACATCTTTGCTGAGAGGGAAAAAGCTATTCTGTAACAGAAAGAGGTTTGATGGTGACTTTAATATGGTTTTCTCAAGATTTTGCACAGAAAGTGATCAGGGTTTTTCTGCCAGGCATTTACATTTTTTTTCAACAACAAAAATAACAACCAAAGTCATATATTAAGGTAACTGGACACTTGTACTTTCATTTCTGCCATATTCATGGCTTCTGATAGGATGCGGAAAAAAATTAAAGATTACGCGGATATTTTTGGCCATATTATGCGGAAACATGCGTTGATTATGCGGAAATTACACCGGATTATGCAGAAATTTAAACAAGTTATAAAACTCATAATTAGGCCCGTCCAATGTATTTACATGCTTACGGTAAATCCGTAATCGAAATTGCAACCAATACAATTGCATTTGTGACTGAATTTTTGCCCTTTGTGATTAAAATACATGGAGGAGTCACCAATTTGCGACCAGCTTTCACCGTTGAAATAAAAGGGTTAGCAGTTGGGATTTTGCCGCAACTTTTGGTAAAATAAATAAAGCGATAAAAAATTATTTTGTTTCTCGTCATGAATTTTGTTTCAATTTGAAGATAATGGAGCAAAATTGTAATACCTTTGGAGAGCGATCCATTCCCTCGATCATTGACTTAGTTTCTTATCAGTCACGTCATTTGCTGAAGTGTAACTGTTTCTTGTGCAATGGAAAGCATTGTAGGAACAAAAACTAGTGTCCAGGCTCATTGGCGAAAAAATGTGCGGAAACTGCTTACGATCTTTCTTACGAACTTTCATCTTGCAAACGAAATGGTGTGTTTTCTTCAATGTTCAGGAAAATGAGCGTTTCAAAACAGTCAATTTCTTCGGCTTCTATGTTTTTGAGGATGTTAAGGAGCTGCTTTACCACTAATATCGGGTATTTCTTCTGTTTTTTGCAGAAAATATCGGAATTATGCAGAAAATATCGGAATTATGCAGAAGATGCGGATTTCAGTGAATTATGCGGATCCGCATCGCCGCATCCTGTCAGATGCCATGCATATTTAATTAACATGCAGTTTTTGCCAGGAAGCTCAAACTTGGTCACTGATAAGAGCTACCACAAAGGTTTCTATTTTTCACAGTTAACATGCTCTGCAGGCTGTTACCATGGTAATAATGCATCTAGATTTGTTTCAAAAAACAAGGCCTAGAGGATGCTTATTCCTCGTTTATTCACTCATTACAGGTAGTTCCTTTGCAGCATTTTCTTACTTAAAGTAATAGAAATACAGAATGTCTAACACCTTTTATCACAGAATATCAACAGACACATTTGTCATAATTCACTGCGGACAGACGTTTTTTGGTTTTCCCAAATTTTTGTCGGTTAAATTTCTGATTTCTTCAAATAGATGACTCCTTTGTAGTTGGAAATATCATTTTAATTTCAAATTTATGTAGAAACTAATAACAGGTTTGCAAGAAATTTGGCAAAACAGCCAACAGCTATCCCTTTAACTCGCAATTATTGAGCCACTTAAAATATAGATTGCACTCTGTCTAACGCCACATGATTTCACTCATCAATGGGGACCCCCTTGGGGCTTAAAGGGTTAATGGTCTCAAACTTGTGAGCGAATGTGCATGCACAGCATTTTGCTGGGTTCCTGTGAAAGATTTTCTGGCATTTACATGTACTTAATGAAAGCAAATTAAGACCATCACGAGAGGGAATGAAAAAAAAAGTTTTCATGGTGACCATAGTTGCCATATTTGTTTTGGTTTTTGAAATCTGTGCTAGCGTTTAAGGGCTAACATTGAAAGCAGAAAAGCTGTGTTCAGCCACCTTAATTAACACAACTCTGGTAAATTTGCCTGCCACCTAATGAATTCCTTAATGAGCCCCTGGTTTAGTGGCTTCCAAAGTTCAATCTAGAGCAATTTTTCCAGTTCAGAAACTGCATGGAATAGTGAAGAGAAGAAAGCACTTGCGAGCAGAATAAATTATTCATTATTGCTTTGCTGGATGTGTGAAAGCCTGTGAACGTTTACTTTTTAACAGTTTAATTTTTTCATTCAACCACATTCAATAACAAGGCAAGTCAATCTAACATAACACAGACCAGAAATGCGCTTCCAATCCTCAGGGCTCCTGTTCCAGAGATTGCTTGTGCTGATGCATTCTGCAGGACAGAAAATTGAATAAAATCAAAGAAGTTAAGACTTGGAATTATTTAATATGTTTTTGGATACACCTAAACACCAAAATCATGGGTAGGTACAAAACACAAGTCACAGGTCATTGTTTCACCAGAGAAAGCCCTAATCGTTTACCAATGCTAACATTATGCCTGCAAACTTTTATTTAGGCCTAACTTAGGCCTAAGGTTAGCTTTGATAAATTTTTAGGATTCTTTCTGTATTGGTAAAACAATGACACCTGTGACCTGTGTTTTGTAACTGCCACGTAATTTCCATGTACAAGCATAGTGGTACGGTAAATACCACCACGTCACTTAAAGAGAAAAATGATTTTATTAATATTTGCCAGGTTTTTCCTTCTTTTTTTGGATCTTAAGAAATATTTTAGCACACAAAAGGATTTCAAAACATTGATAATGTGTTGAAAACGTTGTATCTGATATGATTTTAATTAATTTGGTCATAATTATATCTTATTAGATAAAAAATAGTCTTAAACTGAATTTTCTGTTCAGCGTGTTAAAAAACTTTTGCATTATTGTAAGAAACTTAAAGACTGCCCAAATGAGATCCAAATGAAAGGAATTGTAAAACAAAGTTAAGTGCCGGTCTTGCCATTTTTTCACTTATGTTGGAGAAACAAAAAGATCATGGAACTCCTGTGGTGGTGAACACAAACCAGGCACACGCAATAATAGAGAATCGGCAATAAAAGACCATGCCAAAACCACGGACCATGACATTGTGTCAACTATCTCCAGATCTTAGAAAAGAATTCATGAACGGAAGGCATTCACTTCTGTTTACAAAACCTTGATGAAACCCCAGGGGGAACAATGATTTTATTTAAATGACAAACTCGCACTCAGAACTGCATATTTTACTCTGAAGAAGGCTGCTGTTGCAACCTTCAGTTTAAGACTATTTTTTATCTATATAAAACCAATTTGTTTAAAATCAGATCAGATACGTTTTTTTAACACATTATAATTATTATCATGATGACTGATCGCTTTTCAAACATTCAAAACATTGGTTTGGTTGTATAATGAAAATATAATTAAATATTCATTTACCAGTCCATTCTTGATCACATCACTATCTTCTCCAAATGCCAGTTTTGCAGATGCTGCGGTGAATTCAGGTAAGCCATGAATTGGAGCATACTCTTTGTCTTGATTTTTGGCAAGTAATTTCTCCTCAGCCTATTTTATATTTGGAAGCAAATGTTCATGTACAAGGTAAATGGACTCTCTGAGACTTTCCATGTCTTTCATGTATAAAACTATACATGAAAGACATACAGTATGTTGTGGTTAAATATTTTCTTGGTTGAAAAATTTTCAAACCAGTTCAATTTTGATTTTTCTTTGTCTAATATTCATCATCACAATCTGAAAAAAAGGAAAATCAAAACTGAACAGGCTTGAAAATTTTCAACTCCAACATAATTTATATACACCTCATTCCAAAATGGCCACCATTTTAGTAGTATTCTTTTGTTTGATTGCAAGTTGGCCCTTCTGGCCTTGTTCAAGGCCAAATATTCTTTTGAATTTTATGTTTGAAAGCGAGGCCAAAGGTAGTTACTAAAACAAGGAATGACCTAAAATGAGCTACAACGATATCTAAAATGATCTCAAATGACCTAAAATGAGTACTGCAGCGTAGGTCATTTTAGATGAAGTTGTAGCTCATTTTAGGTCATTTTGGATCATTTTTATTTTGGACATTTTAAATACTGTTATAGCTCATTTTAGACACCATTATAGCTCATTTTGGGTCATTTTAGATTTTTACAAATACAAATACACAAATACATACTTAATTGACCACTCCCCATAGGGGCTTTTCAGGGCCAATGAAACAATCAACGAAACAACACAACACAACAACAACAACTGTTAAGAATCCCAACTGGCTGGAGGCAAACCAGTTGGCTATTTACAAGTGCAGCTGGGAAGTTGAACCAGGGACTACCAGGAACAAATTCAAGGAGTGGTCAGAGCAGGTCTTGAACCCGGGATCTCCGGATCTCAAGGTAAGCGCCCTGACCACTGGGCCACACTGCCTCCTCCATTTTAGGTCATTCCTTGTTTTAGTAACTATGCCAGGCCAAAAGGGCCAATAGACCTCTTTACCATTGTGTGCTGAGTTACCTGGCCTTTAAATGAAAGTGAGGCTGGTGTTAACCTTGCTATGATACAGACCTCCCTCCTTTTCTAACAATGATGTTGTTGTCATTGTCAATTTACACAAGAAAAGCAGTGAGGTTTCTATCAAAACAAGACCAACTCCAGCCTCACTTTCATTGAAAGGCCTGGTAACTGAGCACACAACTGTAAAATGGACTATTTGCAAGAGTAGTGGTGTGGGCTCGTTCGGGGCACTTTTGACGGTTGGAATTGGAGCATTCTGATGGGTGGATTCAAATTTGTGCGGGAAATTCAAACCTACGTTAGGTGGGAAATTCAAATTTCAAACAATGACCACACAGACATGTGACACCTCCCTGTCTGCAGACCCTCAGGAAACAGATTGGGGTGTTTTGTGTAATCATGTTGGAAATTCAAAGTTCGGGGGTTACTCTCTCAATTTGAGCTACTAGGGGTTGCTCGGAGTTACTCCCTCAATTTGAGTTTAATACTCATCGGTTGCTCATTTGCTCATGAGTTGCTCATTTGCTCATGAGTTGCTCAGAGTTACTCCCTCAATTTGGATTACAAGTGTTTCCTGGAGCACTTGTTTGGTCTCCTTTGAAAAAGAAAGACACAAGCTAAAATCACGTAGTTGCTTTAATTATTTGATTCAAGACCATTCGTATCACCCTATGTTAAAAAAGGAGTCTTGGTTTACTCAGCAAGGGTTTCATTTGGTTCGAGGCATGTGGGCTCTGTCTCGTCAGTTGAGCAAAGTGGGATCTCTCTGAGCTTGTTCCTCTTTTTTTGATGGCATACGTTTTGTCTCTCCCTGATTTTGTCCTTGTTTTTGCGATAGTACTGTTTGGCATACACCTGACACCGGGCTTTGTTTCCATGATGGTAGTTTTGTCTCCTCTTGGCTGTAATCTTGGCCTTCTGTCGTCAGGCGAGGATCGTTCCTGCTGTCATTTCATCCACTGGCTTTGGTGGGTTTGCCTTTGTATCTCCATCGAGCATTTCCTTTGGGATGGTGTCCTTAACCTCATCTGGTTCAGTCATTTGGCTAGGCTGTCATGTTGGTTCTGTGCTTGCAACAGTCACCACACACACGGGCTCCCGTACTATCCACATAGTTCGTACCAGCTGGTCCGTAGTTAAAAATGGATGCCCAACACCTCTACAAACAACACAAGACCCCCCTCTAGTCGCTTACAAAGGGGGTTTGATTGAACGCCGATGGTTGACCAGCTGGAGGATTCCTCACATCGATTTGGAACGTTTGGGTTTCCCGAAATTCGACCATCTATCGCGTCTCAGTTCCATGGGTTTCTGTGGTCATCATCAAGACCCGCTACATCACCACTGTCCCTAAGTGGAATGTTATCGCTTTTGTACAGTGGATGCGTGGTCAAAGGGGATTGGATCACGATACCCATTACATTAATCACGAATGGACCCAACAATTTCTAGCAGCTCAGACGCCCAGGATCTCTCTCCTCCCAGCACTTCCCAGTACCTAGCTACACTATAGACACTTTCCATTTTTTTCCAAACACATTGTTTTATTTGACATTCATGTGTGATTTCTTTATTACTGACATATATGTGCCTTTTTTTTTTAAGTAGGGCATCAATTTTTTTTTTCGTCTGCTTGAAAACATGGGTCCTCACAATCCTTTAGTTGTTCTTCAAAGATCTTTATTTTCGAGAGTCTCTGTTTTTTTCTCCAACATGGGCGCTAGTAAAAAAAAACAAAGGAAGCAAAAAGTTCTTGAACATGTTCGTGCAAGGAAGCAGTCCAACCACGATAAAATTTCGAGCTCAAAAGAAACGATACCGCGAACGACATCAAGCAGAGATCCAAGAGTCAAAGAAACTCTATGGACATCGACCCAAATCAATGAGTACCGTCGCCGATATCGTAAGGTGAAAAAATGTGCTCACGAACTTCAGGCACAACATCATCTTCTAGTGCCAAGTGGAATCTTGTTGGTGTCCGAAACTGCTAAGGCTCAAGTTCCAGTTCAAGTTGTTATAAACTCATTATTTTTTTTTCTTTTTCTCTCATTAAATGCTTTTATCTTTTTTTTTCCACTTACATTGTCATTGTTATCTCTTTATTGACAGTGGGAACCAGGTGTGTGCTCGTGCTTCGTGCACCAAAGCTTATTAAATAGGGAGCTTAAGCAAACGCATTTTTGAGACACGGACGGCAACCAGAAGTGAGCTGTTTTTCCTTTTAACCTGTTTTCACGCAACCACATTTACATTGCTAAGTATCTTTTCTCCATTAGACATGATTAGTACAAAAATCTGGGAGACACCACTGTCCTGGCAGGTGAAATTTTCACTTCCTGTTGCCGTCCACATCTCAAAAACGCATCTGCTTAAGCTCCCTATTGATACGACCTGTGGCAGCTGGCTCGTACGCAAGTACTGGCTCCGGCCTCCTACGCCTCCCTACCTGAGAGAAGGCTTGGCGCGTCTGGCGCGCCTGGTTCCTCCCACAACCCCGTGTTTGTCGTCGGATCTATATGACGCCGCCGACCGGCTAGACGAGCTATTGCTTCGTGCCTCTCCCACAGGGTCATCGTCCATCGCTTCTGACGTGGTAGCAGAACTAAACGACCTGGTACCACCCCGCCCCGAACCTGCACAACGATCCACGCATCTCGCACAACAGCCGCCACCACCACCCGCAGTGCCAGAGGAGGAAGAGGAACCCGTTGTTGATGCCGCACAAATAGTATAATAATTGCGGCTCGTGGGGGCGAATCGTGCTCGTTCTCAGGCGCGAGTGGATGCAGCCCATGAACTGCGTCAAGCGGCATGGGAACGTGAACAGCGCATCCAAAACGCATTTGGATCTGGCTCGTGCGGCCGCAGAATTTGAAGGTGAAGAGCGTGTTGGACGTCATCGTTTGAAATTTGAATTTCCCAATGAACGTAGGTTTGAATTTCCCACCCAAATTTGAATTCCCAGCAAAAATTTGAATCCACCAATTAGAACGCTCCAATTCCAACCGTCAAAAGTGCCCCGAACAAGCCCACACTACTACTTGCAAGGAAAAAATATTAAAATGGCAGCCATTTTGGAATAAGGTGTATACAGTATCTGAAATGCAGAGAGGATCATCTTAAGATTTCAGATCACTGTAGCAGTTATGAATGATACTTACTGATTTGGACATTTTATTCTTAAATTTATTGATGTTTTTTGAGTGTTGTGTTTATTTCTTGAAATAGTACTATGATAAAAAAATCACTTTCTTTTTTCCTTCAGATTTTGAAAGTGTCTTTGCTTAACACCTGCCTATCGAAATTTTGAGCTTTGATTTTTATCCAAAGGCTGTTTACTTTGAGTGTAAGTTTTGGATTTCACAGTCCGCCCTTTCTCGCGTTCAAAACTGACCGACTGGACCTCAGAGGGTTGTATTAAGGGTAACTCTATAGCTTAACCTTTCAGCATGCAAATGCAGTTTCTTATGTATGCAAAACACAACTTAAAAAATCTGAAAGCCCAAAACTCCCGTGCTGCATATTAATTCAGGAAAATTCCCGTGAAAATTAAATTTGTGTCTTTTAGAAATCAACAATTAAACTTGGGTCACTGAGAGTTTATTTAATATACATGTAGGTTTGAAATCCAAAGGAAAATAAGATTTGATTTTTTGATCATAGTAGCACCTTAAGTTATGATTGCGGATCTCGGCTATCTCATTCGGATCACGGAACTCTCAAATCTACGTGACAAATATCTTGCAAATATTAACGGACTTGGATGTAAGGACTTTTTTTAACGGATTGATGGACTTCGTTATTAAATCCTAATGGACCGGTGGATTTGCATATCCCTATTCAACCCTCTAGATAGTTTTAGACAAGGCGTCCAAGTTGTCAGCCAGTGTTACAATGTCATGAGATTTGAAGTGATAGTGCAAATGCAAATGCAATTGAGGGTGCCAAATGAATGGAATAATGTACTTGTGAGAACTTAGATGACGTGCTGGTTATTTGGCAATGGGTAGGAATCAAACCCATGACCTTCGTAACACCTGTTGAACTGGACTACTGAACTGTAAGAAATCCCTGAGAGCTTGATGGTTTCTTAGACCCTGCTAATCAGTTTCCTTTTCCGTGGTCCCTTTCCCTGCTCCCAATGAAAAAAAAACACATAAGGAACATCATCATCTTCATCAAAATCATCATCATTATCATTGTTATTATTATCTTTCTCATGGGCACATTACCGGTATACAATTACCACCAAGAATATATGGTTGCAATTATACCACATTTTCCTTACAATCAATAATTTCAAAATGTCAAATTATGTACATGTAGGTAACATACAAAGCTTATCCCATTTATGTAATTTATTTAGTCCAGACCTGCAGTCCAAAGAACTCTTGAAAGAAAAAAATTTTTAAAATTTTAAATTATGATTTTTAAATTTAGGGAAATTTTCATGGGATTCCAACCTTGTTTACCAAAACCATCATTTGATTAATCTTAAAATGAATTAATTTGATTTGATTTCTACAGCATCCACAATTAGTGCCCAGGTGCACTTAATTAGAATTCACTAAAGCTGGCCATATTGCCAAGGGCATAAATTTTCTTTGAAATGCTTGTGTCAAGGATGCTTTGCATTCTTTGCAAAAGAATTACAGGGTTAACGACTGAGAAATTGTCATTTTGAGGAAAGATAAGATTACAAGAATTTAAGGTCTTAATTATGTGGTTGACAAGTAATTTGTTCTAAAGGACCCATCTGACTTGCCACGAGTCTGGTCTCATAACCAAGGAAAATAAATTATTGTTTGTTATTACCTTTTTCACTGATGGTAGAACATAAGGCTTTCCATTGTCATCTCTGTAAGCCCCCACTCCAAGGTTGATTTTCTTGGGGTTTGTGTCCTTCTTGAATGCTTCTGTTATTCCAAGAATGGCATCAGGGGGACCAAGCTCGACTTTTGACCACCATGAACTAGAGTGATTTAAATGAAATGGTAATATTTCTATTGTGTGCTAATGATAATTATAATTATATTACTATCAATGCCGTTGAGCAGATGATGATGATAATAATAATAATAATAATAATAATAATACTACTAATAATAATAATAATAATGACGATGATGATAATTTAATAATAATGTGCAAAGAGATGAAGGTCATCAATCACTTGCTGTTCATGGACGACTTGAAACTCTATGCAGCAAGCAAGCATCAGCTGGTCTCCCTGAAACAAAGTGTCAGAATATTCTCTTGGGATATAGGAATGCCCTTTGGATTGGATAAATGTGCTGTTTTGGAGATAAAGAGGGGAAGGAAATGGCACATTAGTGGGGTAGAATTACCAGTATGAGAGAAGTGGAGAATGTGGGGTATAAGTACTTGGGAATACTACAGCTAGATTCATCTCGGAATAAAATGGTTCCGAACATGAAAAAGACTAAATATTTGATCATAGGAACTGTACTGTTGCACTCTGATAATCCATCTCTTGATCTATCTCTTTGTGGCACTCTGATTGAAGAAGCCAAGGATGAAAAGCTTTTAGGCATTATGATAGACAAACATTTGAGCTGGGATAATCATATCGATTTCCTAATTATTGATAAATTAAATTCTAGAATTTGCTCGCTTAAGAGAGCTAAGACATATCTTAATCATCGGTTAAGAAATCTATTATACAACGCATTAATTCTGCCGTTATTTGAATATTGTTGCACAGTGTGGGGAAACACCAAAAATGAAAATTTACTTCGATTAAATTAATTAAGAACTCAAAAACGTTTTGCCAGGCTAATTTTAGATGCTAATTTTTCTGATAATTCCGTTTAACTTTTCAGTAAGCTAGGTTGGTTACCTATTGATAACGTCATACGAATGAGAAAGCTTTGTTTAATGCAGAATATTGTTAATGGCTGTTGCCCTCAGTACTTTAAAGATTATAATTCCTATGTTAATGATAAGCATAGACACAATACAAGGGCGTCAACAAATAACAATTTATTTGTACCCCTTTTTCGTACCAACTCCGGTCTACGCACTTTTTATGCAAGTGTCAACCGATTATGAAACACATTAGATGTTAGCACGAAAAGTATTACAAACCTAAGGAATTTTAAAAAGTACATAAGAAATAAATACGTAGTTAGTAATTCCAAGCTCGATCATTTTACTATTCATAGAACTTTCTAATAATTTTTGCTTAGTTTAGGAATACGTTGTGAACTTTTTCATTCTTTTTTCAATATTATTATTAATGGACCACAATGTAAACTTCTGAATTTTCAGTAATTGTGTTATCCAATAGTTATTATTATTATTATTATTATTATTATTATTATTACTATTATTATTATTATTATTATTATTATAATTATTATTATTATTATTATTATTATTATTATTAAACACTTAATGGTGAGGGCGCATTCTTCTGGTACTATTGCGGCATAGGAATACACGGAATAGACGGTATTTTGTGTTTTTTTGGGATCTATTCTGTTTTCGGAATTTCCGATAAGCAGAATGAGTGGAATCACCGGAATCACTCGGAGTAGGCAGGATATGCGTTCTTTTGGGAAGTTTTGTCGGAAAATGATACGCGGCTGGCCGGTCGCCCGCAGCTTAAAAATTGTAAAAGTTCAAATGGAATAGCCATCCAAAATGTCTACCATAGACGCAGGTGTGCTTGACTTCAGTTCTGTTTCTTTACTTGTTGCCATTAATTGGTTTGTACAAAAACTTTGAAATAAAGTCAACATCCAGAAGAAGAGCATACGGGAATGCCGTCCTGCACTATGCAAAGCACTCACAAGTACAAAAAATTATTCATCATCTTCGCCTTTAAAGTTTTTAGCAAATGAAGCAAACCGAAAAATTGAGGAAAACTGCCAAGCAACTGGTGCTAAGGGCCATATTTCAACATTTCATGTTCCAAACTTTCGGGAAACCTTCTTAGTCGCCATGCCAATGCAACTGGTGCATGAGCAGGTACAATAGTTCCCAGGTCACCTTCGCTAATAGCAATCCGTTTTCAGAATATGCGTTCTTTTGCGAATTGACATTCCATGTATTCTGTTATTCCTAATCCGGAACGAGAGTAGCGAGGATACTCCCAAAAGAATACACCCTAAGATGAAAGCGAAGATCGGGGAGGAGTATATCCACCGGGAGAAAAGTTATGTTGGCCTAAATTAAATGGGGGAAATTTGATCTTGGGGATTAATTCTTAGGCGGTAGTAGTGGTCAGGTACGGGGCAGGTATCAT
>OX421447.1:64264336-64276836 GCA_949126865.1 Montipora capitata | reverse complement strand
ATGGTTTTCGGAGTCAATTATTATTCGGCGGCCACAGTGCTCACAAGCACTGTTAAGTCGAGCGGGGCTGGCGTAGTGGTGAGAGCACTCACCTTCTACCAATGTGGCCCGGGATCAATTCCAAGATTCTACGCCATATGTGGGTTGGTTCTCTACTCTGCTTTGAGAGGTTTTTCCTGGGTACTCCTGTTTTCCCCTCTCCTCAAAAACAACCATTTGCAGGCGTAGCTCAGTTGGCTAGTGTGCGGCTTTCAGAGCAAGGAGTCCCTAGTTCGATCCTCGGTGACTTCAACGTCTGTTTCCACTTTCCTTTGATCCGTGTAGCTATAGCTTTAAATATCCGTGAAACGGAGCACTGACAGAGGGAGGGTGCTAAAAGGCGCACGGTCGGCTTCCATTGATACCAGTTTCATAACTGAAGGAACTACCTGTACCGACATTAAATAAATTGAGTTTACTTTACTTTACTTCTTTTTTTTTAATTTGAAATAAATTGTAATTGGTCCAAATTAAATTTCTAAACAAGTACGTGACGTCTTTCCATATACATGTACATCTGTACACGTAACAACGTCGCAAATAGTCGCAAACAGTTTACATTGGCTCGATCACAAACACCGTCACTTTTTTGCGTTTGTGTTAGCGATCCTGTTTTCCATATGCATGATTGCTTTACGCAACTTGATCTCGTCACATCATAAGAAAAGGACACAAAAATAAAAGCAGAATTAGTTTTTGCGTCATGTGCGACTTATGTTGGAGTTGTTGCAAAGAAGGCAGAGAGGAAGTGTCAAGAGACGTCACCGATTCTGGGTCTGATATATTTTTGAGGAGCACGAACGGCTGCAGCATAGCCAGTATCAAATTATACTGTAGGAACTGGCTCTTTGTGATCAAGAACTTTACTACAGGTATATTTGGCAGGGTATTCCCTTACGATATTCATGAAATTCACACTGTTTTGAGGAGTATCCTCATTGCCACAATCATACTCAGACGCCATTTTCATTAGGTACTTATACTTGCTTCTAATTCGTCAAAACGTATCTTGTACACAAAAATATTGTTGATTGATCGCAAACAATCAGAAACAGTTTACCATTGTGTTTCCATATCGTTTGTTCCTTGCTTTTGCATTGCTACTCCTTGCTAACAAGACGTAAGAATAGAAAATTTTGTATCTCTTGCGTCTTGTTTGCGATCATCTGTGATTATCGGCGATTGATCGGGGATGAACGTAAAGGGTGTTTCCATTTACATAAACTGTTTGTGATCAAGCTCTTGGAAGGTGCTTGCGATTGTTTGCAACAGAGTTACGCACACATGGAAACAGCAGCCGAGAAGTCCCGCATGATTTCACACATGATTAATCGTTCATAACATGGCATGGGGAAACTGTAATCCGAGTTGGTTTCCTCTGCAGTTTTTTTTTTTTTTTTTCAACTTATCATTTTTAAGGCAGTAAATTCCATAGAATCTGCTCGCAGTTTCTGTTGTTAGTTTCTATTCTCTCCTTTTGCCTTATCCATAAGAAATAATTTTTATTTTTGGTTGCATCCAGAACTCCACTGCTTCACAATATTTACTAGCCCTATTGGCTAGCGTTATTGTCGAACCTTGAAGGAGTTGGTCCTAATTAAAAAGAATTGTCATGCTGAAAGTTTGTCTGGTTCCACTCAAATTTAGTAAGACTATGAGCAGATTATGCCTTTGTGGTGGTGTTTGATGCACATGTTTTTTATTTTTTAAACTTTTGTTTCATGCTTGGTGATTCAAATTTTGTTGTTTAGCAGAAAAGCCAACCGCAAGGGATCACCAACAAAGATGACTTCACTTGCGGCAAAAGAATTCAACAGCTTTATGCTGAGCAAGAGAAAGTTCAAACTACAGAGAGGTCAAACAAGCATAAATTGTACTGAGGTCACCTCTGAGTATCAGTCCCCAGAACCACAAAGTACATGTACATCTGGCTTGGGTGAAAATGCCATTTCTTGCCCAAATGAGCTTCCATGTGCTGAAGTTTCCCCTGGCTCTCAGATGCAAAGTCCCATTCTTCTTAATGTGAATTCCCTGGGTAATGCAGTGCAGCTGCCAGTTGCTCCTTCCCCTCCTCTGACTTTGTCCAGTGGACTCCAGCCAACCCTTCTATTTTTAGTAGGATCCAATGGCATGCCAGTTTCAGGAGAAGCATCATCTCTTGCTAGTGTTCTTGATCCTTCTTCACCTTTTGCAAATGCTCTGTTCTTTGCACAGCCTATCACTTTGAATGTTGTTCCTCAAGAAACATCTGCCAGAGAAGGTGTTATTGAGAAAGCTTTGGAACTTGCGAACGTTCAAGCAAATCAGACACAAAGTGATGATCATCAGCCTGTTCATAGTTCAACGGAGTTAACAGTTTCTGAGAGTACCTTAATCACTCCAAATGTTAGCTGTATTTTGCAGCCATGTGCATCAGCAAATCCTTTGTCTTCAGAGCATTCATATAGCACACCAGGTGGCACTTCACAGACATTAGTCCTTGCACAGTCTGTTGCTTCTGGAGAAAATGTCCCAATTGACAATGTCTCACAGTCAGTCACCGTGCAGACATCACAAGGTTTACAAAATCAAGGGTTTTCAGACTTACCATCCTTTGTGGAGGAGTCAAAGTCAGAGATTACTCACCCAGAAATGGCTAGCTCAGCAGAAACTGAAAACTTTGATGAGTGTCCAAAAATGATTTATAGAAGGAAAAGCATACTGATAAGAGAATTGATGACTCAGACAGGGGGAGATCCAGAGGTGGAAATCCTTGGTGAAAGGAAAGTGGATTATGGTGATATTGTATCAGGGGTGCAAATAGATGGTGCACATATACAAAGGTCTTTGAAAGGACCAGGTTGGTGTTAAGATTAAGGAGCACTAAATTTATAATAATTATTGTTTTTTGAATGCAATTTGATTTTTCATTCATGTTACATTCCAGACTACCCAGGAATTATTGCTCAAAGTATTACATCAAATGAGTTCTGAAAAGATTGCAATTGAAAAAAAAGACAAAACAGAAACAAAATGTCCAAATCTGAAAAAAGTGGGAAGCTTTTTCAAACTAATTACTTTGACACATTTCCATCCTCTCTACCCTAACTGGCTTGCAATAGGTTATAGAAATATGTTCACCTTAGAAATCATGATTACAGTGTATGTTACAGTCGAGCTATGTCACACGTGACCAGTATCCATGAGACTGAAATGAACATCCAAATTTCCCTTTGGAGCTTCCAAGATTTGAATGGAATCTTGAAGATTTTTCCGAAAGTTGGTACAAAAAATGCACAATAACTGAACAATAATTCATCAAACGCTTGAAATAGTTTTCACTTTTCAAACACTGTTCATTTTCTAAAAGAAAATAAAACAAACGTTTGTAGCTAACTATTTGCGATATGTCAAGGAAATATCCATGGGATGACGTAGCTTGACTGTAACAAAACTTTCCCTCTGATTGTTGGTCTCCATTGATTCAAAGTAGACTTTGAACACTGCCTTTAAAGAGACAACAATTTTTGCCAGAAGCATGGTTCAAAATATAAATTCAGTTATTGTGGGTATAACACCTTAGTTTGTAATCCTGACAAAGTCTTTCCATATTGTGGTATAAAAATGTGTAAAACGGTTGGCCAAGTTAGCTAGTTAACTCAAACTATCATTGTCCACTGAGTGGGAATGAATTCTTGATACACCTGCAGTTTCACCTGTGGGGTGGTTACAGAGACTGTATGACTGTGATAAATTGCACTTACAGCTGTCTACGTTTAGAATTTTGGTGGAACTATTAATTATTCTTAAGTTTTACTGTATTGTGATTTGTATTGTTTAAGCAACCCCTCGAGTCAGGAAGTTTGGGTGTGGCAAATGTGACAAAAAGTTCTTCACCAACAATGATCTCAGGCGTCACCAGACAAGTCACCAAGATGCAAGACCTTTCATTTGTGAGGTAATTACAAATTAACAGTCTGTAGAGACTCTCTATCACTGAAAAGGATATTGAATGCAGCTGGAAATCATGAGGAGATGTTATGAGAGAAAAACTGGACTCATCTAGAGTTACACACTCAGAAATAAAAGTCTTGACTGATAAGTTATTGTAAACATACAGTTGTGTTAGATTTATGCATGAGCTTATTGCAGTATTCAGAATTTTTCTGGTTTTTGTCTATAGGTAAATCCTACATACAAAGCTCCATAAAATGTTTCTGTGACATCCCGGCTCAATTTTATCATGAGGCTGGGGTGACTGCCTGAGCCACATGTTTGCCCTCTAAAGTTGACTGTGTTTTAGGGAAAGTATTTTCACAGAGTCTCGGCATCTTTAGTTATTGCCTCTCACACCAAGAGTATTATAATAATATTTTTAAAATGCTCAAAAAGAAATAGACTGCAAGTAGTCTCTCTTTTGCTTTAAATCGTTGAAACAGATGAACACTTCAAAATGGCTGAAACTGGGTAGTGCAGGCGTTGGTGACAAACGCCCGCAATATTTGCGACCCATAGCAGGGCAAAAAGCCTCTGCTCGTCCGCCCATCGGAGACGAGTACTCTGACTTGTATCTTGGACAAGTGGATTTCCAAAAGCACTTGTCCTATGCGACGAGTAGAGTTTGCCGGAAAAAAAAGTTCTTTTCTACCGAGATCTGAGTTCCCAAGCACCTCTGGACTTTGTAAACTATCCTGAGTTTCGCGAATTTTGGTTTCTTTTCACGGCAACTTACCCGTTTTTGCCTATGTTTTCCGAGATGATCTGGCTCTGTTGTTTCGGTAAAGACTGGGATTCATATTCCATAATATATGGAAATGACGACCTCGTTTGAGACAAGGCTTCATTAACACTTGAACAAGGCGATTACCGTTGTGGCAAGATAAGTGTAGTTGTAGTAAGTCTTGTGATCATCAGGCCCCAGTTGTTCGAAGGGTGGATAGCGCTATCCACTGAATAAATCACTATCCACTGGATAACTCAATTGCTTTCACTAATGTTTATCCGGTGGATAGTGTTATCCACCTTTTGAACAACTGAGGCCAGATCATTTCCTTGAAAACAGCCTCAGAATATGGCCGGGACTTATATGTTTCATCTTAGATAGCAATTTTAATGCCTCATACAGGGGCTGCATTTTCTCAAGTGGTGTATTGTACATGTGCATAAAGAATGTGAGTGATCCCCGATGTGTGTATGAATGGTTTTTTCACATGAATGGTATGTGTGTATGAAGTGGTGTTGTATTAAATAGTGCAAAGAACAACAGAAATTGAAATAACTGTTAAGACAAACACTTGAGATTTGGTACAAAACAGATTATATTATACAATTTCTACGTTTTTTAATGATATTTTGTTATTCACTTAAATAATTGTTTTGGACAAGTGAATTTAACTTTCGGACAACCAAATTCTCAACGTTACTCGTCCAATGGACAAGTGGAATGAAATAAAAGTTTTTTGCCCTGTTTATGCTTCAGTCATTGAAAGTTCTAGAATCATTTCAATAATTCTAAAGTACATGTAAAAGAGAGACTGCTCGCAGTTTAAGAAAGAAAGGAAAATTTATAAATGAAAAAGGATATACTTAAATTAAACATTTGGTCACCTCAAAATGCAAAGTTACAATGTACAGGTCACGTATGGGTCTATCTAGGGTGAAATGAAAGAGAGTATGCAAGTATGTTAAAATGGTCATTGATCAACTCCATGCAGTTAACCCATTGACTCCCAGGGGTTCCCCACTGACGAGTAAAATAGTCTGGCGTTAGACAGAGTAAAATACTAAGTCTGGCCGGTTTCGGCCAGTTTGGATGTCAATGGGTTAACTAAAGCAGAAAAAACCAGCTAGCAGCATAATCTCTGAAATTATTGGGAGGAAGCCCTTTTTTTGACCTCTTCATTTCTTTTGTCATAGCAATGCCAGAAAGGTTTTAGAACTTCCAGCGAACTTACAATTCATAAGGCTATTCATGTGCAAGAAAAACAATACAAGTGTGAATTCTGTGGGAAAGAGTTCAGAACCAAAGGATGTATCAAGTCACACATCAAGTATCACATTGGTATGTTAAGTAATCAAGCACCCATAATGTGGAAGGTCTACTTGGAGCTGTATGATGCATCATCATCATAGCAGCCTTTCGTGGGCGACAATGGCTGTTTCATTTAGGGAGGGAGACGCTGGTGGTCCATGTATGATGCATAATATAACATTAATTTCAATAATTTTTGACTGGCTTCAACAATGTTATTTTTAAATCTTTATATCTAGAATTTGTATGTGCAATTTACATAGTAGACACACACACAGTAATAAGCGGAACTCTTTGCACGAGAAAATAAGACAAAAAATTAATGTATAGCTAAGGGTTCTTTTCCTCCAGCCAATTAAATGTTCAAGATTCTAAGATTATTTAGTGATAGTTGATAAGTTTACACACAGAAAATAATAACATGACACCAATAACATTTTCAGTAACGGTGGGCTTTAGTGCACCTTACACTTAATATGCATTATCATGTTGGTGTTTTCATCAACAGGGGACAGACGACACAAGTGCACAGAGTGTGATCGAGCATTTGTCAAAAGTGCAGACCTTAAGCGTCACATAGCAGGACACAGGAATGATAAGAAGTTTGTGTGTGATGATTGTGGTTCAGCTTTTACACGGCGAGATAACTTGAAAGCTCACAGACTTTTGCATACACGGGAGTCAGTAGTCACATGTGATTTGTGTTCGAAGGAGTTTATCAATGCAGTCTATTTAAAGCGACACATGCATATTCATAAACAGGCCAAGAAAAAGCCTTATGAGTAAGTGAAGTAATCAGCTTGGTTTGCCAGATCATGATAATTAAAAATATATTTAAAGGCTTAAAATTCCTCCCTGGGCACCGGCACCACCTATCAGCTCAAAGCCTTGTAGAATATTGTTATCCTACAGGTCTCTTTTTGTTACCTTCTTGTAGAAATTGTATTGAAACCCTGAAGATAATAATTTTATTTATGTGTGCAATATCATGTATTTTGTAACATTGCACCTGTTTCATCCTTGTTGCCTGACCATGCTGACACTTTGTTGAGTGCTGGAAATTTTTTTAATTTAAGTGTAGTTTTAGTATAATGCTTTTTAAGATTAAAGCTGCCACTGACAACAAGATATAAACAATTTTATAATATAAAGGAAATCACTCACCAGAAGATTCTGTATTATTATGAAGCTCCATTAAGTCCCAGGCAGTGATTTCAGAGATTTACAAAAGATGTGTACTTTCCAGAGCTTTCTGCAATTTCTTGACTTCAAACATCCTCTTTTGAATTGAATTCTCTTAAATTCCCTTCCTTGTTTTCTGCCTTTTATTGATTCTTAGTAGAATTTCAGAGGTTTAGTTTGATTGAGGAAAATTGTTCATACAGTATTACATTGTACACTCATTGAAAGAGCTTGGGGGAACAGTTGAAAGAAATTTAGCAACATTAGGGTAATTTGAGTAATCTATGTCTAAATTTCAGCTTTCATTCAAGATCTTTTTTTAAACCAAACTTTACGATGGATTGATCAGTGTGCAAGACACTTGTCACCTCATCATAGTTTAACGGCTCTATGAGTTTCCTGTAACTCAGTGATAGAACATCCAAACTAGTTATCGGAATGTCACAGGTTCGACTCTTGTTAGAACACTTGGATTTTGTTCACAACATAAAAATTCATATTTCTTTTTTGTTTAGAGTGTAATGTGAAGTGCTGGATTTCTATCCCATATGAACCATGTGAGCATTAGCCCTACTGATGGAAATGGGCCCACACAAATGTAACCTTTCCTTGTACTTGTACATGTTCATTGCCGTGACTTTAACATCTTCACTTCCCACGGCCTGCTCCCGTCTGACCTTGTAGCTCAGTCGGTAGAGCGGCGGAGATCTAACCCGAAGGTCGTGGGTTCAATTCCCACCCTGGTCAGAGTTTTTCTCTGTCCTTGTGTTGGCCCATTTCCATCAGTAGGGCTAATGCCCACATGGTTCAAATGGGATAGAAATCCAGCACTTCACATTACACTCTATTCGGTTAACTCTGTTTAAAATATAAGTGCTACACGGCCAACGTTTGTATAAACGTAACCTTTCCTTTTCCTTTGTTTGCTGTTGATACTTTTTCTAGATGTCAGTGGTGTCCAAAGACATATGAGCAGCTAGAGGGACTGAGGCGCCATATCCGTCAACATGTAGGGGATGAAAAATATGTGTGTAAAGACTGTGGCAAAAAGTTTATCACCAGCATCCAACTGAAACGCCATATGTGGCTTTCACATGACCAGGACAGCCCATACAGACGCTCTATACTGTAATTCAGCAAGTCACGATGGTTGAATTGTTCAAAATAGTGTAATGCTTTTGCTTGTAAACCAAATTATTGCATGTCATTGATTTTACTCTTATGTTTGTATAAGGAAGAATCCAGATTCTGTATGATGGAAAATAACAACATATGCTGGCAGTAATGTCAAACACATTAGGGTTACATGTATTTGCATATAGAACCCAGCTGAATACAGTAGTAGTCTGAAAATAAATTCTGGAATCATAACTTCAAAAGATTCCAATTGACCAAGAATATTATTTATAATATGACTAGCTCAGTGGGCGGGCAAGATGAACCAAATCCGGTACTGTGATTGGCTTCCCAAGCAGGCAAGATGGAGCTATCTTGCCCACTCAGGATTTCTTGCTTGGTCCCGCAAGATCAAAGATCATTTTTTGGTGTCTTATTCCATATAATAAATGCTTTATTGACCAAGCTTGATGGCTGGATATTGGCCTTGTTCTTTTTTCGAGTGATGGACCTAGACTTTGTCTCGGTCCATAAACACCTCTTGACCTCATGCTTGGTCAATAACCGATATTTACTTAACAGATTTTACTCTGCCCAACACCAGACAATTTTACTTGTCAACTAGTGGCATTCAGGGGTTTTGAGGAGTGAATGGGTTAAGCAGTCAGAAAGTATTTCCCCTCCATTTATTGGAAATCTGGAAATTGTTTTAAACTCACGATTATTGTGGTTGGAGTACTACTATTGGTGACAGGCTGTATGCATTTAGTACATGTGTCCGTAATAATAAGCAATTGCCATTTACATCTTTGTAGAAGTAGAGTATGAATTTTAGACCAGTTGAAGTTTTCCAAAAGGTACACTGTAAAATATACCTTTTTTTCACAAAATTCATAAAATCTCAGTCATTAAAGTTAATTAAAATGTGATGATCATGCATGGAAGAGTCATGTAACCAAACTAGGTCTGTTGAGGGGTTAGTGCTCAAGCAAATGTTGGATACAATTTGGGTTTTTTTTTTCTTTTCCATATTTCCCCCCAACATCACCAACAGAGAGTCAAGTTAGAGTAACATAATATTCATCCTTTATAACAAGCAGCTTCCTACTATTTGTTATTTTCTTAAGTAGGCTAAAAAGGTGGAGCAATTAAAGCACTTGTGCACATTTTCACATTGAACCTTGCTGGTACTAGTTTGTGGTAAAAGAGAAAAAGTTGTCACAAGCCTACTACAATTTATTTGGTCTTTATGCTCTTTGCAGTACTGTTTAGTTTACAACTTTCCGTTGACAAAAAACGTTTGGACGTCCACTTTGAGGATTGAATGTTATATTCTACAAAAATAAGTAATTCCCTCATCTGTCTTGCAAAGCATTAAACTGTACCACTAAAACAACATACACATGCAGATATTGGATTTAGTTTGGCATGGTGTTTCGTTAGTCGTAAAAAATCCAAAACCATTGGTATTTTGTACTCCATGAATAATCTTGTTCCTGACCCAGCAGAATCACCAGTCGATTAGTAAGAATGATGCCACATTAATTTTGAAAAAGACATGATAAGAAAAGATAGCTGTAGCTCTCACTCATTGCACATTATGGATTAGAACCCTGGTTGAAAATAGCCAAATGAATGGATTGTTTGATGGCAACTTGTCCATTTCCCCAAAGGGTTACTCGATCATGTAATTATTATAATAAGCTCAGGCTCTTGTACCCTTTGGCTCAAGATATTCATGCAGTTGGTCCCTGGTAAAAAAAAAGTAACAATGTCATTTGAATGACTGTTGTTTGAACCCCTGAAACCAAGTCCTTCAGCTGTCTTTGAATTTACTTGCATTTATCCAAAAGCTGTCAGCATGCTTGGCTTGGTTGAAGAGGTCTTCTAATTCGCCTTGATACTCTACACTGTTATCTTTGATAAAAACCAACTGAGGAAATTGATTCAAGGAACAGTATGCTGGGAGCAACCTCCTGAAATGAAGTGAGAAAACAAAATTTCTTGTAATTTCCTGCAACCCATTGACCCCTGGGAGTAAGACTTAACAGATTTTACTCTGTCAAATGCCAGAAATTCTTACTGGGCAACTCTGGGATCCCTGGGTAGCCTGAGGAGTGAATGGGTTCATTTACACCAATAACATCACAGGCGCCCCAAGCTCAGAGGGAAACACAACAAAAATATTAGGATTTGTATGGGAATCCCAATAAAAAAGACCTGAGAAGATAATTTTACAAAAAAAATTCTCAATTAAAAAACCTAACGTTATTGCCATTGTGGGTCGCTTCCCTCCCGTGTTTTTTTTTTTTCAGGTTTGACGCAAAAAGCCATTATCTGTTCCTAAGTTGTCAAAAGTTGATAATGGCTCAATAATATTTGCGTCTAATCTGAAAAAAAAAACCACACAGGAAGGAAGTGACCCACAATGGCAATAATGTTAGGCTTTTTAATTGAGAATTTTTTTGTAAAATTATCTTCATTTCTCTGGTCTTTTATCGAGAGTCCCATACAAATCCTTACATTTTTGTCAGCTTTCCCTCACACTGAGCTTGGGGTACCTGTGATGTTATTATTTTTGGATACCATGCCACTGTTTACTATTTTGATTTATGCTGGAATTGCACATGTATGACACAGCTCTATTTTGTTGAAAGTTTGATTCCATTTTTCTGTTGCATGTGAAAAGGTAATAAAAGTCAAAAACATTTATTTTACATGAATACACAGTGACATCTATGGCTTGTTTGGGTGTGTTGGGGGAAGGGGGGGGGGGAGGGGGTTGGTGGGCTGTATAAAGTTGTATGTAGTAACAACATTCAAATCAACACACTGGAGTGAAGCAATTTCAACGGGAAAAGGCAAACTGTTGGTTTTGATTCCTGAGAGCTGCAGTCTATTTCAAGATAAATTTTTTCCTTGTGATTTGGAGTTAGTTTGCTGCCAGGTTAAGGTGACAAAAAAAAGATACATGTACTATCATCACATTAAACATTGTCAAGGAAAACATTCACCATCTCCTTCATTAAAAATAATGAATGCATAATTTTAACAATTCCAGTCCTAGCAGCAGTAGCTCAGTGGTAGAGCATCCAAGGTCATAGGTTCAACATCTCGTCATTACATTTACAGGAGTAAGCAACCACAATCACCTTCAATGCAACAGCTTTGTTTGATTAACGTCTGAAATTTTTCCCCCTGTCCTCCAGTGGGGAATGTGGCTGGCAATATCGCTTAATGAATTATTACCTCAGTTGTATGTGTACATTCACGAAACAATTGCATACCTAATGTAATCATTATTTTCCTCCAGGATATTTTGAATTCTTACTCTTTCACCTTTCCATTTGTCTGAAACAGTCCAGTAAACAGTTGCAAGTTGAAAGTTTGGGGTTGTTTGGACCTGCATCATCAAAAATAGACAGAGAATTGGATCTATAGCACCAAGAATGATATTACAATAACTTTTATTGTAAAGTATTAACTATAGTTATGAGCAACCTTTCCCTCCCCAAGTGATGCTGTTATTAGAAGGATCGACACCACAACATTCAATATTGTGGTACCAAATGAAACACAAATTATTGCCGAACAAGGTACAGTCATTATTGTGATGTAAATTATGTCACAATATGTGGCAACGGCAAGCCCTGTAAAAACACCCTTTATTTTGTCTTTAGTTATTTAGATCTCAAAAACTGAACTCGGTGACCCTCATTTTTTATTCCTGAAAAGTAATCAGAAGGGCAATATGAAACTTTCTGCAAAGTGTACCTAGCAAAAAAATTTTGTCTAGCCAATTCAGAGCCACCTTAATTCTGTGTGTTTTTTAAGGTGGGTCTGAATCCGCTAGACAGATTTTTTTTAAAACTTTGCCGAAAGTTTCATCGAGGCCTTCTAATCACTTTTTAGCAATAAAAAGGGGGGTCACCAAGTTCGTTTTTGAAATATGAGCATCTAAATCCAAAATATAGGGTGTTTTTGCTGGGCTTTCCGGGTTCCAAGGTAACTTATTACATCACAATAAAGATCACATCTTGTTTGGAAATAATCAGTGTTTCATATGGCACCATAACATTGCTGTTCTAGCATTATTCGATGCAAAGAGAGCGTCTTCTAAGTGTTGAAACCCTTTTGAGCCTCCTTAATTGCA
>OX421447.1:64244336-64246836 GCA_949126865.1 Montipora capitata | reverse complement strand
AGTACAAGCGAGGCAGAAAATATCAGTTTGCCGTTTTTGCGCCATACAGTGGGATTTGGTCGGCTGTGCTCGCCTACAAAGCGCACGCTTAATATTGCTTCCACAAAAAGATTAATCATGAACACAACAATTTCTTGGACCATGCAATCGAGTTCTCCCCATTTCAACAGGGTGTAATAGGAATTTAATGGCTGCGCCAAACACTTGAGCAAAAAGGTTGGTTCAAAATATTACCCTTTACTCTTTACCCTTGGAATACCCTACGAGCAGAGTCTCTTTCGATCTTCCTAGATAAGTCGGGAAGAGGAAAGTAGACTCTGCTCGCCGCCTCCACATTTTGTATTGAGCATGCGTTAAAAATTGAAAATTTATGTATCCGGTGTCAGTCACGCGTGACCAGTAGCCACAAAACGAAGAAGAAGAAGTCGGAATATTTTCGAACAACTCCGGCAAACACAAGACAATCAAGGAATCATTTCATTGGAAACTCAAGATAGTCCATATATCTTAAAAATGCCATTTTATTTTTTTACTGAAAAATTTATAGGTTTCTGTCAGGCTAGTTTCTGTAACCGACACATATAGGAAAAACTCATGGGAATTCTAACAGTTAAAATTGCCACGCTGTTGTAAATTTCAAAATGTTGATGACGCGTGGCGACTGATCATGCGCAAAAATAAAAAAAAACAGGTTTGACAAGTCGAAACTGGACTGACTCATCCAATTCTTTGGATGAGCGGCAAATCAAATAATGTGGAGGCGGCGAGCAGAGTCTACTTTCCTCTTCCCGACTTATCTAGGAAGATCGAAAGAGACTCTGCTCGCAGGGTACCCCCCTTGGAAATGCACTGCCGTTATATGACAGAAACACAGGTCCAAAGTATCTCCATGTAAGCTGCACCCGAATGCGAACGTGTAGATAAGTACCCAGTGTGGTTGGAACCTGGAAACTACCGATTGAGAGTTTCAATATGGCGGAGGAAAACGAGAGTTTTCACCAGGCAAAGAGGGTTAAATTACAGCAACGAAAATATGACAAATTGCCAGTATGGATATGCGAAAACCACGATGAAGTTCTCTACTACATCCACAGGGCAATTGCATCGCGACACATCTCATTTGAAAACATAACAGTCCTTCACTTGGATTCTCATCCAGATCTTACTATCCCGTTAAATATGGCGGCGGACACAGTTTTTGAACAAGAAAAACTTTATGAAGAGATCAGCATTGCTGACTGGATTTTACCCGCTGTTTATGCTGGACATATTAACCGAGTTATTTGGGTCAAACCACCCTGGGCGAACCAGATAACAGATGGGATTTTCCACTTCAAAGTAGGAAAACACAAGGAGACCGGATTTATTAGGTACAGTAAGTTAATGCAGTCATTCCACGCACTCACAGGGAAATTCCCTTTAGTTATTCGGTTTCCTTACCAATGTATTTATGAACCCGAATACATAGTTTCTCCGTCGTTACTAAAAGAAGGAATGACCTACAATGACCTACAATGAGCTACAATGGGAGATCTACAGTGATCTACAATGATCTACGGTGACCTACAATGAGGTACATCATATGCTAAAATTAGCTAATGACCTGTAATGAGCTAAAGTAAAAGATAATTTGCAGCTCTGAGGGCACTGCAGCATGTTTGCAGCACAAAGGTTAAAAACATTCCACTCTGCGCTTTGAACCAATGAAAACCTTGTTGCTGAGCAAGTTGAAAATTTTCATTGTGCACTTTGAACCAAACAAAACATTGTGGGAAGAATAACTTATTTATAATCTTCTCTTCATTTTTTCGTGCTTTAAATAAGACGTTATTGTTGCCAAGCAAAGCCTTGATGTTTGTACATTTTCAATTTAGCTTTGAAACAAAGGAAAACCATTCAAGGGTCTTTTTGCATTTTATTTCTGCCTTCAAGGCCACATGCATAATAGACCATATTTGTATTCTCGGTATTGGACTGGAACTAGCTTGCAATGGAGGCTAATGCGGGGGAATCTTTTCAAATGCAAATACTTTTTAATATATTCCCCTGCATTAGCCTCCATTGCAAGCTAGTTCCAGTCCAATACTGAGAATACGAATATGGTCTATTGCTGTTGCCATTTGGGCTGTCATGCAATGGACTAAAAGCATTGCCTGACAATGCACAACGGATGTTTTCTACTCACCAAACTCTTCACCCTGATCCTCTTTTGTCTTTCTCTTTCATTGTAAGTACGGTAAGTCGTTGAAGCGGGTCATGGTAGCTCATTGTGGGTCATTGTAGATCACTGTACATGTACATGTAGGTCATTCCTTGTTTTATTAACTATGATAGTTCTTCACTGTCCAAATTTACTCACACTTTTTGTAATAACTCTATATTTCTCAAAAATGATGTTACCTTTATCGCGAGTAAACACAATACAACAATTGCTTGGCCTAGGCCCCCACACAACCACAATGCTCGTACCAGACTCTAACCGGGATAAAAGAAAACGAGC
>OX421447.1:64234336-64239336 GCA_949126865.1 Montipora capitata | reverse complement strand
AAAGAGTGAATTCTGATTATGGTTATGATCATTATTATATTAGTATTGTTGTTATCATTTACTTATGTCCAGAAATGTATGTTAAATTTAATAGATGCACACCCAAGTGTCCCTTTGAGTCTATTCCTTTGCTACCTACACATATTTCCAACAATACGGTAAGAATAAAGGTCAGCATTATTTTTAGCTTAGGGTGGATGCATCTGTTTATCCTTACTTGAAGAGCAGCATTTGCGGGGACACTTTGTGACGTTATAATAATTGTCTGTGTTCCAAGACACAAGTGATGTTGAAGTTGAGGAGAAAAGCAAGGGGACACTTCGTTGCGCTTCTCAAAATTGGGCGTGCATCTAATTACTACATGTCTACTAGGTGCATTTCTTGACATAAGTGTAACATGGTGGCACAGCATTGATCAACCAAAAACAGAAGGACATACAGAAACTAAAGAAAGTAGTAGAGTTAACTTGGCTACATAGGAGAAAGAATGTTGAGAAATATATTATACTAAAGGCCAGTTACATGTACTTATTGTCACAGTTCGACTCAAAAATCCACAGAACAGAGCCTGTTGCAGGGTTTAGATTTAAATGGACCTCTTTAGCTTTTACATTGTACGTTTTATTTTCCCATTTCAGACCAGATGATGTTCTCAAGGGAATTTTCCTTAATTTGCTTTTTCTAAAGTTATTCGAACATACATGGAAACCCATGCATAAGATGACATTTGAAAGAAACGTTTCTCTCTTCGACTAGTAAAATCACGTGGTCTGAAATGGGAAAACAAAACGTAGGAGGTAAAGAGGTCTATTATCCCCCCTTCCCACATGAGAGGCTTTATGACACTTGTTCAACCAAGTTAAACCATTGCAATGGAATAAAATTATGGTTTATTTTTACAACTTGGAGTCTCATGTAATTTCAAGAACGTATTAGGCACAAGCGAAAATGTCATACAGTTCCTCTGTTACCAATTTCTTTAACTTGATTCAAGACCTTTTTAATCCTTAAAGTGCCCCAGTGACCAAAAAATCAATTCATATTTTTCTTTGGATTTCAAAACTATGTTAACAAAACACTACGTGACCCACGTTTTAATCCTTGATTTCAAAAAGACACCTCATTATTTTAACTGTAATTTTCCTATTTAATGGTCCGCCATTACTAACATTATGTTCTTGAGTGAGCTGGATTGAGGAGAAACATCAAAGGCTCACTAGTTTAAGAATGCAATACGTGTGTACGCCGCAGAATTAATATGCATCACGGGGGTTTTGGGCTTTCAGACTTTTAAACTCACGCTTTGCATATATAATAAGCTGCGTTCACACGCTGAAATTTTAAGCTAGTGAGCCTCTGATGTCACTTTTCCCTGGATCCAACCCTCTGAGGTCCAATCGTTCAGTTATGAACGTGAGTAATGGGGGACCGTGAAATTCAAAACTTACGCTCAAAGTAAACAGTCTTTGGATAAAAATCAAAGCTCAAAATTTTGCCAGTCAAGTGTTAAGCAAACACACTTTCAAAATCTGAAGGAAAAAAGGAAGTGGTTTTTTTTATCACAGGGGCACTTTAAGGTGTTGACAACATGGCAACATGCATGACTACATAAATTTCGAGAATCTATTTATCTTTTTGTGTTGTTGTTGTTGTAGGATGATTTTAAGACACTTAGAGATATATACAGATTCAAAGAACCTCTGTCTGCAACCAAGAAGGTTAATATTGGAAATGGTTTGTTACCCTTATTACTCCAAGGGTTTGCTTTTAAATTCTGGGTCCTTTCTAATTGTTAATTTTCAATTAATTGTTTCCTTCCTCAGGACTTACATGATTGCATAACATTACGTGAAGCCCAAATAAGGAAAATTGAGGCAACTATTCAGTATCTACAAACAGTTTCTTCCAGTTGCAATGACAACACAGTGATGTCAGGTGATAGCTGGCTCAATCATGATCTTATTAAATTGACAGAGAAGATTAAGCTACAAAAAGGAGGAATGCTTGATTTTGAAATGGTAATTAAACCTAAGAACATGAGTGTTGAAGTAAAACCCCTTTACTAGTGTAGCACCTACACAGTATCTTGATTCCCTTTTTATGATTTTTTTTCTCACTTTTATAAGCTTTTTGTCACCAGTTAACTTGGCTACCATCATTGTATCTCTCTGTCTTTAATAGTAGTTTTCGTCATCACCTTCATTATTGTCATTTCCCAAATTAAAGTATTAATAATTATTGTTGTTTGTAATGTTCCGACCAAATATTTCAAAACAAACAAAACTTCATTGAAAAAATATTTTCCTGCTTTTTGTCCAAACAAAATCACAAAAAAAAAAATGCAGACGCCTTCCAAAAGTGCAATACAAAACATGTCACACAATTTTAATATCAGCCAATTGCAATGTATTGTCTTGTCTTGTGTTTTCCGCTTGCTTTAATCTGAAACTTATAGTAGCCTCCCACGCAGAGTGTGGGAGGCTAAAACTTAAGGGGTATGTTGACTCAAAGGAAAAAGTGGCATTTCTGTTTTTCAGCTTCACATTTCAGGAATGTCATCTGATATACCCCATCATGTGAGTTCTTATGAAATGATTGACAGTTTAATGGTTTCATTGGCAACAGTTTTAAGCTGCATTCCAAAACCTACTCTCATTACCATGGCCAGGTATGATGGTGTTTGTCTTTGTGAATGTTAAGATTGGTATAATACATGTACAGCTGTAGCATTGCATTGCCATCCAATAGGCCTTTTTCGAAATATTAAAATTCAGCTTGATTGTGAGGTTACAAAGTGAGGACAAAGACAAAGGAAAGTGGATGATATGTAAATATTAATTTTTTTTTCACATTCATTCCAACGTTTCTATTGTTTTTGTCCTCACTGGCTCAATATCAAGCTGAATATTTGAAATTTTTGAAAATGGCCTATTTTAAAAATACAGAATGTGGACAACAATCTGAATCACTTGCCCATTGGGTGTCGGCTTCACCAGAACAGGAGCAAATGAGTAGGAGCTTGTCTCTCCTATACAAGTCCTATGAGTCAACCTTTGCATGTATCTTTCTATTTTTAGAACACCACAAGCCCCATTCGGCACTGCCTGCACTGTTTAGAATTGCCAATCAGAATAAAGTTATTGTTTAAACGACAACAAAAATAGAAAAAACAACGTATGAAAATTGTGCAAAGTGATGTAAATTGATGTAAATGTGAGTCTCCTGCTGAAGGGTTAATGCTAAAAGTAGAAAGATATGCGCAGAGGTTGACTCAAGGATGCAGTGCATAAGGAGGCTCCTAATTCATGACATGGGCTTCTTCCCAGAATTAAGGCTTTTTGTTACCGGTACTTAGTTTATTTCAGGACATATGGGTTATTGACCAAGCGTGAGGTCAAGATGGCTTGATATTGGCTAAGTTCTTTTTTTGCATGTTTTTCATCTCAAGGTCCATAAACACGCAAAATAAAAGAACGAGGCCAATATCCAACCATCTTGACCGAAAAAGCTTGGTCAATAAAGCATTTGTTATATGGGATAAAACACCAAGCGAGAAATCCTGCTCGGGCAATATAGCTCCATCTCTCCCACTTGCTCACGGATATAGTCATATAATAACTAAAACTTAAAACTTACATTGTACATTATGAGGAATTATATTCAAGGTTATTATTTTCAGCATTGTTGTCATGCACAGTTGATCATCTCGTCATGAAAACCGCGCATTATTTTCAATTATTATTATTCGCTTCTCTCCAGTTGTTGGGTGTTCTACTGGGTAATGTTTATTGTGTCTCAGCAACTCCCCGTAGCTTAGAGATACAACACTTTCCGCAACAGGTGAGCAGTTCCAAGAATGGTCATTATTATTATTATTATTATTATTATTATTATTATTATTATTATTATTATTATTATTATTATTATTATTATTATTATTCAATTTGATTCTCCCCAGTTGTCGGGTGTTCTACTGGGTAATGTTTATTGTGTCTCAGCAACTCCCCGTAGCTTAGAGACACAACACTTTCCGCAACAGGTGAGCAGTTCCAAGAATGGCCGATAATTGTACACTTCCAAGGAAGTCAGGTACATCTAGCTTGCCAAACCAGGTCTTTGATACCTTTTGATATGCTTCCAAGAGCACCAATCACGATAGGTATTATTGTGGCTTTTGAGGCTCCATGAATCCTTCTGATTTCAAATGCTAGTTCCTGGTACTTTTCAACCTTCTCCTCTTCAGTTCTGGTGATGTTCTGGTCCGCTGGCACAGTAACAGTAAATGTCAATAAGTGTCCATTTCTGTGTGTCTTTATGCACTAGAGTAATATCTGGCCGATTATGTTTCAGCTCTTTGTCTTTGTAGATAGTCATGTCCCAGGTAATCTTCACTTCTCTATTTTCCGCGGTTGGCAAGGGTTGATGGTCATACCACTTGTCATTACACTCTATCCCATACTTCCTGCACATCTCCCAGTGTACCCGCAGGGCCACCTTGTCGTGGCGCTTCCTATACTCTCTTTGGGCAAGCTTCTTGCATCCACTGACGTTTCAGTGGCATCTCCACACAAGCTAAACGGTGGTGTCTCTGAGGTCTTATCTATGCTGTACTTGATCGAGTTTGTTCTTAAAGCTTGTTCCTGAGCAGCAAGAATCAAACCTTCTGTTTCCTTTTTTAAGAATCCATTCCTGAGCCATCTCCAAGACTCCTCTCCAGCTTCATCTGATATTTGTTGGACAAACACACCATGTAGGGCTTTCTCCTTCCAGTTTTTAACTTTCTCGTCTTTCCTCCTCCTCTCATAGTCCTGCAGACTCTCTTCTTTAACAATTACTTTCTCCTTCAACGCAGCTTGAAACATCCACTCTGTGCTCTCCCTTAGGTAGCCAAGATTTGTTCTCCCTTCTTGCACACTCCTCGATACCGATCAGTCCTCTTCCGCCTTCCTTTCTCGGCAGGTACGGCCTCGCAACATTACTCCTGGTGTGCAGACAGCCAT
>OX421447.1:64209336-64211836 GCA_949126865.1 Montipora capitata | reverse complement strand
TGGAAAAATGATGTTCTCAATGGTTATCACAAAACATCTCCAGTATGGAAAATTCGTCCCCTCAGAGACTATACTTCTCTGTATAGTTTCGGTATAGTTACTGAATCAAAAAAAATATACAGTTTAGAAAGTACGAAATGCGAGCGAAAAAAGCGAGCAAATCCGAGCGAAATCAAAAAAAACTTGATGAGAACCGATGCGATGTCGTGTAACACCTTGTGGTCAGACAGACGCAGGCTCGTCACAAAAACATTTCTTACCTTTTCGCGTACTTCTAAACGTCGGAATTTAACCCAGCTGTCCAGAAAATTTTTTTTTTGCTTTCTTCAGAGAGAAATTTCGCTTTCCGGCGAAAAAACTTTTAGCTTGGCAACACTTAGATCAATCATTTACCATATAAGGTCAAACCAAGGTATATGAGCTGATAACCGAGATTGAGTGAACCAATCAGAGCACGAGAATTGCATTATCCCAGGTTGAGAATTTAATAATCATAGTTAATCGAGGGACTGGTTATGAAACCTTAGAACTTTCAAAAGCGAGAACAATGTTGTTGCAATCGATGTTGAATTATTAACCATGACCCTGCACAATCTTTTGTTTTCGATTCGCACGGGTTCGCAAATTAGTTGCGCATAATTTAATCCAAGGATTTGATTGGTTATCTTCTCGAAAAAAGGTGTGTTTTGTGCAGGGTCAAGGCCAAAAATACGGACAAAAACATGAGACAAAGGAACTTGTCCAGTTTCATAACCATCTCCATGCATTAACTATGGAATAATGCAGTAAAATTGACTCTATTAATATGCAAAACTTGTGGGGCCATTTTCTATTGATTTGTTCACCAACATGGCCCTCTCATCACGTGGATGCAAACTAAAAATTGTTATCATTAGAGGTACTGTAGAGTTTAAGTCTTATTGTAAGTGTGTAAACTGAAAATAAAAACACAATGATTCTTTACGAAAGTACGAAAAGCAGGATGTCTGATATTGTACTATTCCTTACTGGGCATCGACCAGAAGCCCTTCAAAGTTACAAAAAGGAGACTGATGAACAGCAAGTAAAAGTTTCCAAATAGTTCAAGGGCAGTCAGGTAATAATACCAACGATTTAGAAAAATTTGGTGGTGTGCGAATTCCAAAATTAAGTCCTTTAGGGCAATTACTTTGAATGTTTCTTGAGGAAATTGTTATACTGTATAACAATTAACAACCACTAAAGCATGTTTTCAATCTTCAAGTCTATCTGGCAAATGTAAAAACAAAACAAAAAAATTTGGATGGTTTCCTCCAAACTTTTGTGGTCACCCAGTTGGAACAGAAGATCATTATTGAGGTCACCGACTTGAACAAAAGGCCATTATTTAACAATTATTCACCGAAGGCGAGGTGAATATCGGTGAATAAGAACCGAGACGAGTTCGAAAAGTAAAAAAAAAAGGCGACAAGTGGGCCGCATACAGGATAACTGTACAATTACATCAATTGTTGAAAGTCAAGAAAATCCTACATTAGTTTCGTAATTGTGCACGCGCTGCAGGCCTACATCTTACACTCACTCAGACTGCCCCGATGACAATATGAGTATTGCACTGACAGTGTACTACCCGCAAAAACCGCTTAGGTTATTATCGCGTAATAATCACCTCAAGGGCAACCAATCAGCGCAGAGAATTTTCAATAATCACCTATGTAATTATACCAATGCAAAATAAGCACCCCTTATTCCACCTTAGTGACCACAATAATGACCTCCTGTTCCACCTCAATAACGACACGGTCTTCCATTTCACTGGGAACATACTTGATTGCTGAAGATACTGACCTGTTAATCTGTTCATAACAACGGAAAGGTGGATTTAAAAGACATTACAAAGTTCTCTCCCTAACCCGGTCGGCGTTCATTCGACGCTCTGACTAATGAGCTTACTGGTCGGTTGTTAATAAAGAAGTAGTCGTAGGATGTGTTAGGCGACAATAGTAACAAAGACTCTTGGGTTGTAAAGGTGACTTCACTCAGTCTGTCTATGATCCGATGTTGCCTCAACCTAAGGATGACTGTTAAATTTCTTTGGTAAAGTGACTAGCAAAGGGTGACTTCATTTTATTTAGAGTTTTTGGCCAAGCATATTCGAAGGTAACAGAGTGAGAGAGTGAGATCTGGGTACGAGATTAGTTTGTGGCAACAGCAAGCCATTTTGTCCAGGTCAAAACTAACACTTATCACCTTTTTACTGGGTTGCCAGTATGGCAATCCCAGTCGGAAAGTGGGTGGGATTTGTTCGTTTCATTTATTTTATTATTTTATTTATTTTTTTTTTTTTTCCGTGTCGGTAAAAGTCTTGCCTGTCACTCCCCTGGTAAGTGGTGTCTTTGTGCATAGAGCCTGCTGCGCGTATTTTCTTAGGATCGAGAGGGTAGTGGAAATGCGTAGATTTCTCTGGTGGACACAGTAGAATCATTAACTTAGCCTGCAATGGCGTCGAAAGTCATGTAAC